>OZ020567.1:58958475-59304161 GCA_963971475.1 Chrysops caecutiens
AATTAAGAATTCTTTAACACTGTCATGACCTTGATTCATCAATCCCATGGAAGTACTTTTTAAAGTTGATTCGATGAATACTTTAAAGCAGCATATGTACTAATGGGCTTGTAACCAGGTACAGTCTTATAAATAACTATCATTATCATTAAAATTGTTGTGACCAATATTGAACGGTTCCTGTGGGAAGCTTAAAATGACGTTCAGAGAAATAAAATTTCAGATATTCACCCAAAAAGTGTGTGAGAATTTACACACGTTAAATATCTATAAAAGGACCAAGAGGTCAATCACATTAAATTGGATTTTGAACAAGGTTCGATATGAAGGCCACCAAGTTCATCGTTTTCATTAGGATGTTGATAAATTCTCCCCCAGGAATAGTCCTGTCATGACCTAAAAACAAAAATCCTTTCTAAAAAACTACAATTGCGATCAGTTCAAAGTGTAAAACCAATCACTAACCGATCGATTACGCTTATTGAAACCTGTAAAACGAAACCCTTCTTAAAATTAAAATTTCAAAACGAAATGAACTTTCGAACCAATCGAAAATCAATAACTGATCGATCACAATAGTTGAAAACTACAAATACGTTGCAACCTGAAAACGTAAAAATGCTCTAAACCAAAAATCACCAAAAAGGAACAAAATCAAGAAACCAATTGAAAATCAATAACTGATCGATCACAATAGTCGACACCTAAAGACACGTTGTAATCTGAAAATCTTAAAATTGTTCCAAACCAAAAAATCACCAAAAAAGAACAAAATCAAGAAACCAATCGAAAATCAATAACTGATCGATCACAATAGTTGACACCTAAAAACACTTTGTAATCTGAAAACTTAAAAATGTTCTAAACCAAAAAATCAACAAAAAAGAACAAAATCAAGAAACCAACCGAAAATCAATAATTGATCGATCACAATAGTTGAAAACTACAAATACGTTGCAACATGAAAACTTAAAAATGTTCTAAACCAAAAAATCACCAAAAAAAAGAACAAAAACAAAAACCAATCAGGAATCAATAACCTATCGATCAGATTATTTGAAACCTAAAAAACAAACACATTGTAACAGGAAAACCCAAAACTGTTTTAAACAAAAACCACAAAAAGGAACAAAAACAAAAACCAATCAAGAATCAATAACCGATCGATCAGATTACTTGAAACTTAAACACCCAAAACTGCTTTAGGATAAAGTTCACCAAAAAAGAACAAAATCGAGAAAATCAATCACAAATTAATGACCGATCGATCAAGCAGGTTACAAAACCAATACCACACAAAATTTCAAATCCACAAAAGAATCAAAAGGAAATCAATAAGGGACGCCAATATTAAAAACATCGATTCCGAAATTATAAATATTTACTAGACACCACATCAAAACAAACTTAATAACTAATCGAATATGAAATCGAATACAAACTTAAGAGAATCAATAACAAACAAGCACTTAAATTGAAACAACGGTCCCATTGAACTAACGATCAATCACCACGATCGGAATCAATCACTTGACTTTTAATTAATTAACTGCTGTTCAATCACAGGCATAATCACCCTGTGATTGAATGAACAGAGATCACCCTAATCACCCGGTGGTTGACCAGACCACCAAATTTCACCGCTATAATTGCGGTACTTTCCAGCGAGCATCCACCAGAGTCATCATTTTTCTAGTTTTTGTGTTTAGTTCGTTTCCTTCTATGAAACACAGAGATTGAATACTGTTAAGTGTATAAAGCATCTTAAATATAAAAATCATTGAAAAGTGAACAGAGATTGAATACTGTTAAGTGTATAAAGCATCTTAAATATAAAAATCATTACAAAACTGAATATTTGGTCCTTCGAGCCGGATTTTGAGTGCGTTTTTAGCAAAATCATCAAACATAAACAATTTATTTAACATTTTCATGAGATTAAAATACTAGTGGGACATTTAGTGTGGAGAGCTAATTTTCTGTCAATCGTGAAATTCCGCGTAATTAACTATTTTGAGTTAAAATACTAGTGGGACATTTAGTGTGGAGTGCTAATTTTCTGTCAATCGTGAAATTCCGCGTAATTAACTATTTTGAGAAATGGCTTCTAAATTAGAACACAAAATACAACTACAAATGCAAAGACTAAGTTATTTTGAGAAACTGAAGAGTGATTTAACCACCGAAAAACTATCTACCATGAGTTTACCATCTGTAACGAGTCGATTAGAGCTTGTCGAAAAAAAATGGGATCACGTGGAAGAACTTAACAACTCTCTCTATGATGGCAAGTGTGACATCCTTGAAACGGAATATCATCAGCAAGAGGTATATAACATAATACAAGCTTTATATGGAGATATCAGAACACTACTGTTCGAGAGAAAAGAAGCGTTAATGGAAGCCAAGACCCCGAGTGGCTAAACTACTAAATAGCTCATTCCTTGGACCAACCGTCGCTTCATCAAGTCACAAGCTACCCGAGATGACCTTACCAAAATTCTCAGGAGATCCATTTGAGTGGGTGACATTCAGAGACCTATTTCTTGCAGTGGTCGGTAACGAACCGAGTCTTGATCCTGCTACAAAAATGTATTATCTGAAGACTCAACTAACTGGTGAGGCAAAAGATCTTCTTTCGAGTTTGCCACCCACGAGTAAAACCTTCCAACCAGCGTGGGATCTGCTTGTACGACGTTATGACAACCCGAGAATCTTAGTGAAGAAATACGCCGAGCAAGTTCTATTTGGACAAAGAGTCACAAGAGGTTCTGCAGCCCAACTAAAGGAGTTAATCGTCAGGTAGCCAAGATCATCGCGCCAAATGATCATATTAAATTGGGTGGCGTTGGAAAGGCTTGGCAGGTTGATGAAACTTTTCTCACAAAGAGAAAATATCATCGCGGAAGGATCGCCGACCAACTGACGATGACCATTCTTGGGATTTTTTACAAAGAAGGCCAAAAACGCGTGTTTTTCCAGGTGAATTCTAAACGAAAAGATAGTATTTGGCCATATTTGTCACGGTTTACAGACAATAATACGTCGACCGTTTGTACAGACAGTGCAGTGCAAGACAATATCATGGTATAGAACGGCTTGTTTCCAATCATACTGTCCACTTACAAGCGAATCACAGTAAAGGTTATTATGTGGAAACGGGAAATCTGCGTAATAAAAATAATCACTTGGAAAATCAAAATCTTTTGCTGAAAAATGCGATACGGTGTCGAGGAACAATTAAACACATTCATGAATATATGGCTCTCCATTATTACCGGCAAAATTTTTTGGAATCGAGATACAAATCATGCCAAGAGATGGCATGCTTAGAAGATATCAGGAGAGTTTTTCCACAGTTTGTTAACGGACAAAGGACGGAGCCCTTGGTACTCGCAACGGTGGAAATTCCTACGGTAGAATTCGAACAGCTGGAAAACCTATTAGTTCCATCAGAAAATATAAATCTTCCAACCGTCGAACAAGAAACAACAGACTCAGAGGAAAACTCAGACGAGGAGCTCGACGTGGAACACCTAGAGTTAATTTTATCAGATTTTAAAAATTATTTTTAAAACTTTTTCAATATTATTCTAGTAAAGTTTACTCTACTTTACATTAATGTAAGTATTATTTGTTGTATTGTTTGTTCTTGCTTCCTTTTTGTTTTTCCTTCATTGCTATTTTATTTAAGATATGTATTTTAATTTTAGCTTCAAGATATAAGTTTTAATTTGATTTTAAGATATTTTTAAGAATTAATTTATTAAAGGTAAAAGAATTTAGTAAGGGGTAGGTATAAGGTCAAAAGGTAAGTATAATCAATAATGTTAGAGACTAATTACGACCATGGGTCGCGTGGCATATTCTATTTGGCCTTATCTTGGTTTTTCATTAGAGAGAGGATGAAGATAGATCGCGCGCTGTTCTTTTATCTGTTTGTTTCGAATGCTGTGTTCAGGTGAATGTTTATGAGAATAGAGATGTTTGTCATTATATGTTGTTGATATGTGAATTCAGTTATACCTTACTGAAAAAGTTATATGCTCCAATTCTTTTCCAACTGTTTGGCGGGTCAATCCATGCTACGGTAGCACGTTCATCAGGAGTTGTTTTCGAGCCAAACACGAGTATTTTAAAGATCTTTAAGCTTTAAAAGTTATGAGACCATTCTGAAAATCATAAAACTTTTCATCTTCTATATTTTACAGAAGAAACCACAGGACAGTGGAAAGAAGTGTGGCAAGACGGTGAAGACGTACGTACGTGTCGTAAATCTGCTCGAAATTGCATGCTCGCATCAAACCGTCAAATTTAGAAAACCTGAAGTTCCCAGTGCCGAGCAAGTGTCAAGGGTACAGCAGAATCGAAGAAGAAATGAGAAACCGAAAGGCCCCGTCAAGGTCCAAGCTGTATATTTTCCCTGAAAACTTCGGGATAAAATTACAATAAGTGTTTCTTATTAGTATGTAATTAAATCGATGTCTCTTATACAATGGTTATATAGAGTGGTACAGAAAAGATAAATCACAAGTTTATTTTTTGCGTCCCTTTCCATTTCTTGTTTGGTGCTGCCGTAGCTCTGACATTAACTCGGTACTGGACATTTGAGGATTTTTATCTTCATTTGGATCAAAGGTTTGCGTTTTATTCAATTCGGCGCATATTTTCAATTTTATACCGATTTTTATTTATATTTTGGCGAATATTTTTTCACTTTAGATCCTGGTAGTTCTTCTTAAAATCCCTACAATAACATCTAAACAAACGTCCTACCTGATCGCGTTCTCACGTTGCACTGATATATAATTTTACACAACGTTTATTCACAACAATCATCCGTACCTACGATGCACTAGCCCAATGACGTCACGTGCAAAACAAATGCTGCACGATAAATACGTAAAAGCATCGATAAGATTTCAATCGCTAATAACCACGAGGCTAATAATGCTATCGCAACGGTTGAGGTCACAGTGGATAGGGCATGTGTTGTTGCATGCACTATGAATTATGAAAAATTAGTTGACAGAGCAATTGGATGTAATTTTAGTATTTATTAATTAAACATTTTTAAAGTGCAATGCATCATTCAGCATTTTATGCATCATGGCAACCCCGCACTTAGTATTACGGAAAATATCAATATACTTTACTTTACTTTTTACTTTAAACTAAACAAGATCACCGAAGATGTACAAAATAAATTCTGTAACAAAATATTAATTTGAGCGTTTTCCTTAGTAACACACACAACAGGTTACGGGCCCAGACACGTGGTCTGATTGAAAAAGTGAATAAAGGAAAGATTATTACAAAATTATCGTAGGCGGCGTGCGTCATTTTGAGGTTAGAAAATCAAAACTCAGCGGCCTTCAAAGCGTTATATTAGCAAAAGTAACATCGAGATGACTGACAATATGGCACAGCAAGGAACAGTTATCAAACTGGAAGGGAGCCGAAACTGAAACGTATGGAAGTTTCAAACCGTTACTATGATCAAAGGCCAAAGCCTACCAGGTAAGAACCTACGGATGCAGGAAAGCTAGCTACATGGGAAATAAAAGATATGAAAGCTCAAAGTATTCTCGTTACAAGAAAGTCTGAAAATGTGATGCTCCATATACTTTCATGTACTTCATCGGCTGAAATAAGGCATAAACTTTTAAGAGTCTTCGAACAGAAAAGTGTGACAAGCATTCATGCGATGAAAATGAAGATATGTCTGTATTTTTGCCAAAAATACAAGAAATGCACAACGAGTTGAAACAATTGGGGGAGGATATCTCATACTAATTCATCATTACAAAGGTTCTGATGTCGCTACCGGACAACTATAAACATTTTGTATCGACGTGGAATCCACACCAGACATTAGACAGCCTTCGAAAATTGGGTACCCAGACTACTTGTAGAGGAAGAAAGATTAAAGGGGAAAGGAGAATCGTCTCAGCCGTCATCATCAGCGTTCTTAGAGAAAAAGACAACGAAACAAATTATTCAGTGCTTTACGTGTAAAAATCTTGGACATTATCAAAATGAATGCAGGTAACACAAAATGAACAATCGAGAAAACCGTAATAATGCAGGTGTTGCGACCGATAAATTTTATTTTTGCGGTAAACCTGGACATACAAAAAATCAGTGTCGCTATAAGAAAAATAAAGAAAGCAATGCGTTTGTTGCGTCGGGACTATTAGGCAGATTCGGAAGTTATCAACAATCATTGTGGCTTGTAGACTCCGGTGCAACTGAGCACATGTGTTGCGATCGAGGACTCTTTACGACGCTCACGAGTCTGAAAAGTCAAACTGTTGTATTCGAAATCACTGTTCATGGGAGTGGACAGATGGCAGCACAAGTGTTTGACGGAAAACGCTGGATTGATACCACCATAGCCAATGACTTATACGTACCAACGTTGAAAACAAATTTGCTCTGCGTCAAATGCGTTACCGCGGAAGGTTATGTTGCTGTGACAGCACAAAACTTCTGGAAATTCATGAAAAAAAGGATTGTATGCAATTGCAGAACGAGTAGGAAGTTTATATTATCTCAGTGTTGAGAAATTCTACATTTCAATTTCACTCATTGAAATGTAGAATTTATATTATTAATTTATATATGTTCTTTTCATTGTTTCATATTTTCATTAGTTTTACGACCGTTATAGCCCACATTCCTACAGAAAAAAAAAAGAAATTGGGATCCAAAAGGTGATAAAGGAATAATGGTGGGATATGGCGACAATGTTAAATGGTACAGGATCTATTTCCCTCAGAAGAATAAGGTGGAAATTAAACGAGATTTGGTCTTTATGGATGTGGAAAACAAACAAGAAAATGAGCAAAAACAGTGTCATGGGAAATAGAATCTGCAATACCACAAGAAGCTGTTACCATAACAGAAAACAACGTTGATGAAACCAGTGTTAATGCGGACCCATAAAACAGAAAGGAGATGTCGCAGATCGTGGAGATATCGGATGACAGTGAATATAAACTTTGTAATGAAGAGGAACATGAATTTGATGACCACACCACGACTCAGGTGAGGGATGATTCTACATTTATTGTGCCTAAAAATTCCCCAGAAAGACAGCGTATTCCACGCGTGAGAAAACAGACGTCGTTCTACAGATATAACAATGTAAATCTATTAGATGAGGAGCCAAAGACCTATGGAGAAGCTATGAAGAGGAATGATGCAGAAATGTGGACCAAGGCTATAAATACGGAAGTAGAGACTCTAAAACACAATAATGCATGGAAGGTTTGCGATAATCCAGTTAATAGTAAAATAATAAGCAGTAAGTGGGTTTTCAAAAAAAAGAGAATAGGAAGTAAAACCTAATAAAAAGCTAGGTTAGTGGCTAGGGGTTTTGAGCAGCAAGATTCAATTGATTCACATGATATATGTATATGCACCTGTTGCAAAGTTGACAAACTTTAGGTTCTTTGCAGCCATAACAACAAAATTAAATGTTCCACTACATTATATGGATATTACACGAGCCTTTCTGTCACAAAGCAAGGGTTTAAAGGATCACAGTGTGACTCATGCCTCTATGATAAACATTATGGCCAAAATATAGTTTCTGTTTTACTCTATGTCGAAGACTTGTTAATTTTTGGTACAGATGAGATTGAAATAATTGAATTAAAGTTAAACTTGAATAAAATATTTGAAATGAAAGATCTAGGTTTAGTGTCAGAATTTTTTGGTACACAGGTTAATCAAAACTTCACATGTGTGTACTTAGAGAATGTGTTAAAAAGATTCGAAATGTTTGATTGTAAGCCCGTATCAGCTCCAATGGATCAGAATTTTAATGTTGAATTATTGAACAGTGACAAAACTGGCACCGATAAAAACATAGAACATACATGCAGAAAGATGATAAGTTGTTTAATATACGCAGTGTCAGGTACAAGACCAGATTTATGTATAGCTATATCGATGCTTAGTCGTTACCAAAATCCTGCAAATTATGAGTTACTAATGGCTGTAAAGCGTGTACTCCGATATGTTATTTATAGTAAAGATTATAAACAGGTGTATAAATGTAATTGTTGTGTTCACCGGTTGTAATAAAACCACTTCTTTGTTTGGCCTTCAGATAACAACTGGTGACTACCGGCTGGGCCTGTAACGGTTGGCCACGATCGTGCGTTTGGCCATATGTGTGCCGAACGTAGCGCAATCGTTAAAGCCCCGAACACAGCATGTCTCCCCTTTGTAGTTTATTTCAACTCCATAGTTTGTTTACAAGTTTTTAATGAATTGAAAATTGCAACTAGATTTCAGTATATAAACTAAATTTACAATATAAAATGAATTAACTTAATAATAGCAATAATCAAGTAGTCTTGCAGGAGGTCCGCGTAAGCGACTAGGTCTAGCCAACTCTGCTTGCCCTTCCTCAACCTTACTTGCCTGGGACATCTCTCCGGTCGTAACCCCTGTCGAGTTTGTTGAGGTTGCTGCTCCTCCGTCGCCTAACCTTTCCTCCTCATCGCAACTTCGTAGGTGTTAGTCAACGTCTCCCTCTATTTGAATCGCACCATCCACGAGCGAAATATTGGGTGATTCAATCCTCTTCTCATTGCTATCGCTTCTCGAAATTAGCTGATCGATACTTCGGGCGTGCTGAATGCCGTCGCTGTCTTCCACAGTATATACGCGCACTCCTAATCTTGCTTTGATTTCTCCTTCAGTCCATCTAGGCCTCCCCTGCCTGTAATCGCGGAAGCGCACTAGATCATTGACCGCAAATTCTCTGGCTATATCGCGTTGCGAGTCCAATGTTTTGCTAATTTCTTTTGGCCGAATATTATCAATGGGAGAGCGCACCTGCAGATACTTATAAAAAACTTCTGCCGGCGAATTCATAAAATTTGTTGATTGAGCCGTACGCATTGCAAATAGAGCTCGTGACAATTTGGCTTGCATGTCGTTCCCACTATCGTACTTTTTCCACAAGTTCTTGAAAGTGCGTACCGTACGCTCTGCAGCGCCATTAGAAGGAGGGTGGAACGGCGGAGAAAACATAATTTCCACTCCATTCTTTGATAAAAATTCGGAGAATCCTTTTGATTTCAATTGAGGTCCATTATCGGACACAATGACTGAAGGTATGCCGTAGTCCGCAAACATTTCACGTACTTTCCTTATAAGTTCGGCATCGCACATCGATGAGACCTTTTTCACCACCGGGAAATTGGAAAACGCGTCCACCGCACACAGAAATACGTTGCCTTGTATAGGTCCCGCGTAGTCCAAGTGAACTCGTTCCCAAGAACGAGTAGCCTTTGGCCAAGAACGCGGCGGAGCTGCTGGTGGGTTTTCCCTATTTTCTTGACACGTTTGGCATGAGCGCACAATAAACTCCACGTCCTTACTCAACCCAGGCCACCATACGTAAGCTCTTGCCGCTGCTTTCGTGCGTACGATCCCAAGATGCGATGCATGAATGGCATCCAGTACTTTTTTTCGTAGTTTTGTTGGTACAATGACACGGTCAGCACGTAGTAAACAATCTCCCTGTGTTGAAATTTCATCGCGTATGTTCCAGAAAGGCTTAATGTCATCTGCTACCGCCTCTGGCCAACCTTCCCTAACAAATTTGAGTATCGCTTTAAATGTTGAATCCCCCTTTGTTGCTACAGCTACATCATTCCAATTTACCGGACCTTCTTTTATTTCCAGTAGGTGTATACCCTCTGGTTCTGGAAACTCCTCCACCATACCTCCTTGTATTGGTAACCGAGAAAGAGCATCCGCGTTTCCGTGCAGCTTACCTTCTCTGTGCATGAACTGGTAGTCGTAAGCTCCCAAAATAAGTAACCAGCGTAACATCCTTGGAGATAAATGCTGTGGAGTTGGTGCACCTTTTTTAAAAATCCCCAACAGTGGTTTATGGTCGGTAACGAATAAAACTCTGGGTCTGCCAAAAATGAATTTATGGAATTTCATTACTCCGAACACAAACGATAATGCTTCCTTATCCAGCTGTGCGTAATTCCGTTCCGTTTGTGATAACGTACGAGATGCAAATCCAATAGGTCGCTCCGAGCCATCGTCCATAAGGTGTGATAACACTGCTGACACGCCGTAGGGAGAAGCGTCACATGCCAAAACTAACTGACGATCACCTTCATAGTGCGTAAGTATCGGACCTGTAGTCAGCCTTTGTTTGATGATATTAAGAGCATTGCTTTGGTCCTTGGTCCAAATCCACGTTGTGTTTTTATTCAAAAGCTTGTACAACGGTTCAAAAATAGTGGCTCTATCTGGCAGAAACCGATCATAGAAATTTATGATTCCCAGCAGTGCTTGAAGTTCAGTTTTATTCTGCGGTGCCGGAGCATTTAGAACAGCTTGAATCTTGTCCTGCAATGGGTGAATTCCCCCAGCGTCGATTCCATGTCCCAAGAACTCGATATTCCGGGCAAAGAGCGTGCAATTTGCTTTTTTTATTTTTAAACCATGTTCGTATAGGATATCCAAGACCCCCTTTCAGCGTTCTTCATGTTCCCTGTTGCTACGACCCGCTATTACGATATCATCAATAAGGACTGCCACGCCTTCTATACCGGCTAAAAGGTTTTCAATTAACCTCTGGAAAATCCCCGGTGCGGCAGAGATACCAAAAGGTAATCGTTTCACTGCATAAATTCCTTTTATTGTATTTATAGCAAGGACTTTAGATGCTTCCTCATCTACGGAAAGCTGCGTGAAAGCTTGCTCTAAGTCCAGTTTAGAAAACACCTTTCCCCCAGAAAGTTTGACGAACAGATCCTCAAGAGTAGGCAGTGGATAGCGATCCGGGAACAATACACGATTGACTGTAGCTTTGTAATCCCCACATAGTCTGATACTTCCGTCTCGTTTTGGAACTACCACAACAGGCGTGGCCCATTCAGAGTAGGGTATAGGCTGCAGGGCTCCAGCACTCTGTAGTCGGTCTAGCTCTTCCTCGACCCTATTTTGCATTGCATAAGGAACAGGTCGACTCCTTAGGTATATAGGAGATGCTGATCTATCGAAGTCTAATTTGATTGCCGGTCCAGTGAATTGACCTAAACCACGATGATCCTCTACGACGGCTGGGTGTATGAAAGCTTCCCGAACATTCGAACCCGTTGAAATAGCCTGCAGCGAATTAATGCCTTTTAACGACAGCCCTAAAGCGTGAAACCAATTACGGCCTAGTAACGCATGGTTCTTACACCCGGTAACTACCACCACTGGTAGCCAAGCCTCCTTGTCCTTGAATACCACCTTGCACGTCTTTGTTCCTAGAATAATTAGTTCCTTTTCTTGGTAACTGTCCAGTCGCAGGCCCTCTACCGGGCTAAGCTTGCATTTATGCCCCCAAAAATCCCGACATGTATCCTGGTGTATAACTGTCACTGCCGCTCCTGAATCTACTTCCATTACCAGCTCTTTTCCGTCCAGCTCCACGGATACCATAATAGCTGGTGGCACTGCAACCGCTTTACTATTCAACACTGCGTCCAGCTGGAACAACCCATAATCCGTAACTTTCGCAATTGAATGTAATGCAGGACTCTGCGAAACTTCTTCCTGATTGTTCCTTTTATTCCTAAACTGCCGCCTATTATTCTTCCTTGCTGCGCCGTTCTTTCCAGCTAAACATATCTTAGCCACATGTCCATGTTTTCTACACTCCGTGCAGAATAACGAGTCTGGACTCATTGTACATTGTGGAACTGAATGATCGCCCGCACATCGGAAACACGTCTGTCTTGAATCGGCTTGCTCCTTGAATTGTTGCATTTGAGGATTAGACTGCCCCTTAAACTGTTGCATTTGAATCTGACCGATCTGCCCCGATTGCGTTGAAGTTGACACACTGACTGCTCCATCCGCCGTAAATAATGATTTGCTAACCAGATTCATTTCTTGTATGTGTACTATTGATGTCTCTGCCCTCGATGCAATATCCACCGTCTTAGTGAGCCACAAATTTTCCACCTGCACGAGACGAGTGCGTACAGCATTGTCTCTTAGCCCGCATACCAACTGATTTCGAATCATATTCTCTAACATACTACCAAATCCACAATCTGACGCAAAGCGGTGAAGTTCGGCCACGAATTCTGAAACTGTTTGCCCCAATTTTTGGTTGCAATTATGGAACCTATAATACGCCGCCACCTCGTTTACCTGAGGGTTAAAATGATCCATTAATTTGGAAATGATCTCTGCGTAGCTCACCTGATTTGGCTTTAATGGGTGGAGCAAGTTGCATGCCAGATTGTACAGTGCGTCCCCACCACTGGTAAAAAAATGTGCTCGCTTTCACTCTGCATCCACTATACGCATTGTGGTAAAGTTAAAATCCAGCAGAGTAATCCACCGCGGCCACTCAATTGGACGCGTAATATCAAAGGGTTTAATGTTAATCGTTGTAGCTATTACAGCTGCCCCAACCGTGCTTGCTCTTTGATCTAAGTCACTCGTTGCCGTTTGAACTGGCCCTCTGGAATCTGAAGCATCCGGCTCTGAGCTTCCACCTTGGTTCGTAGCATAAGTACCATTCATTGTAATGTATATTTATTCGTTGCGAGAAGACAGAACGAAATGGCGTCACCGCGTGTGAAGAACTGCGTAGTTATTCGTTGCCAGAATACAACGAAATGGCGTCACCGCGTGTGAAGACTACGTAATTATTCGTTGCCAGAAGACACAACGAAATGCACTGAAATGGCACAATGTAAATTCTACAGCGTATTTTAATTCTTTCACCAATCCTCGTCGCCAAAATGTTGTGTTCACCGGTTGTAATAAAACCACTTCTTTGTTTGGCCTTCAGATAACAACTGGCGACTACCGGCTGGGCCTGTAACGGTTGGCCACGATCGTGCGTTTGGCCATATATGTGCCGAACGTAGCGCAATCGTTAAAGCCCCGAACACAGCAGTAATGATGAACAGTTAATTGGTTATTGTGATGCTAATTGGGGAGGAGATCTTCAAGACTGTAAATCAACAACAGGTCTCAGTTTCCTATATGCTAATTGTTTAGTATCTTGGTGCTCTCAACAACAATGGTCCGTTAGTTTGTCATCTACGGGATCTGAATACATAGCAGCAAGCATGACTTCCAGTAACTCATATTGGCGTAGAAATTAACTATAAGCCTTTAATGATAATGTCAGTAATCGGTCTGCCATAAAGGTTGCTACTACAAATTGTGTGAAACGCCTGAAACACATTGATATTAGATTCCATATTTTAAAGGAACGAATAGAAAATGATAAAATACGTTCAGCATATACACTGACCGGCAGAAAATTTTGAACACTCGTGAAAAGAGAAATTTCTTAAGTTTTTCGCAGTAGATGCTGAAAAACTTCGCAAAATATTAAATGTAAATGATAATTTGATTGCTTTCGAAAAGTTTTTGTCAAGATCTAGCGGTTACTTGGGTGTGTTTAGGAAAATTGATAGAAAAGCATTTTGCAACGGAAAATTTCACCTGTATTACAAAAGTTCTTTAAACTAAGCAACAACGAAAACAAAAACGATTATAGTACGGAGTATTACCCCATATTGCCCTTATAACGGCCCTCATGCGGTCTGGCATCGTCACTTCAATTTTTTTAATGTCTCTTTGTTGGCATTCTCTCCAAGTCGAGGATGTTAGTGCTGTTTTCAATTCACTGAGATTTTGTGGAACATTTGGACCACTTTTCACCCGTCTCTTTAACATGTCCCAGACATGTTCAATGGGATTCATGTCTGGGCTTCGAGCTGGCCACTCGAGTTTTTGATTACCAGCCTGCGAAAAGAAAGCTTCATCACTTCAAGCGGCGGGAGGTCGGACATTGTCGTGCATGAACACGAAATTTCTTTACTCGTTAGTTGTCCACTCGCAGCATAGGCTTTTCGTCTTCATTTGGCTGCTTCTCTCGCTGGGTAGCGTCTTCTTGTAGGCAGGTTCTTCAGGCGTCTCCGTGAGTGTGCAGGCGTCTTCTGGAGTATTCTCCAGCTGATCGAGTAACGTCTTCCTTCAGTACTTGGTTTTAACTGTCCCTCTGTGGCATTTTCCGGCTGTTTTATTCATCTTTTCTGCTATTGCAGCAGTCAATATCCCTTCAATATCGTTTGCACCTGGAACATGTTGTTGATCCGTAATTTTACGTTGACTGCACATTCCGGTCAGTCATCCCACTTTTGTTGATCCCCAATTTAACATTGACTGCACATAACGATCAGTCATCCACCTTTTGTGGATCCCAAACTTGCGAATTTTAAATTTTGATTGTATTCCAGTTGCACATTTCATGTTTTTTACCCCGGTCGCGATGAAACATTTGACGTTGATGTTGGTTTATGTTAAGTAAAACTCACAGGTTTGTTAGCAATAACTATATTTAATACTCCGCTTTTAATACAGTGCCCACGCGTGCCGGAAACTCTTATCAACAACTAGTTCAATATATCATTACCATACATAGGAACCTCTTAATATGGCCAACCTAAACTAGAGTATAACATTGCCATATTCACCAACATTCCTACATTCCTGGGCACGTGTCCACGATTCGACCATTCAGGTAGGTCTTGGTCCGACCGTTCGAACTGCGGAGTAAACTGACTGGACGCGAGGTTTGGTGTAATTTTAATTTTGCGGTCTCGTTGCCAAGTCAGCATTATTTGCTGACGCCGCGCGAATGATGGCTTGTTTGCTTATCGCTCGCAATCGGATCGGGTTACATGTCGGGGTAGGTTAGTTCTGTTTATTTATTTGGGCTGTTTACTTTTGACGCAGAAATCTTTGGTGAGGATGGTCAGTGCTGGTTTTAAATGGTTTTGGTGCATTTTGGATAATATGAGACTGATTGGCAGGACGTTTTCGACGTTTTGGTATTACTTGGATATAATGATATAATGTTTTCGAGTGTGGGTAGGGTTTGAAGGTGTTGTGTTAGCATTAAGGGGTTTTTTTCTGTGTCACAACATAGGGAAATAGATAGAAGAAACATTCGTGCACAAAAATTCTTCCTCTAAGCCATCGGTCATCAAATTTAATCACACGTGGACTATTTTGACGTGAAAACAATTTTCCTCTCGTTAAGTGTATACGTTGATAAATGATAGCTAGTCAAACATTCTGGTGTTACCATATACCATCCTTTTTCAAACGCTAATAACTACAAGACCACTGATGCAATAACAACGACTAAAGGTCACAGTGGATAGAATATATTTGTTCGTATTTACTTTGCAGCGTTTGTTTTGCCCATGATGTCATCGGACTAGTGCAAGCGGCTTCGCGTGATTTGGGTAAACTAATAGGTGTTGGGTAAAACTATATATTACTGTAGCGTGAGAACTAGTTTGGCTAGGACGTATATTTGGGTGTCATTCAAAATAGCTTGAAGAGAACTACCAAGGCCAAAAGTGAGACAATTTATATATTCCCTGAAATATAAGTAAGAATCGCTATAAGATGGAAACGAGCAAATGTCAGAGCTAAACAACGGCGTAAAACGTTAGATTTGTGATTTATCTATTCTGTTACCGTACTACTCTATTACAATTACAATTACAAGCCTTTATTGTTGATCTTAGAATAAAATAAATAAAATAAAAGTTTTGTAAGTCTGCTTAAAAAACTCCACTAGGGGAGAGTGGGGTGATTGGGATCACCTAACTTCTAACATTCTAAAACAATAAAAGAATGGCGAAAATATAATCAATCACTTTTGAAATGCTAGCGTTACTTATCTACCTACAATGATGTGAAATCAAAATTCTGTGCAACAAATATTATAACCAAAAAATTTAATAAAATAAAATACATTGTCGTTCCTTTTTACCCGATACCGTGTAGGGTAGTTGAAAACAGTCCGTTTTAAGCCTCTTGGAGCCAAGAGAGACTTTGTAATTTTTCTAAACAGCGTGTGCCTGTTATATAAATATTGAAAATACGATAACTAGGAAAACTGTGTTTTGTTTGAAGAGTTTAAAGTTTGTCAAAAATATGGTGTAACTTTGATAACGTTAAAAACTGTCATTGGATGAAATGACGTAACTTCCAAGGTCGGTAGGCTGATGAAAGTTCCCTGAACATGAAATTTCCACCGTCAAAAAATGTTTACAGGATAAATCAACTTATAGTTGTACCTCACATTTACACTCTTGACGCCGTTCCTAATTACCCGGAGTAGGTAACTAAAGTAGAAATGACCGTTACCCGAAATGTTTTCGTTTGTTGAACTTAAGGCGACACGGAGTTTATAAACAGAGAGAATATGTAAAATAGTAAGAGGTAGTTAGTATTCTTTAAGCCCAAAAGATTACTTTTTACATTGATTTTTACATACGACAAAAATTTTAACAAAAGTATGTAATAATATTTTCTGACTTAATTTGACAGAATAAGCGCGGGCTTTTACTCACTCTTTTGTGGACACACTAAGGGATACCAAGCGCGTCTTCTTAAATGTATGCAGACGCTATAGTGTTGGAGGAAGTACTTGATATTCAACTGTCCCTAATTACCCGCCGTTCTCAATTACCCCACTCTACCCTAATTACTATTATCTCAATTTGCTAACTAATATACTATATAAACTGTTGTTCTATTTAATTCATGTTTAAGTGAATTTGATTCGGCAACTGGTAGTTACTCCTCAACTTGTCTTCAGACAAAGGCCTCCTCTAAAGATCGCCATTCAATTCTACCCCTTGCCGTTCGAGTCCATGTTGGACCCGTTGTTTTCCTGATATCGGCTTCCCATCTCTTACTTTGTCTTCCTCTGTTCCTTTTGCAGTGTAGCAGGTACCATTCTGTTATTAGTCTTGTCCATTTTTCCGTCTTCTTTCTCGTCATATGTCCAGTCCATCTCCACTTTAGTTGTTTGTATGTTATGTATGCATTCTTGAATTTAGTTTTCCTTTTAATGTCTTTTGAATTTTCTCGGTCTTTTCTTTTAACACCTATTGTACTTCTCTCAATCATGTTTTGACAGACTTTTATTTTGAATGCCAGTTGTTCTGTCAGTGCCCAGGTTTGACACCTGTATAGCAAGCATGGCAAAATACACATATTATATATCTTTCTTTTTTTTTCATCTGCATTTCTTTGTTCTTCATAACTTCGCTAAGTGACCAAAATCGTTTCCAGGTGTTAGCTATTTTGCTTTCTATTTCCTTTTTCATGCAGTCTTCGGTAGATATTAATTGTCCTAATTAAACGTATTCACGTACATATTCTATTTGCTTTTTATTCACTATTATAGTATCTTTTTGCGTAGAGTTTGACATAATCTTTGTTTTAGCTAAATTCATTGTTAGCCCCGCCTTATCGCTTTCGTCGGCTAGTTGTTGTAGCATTATTTCCAATGTTTTTGGGCCCTCAGAGAAAATGATAAAGTCATCTGCAAAACGTAAGTGGCTTAGATTTTCGCCGTTTATATATAATCCTTTGCTCTTCCAATCTAGGTTCCTTAATATCATTTCTAAGACGGCTGAAAATAATTTAGGTGAGATGGTATCTCATTGGCGTTCTCCTCTCTTGATAGGGAATTCTTCGCCCATAGTTTCTAACTTAACTTGCGCCGTATTCTTGGTGTATACATTTTGGAGTATTCGTAAGTATTTTGTTTGTACGTCCTTTGTTTTTAGTGCTCTCCATATAAACTCGTGTTCTAGTGTGTCGAATGCTTTGTTAAAATCAACAAACCCTAGGTAGTAAGTCTTGCTACATTCTTTGTGTTTTTGCAATATTTGTCTAAGGGCGTGAATGTGGTCTATGGTGGAAAAATTCCAACGAAATCCAGCTTGCTCTTTGGGCTGATTTTCTTCAAGAGTGTTGGTAATTCTTGATTGTATAATTTTTGAAAATACTATATAGACATTAGACATAAAGCTAATGGGCCTGTAATTTGATATATCTCCTTTATCGCCCTTTTGTGCAATAGTATAATGGTTGGTTTTGTCCAATCCTCGGGAATCTTTTCTATTTAAAAAGATAATTTCTTATTAAGTATATCTGTAAGCTTCGGAGCAATCACTGGTAGTGTTGTTTTCAGTAGTTCATTTGTAACGAGATCTGATCCGGAAGCTTTATCGTTCTTCTGTGTACTAATTGCCTTTGAAGTTTATAATAATGATATTTAAAATTAAAAGCATCAGTTATCAAAATTGATTTTATTATCGCATATTTTCATAAACTGTCAGGACACAGGTCGTGGATGCTGGTCACATGTTGCTTCTTCTATGACGTCGCCTCTGAAAATATAAATCCACGATAAGTTTCGAGATTTATTCCAGGCCATTTTATTCGTACACATTGTAAAGAGACTCGTATTTATACTGAAAGATAACTGACCAAACATCAACATAACGAACTAACGCTGTAAATCCCCAAGAACCACCATCAGATGGGAGAACACCAACCCATCGGCAGCATTTTTGATTCAGGACAGTGGAGTACACCAACCAACTGTCTGACCAAACGAAAAGTTATTTCGATTCACTTGTTCAAAACGAACTGATCCTTTTAGACGCTACAACTTCCTAAAACACAGGGGCTGCCGGCTTTCTTGGTAAATCCAGAACGATAAGGTGGTGAAAAATTCCTTAAGGATTGTAAGCCCGATAAGTATTTTCGAAGGAAAACATTTCAAATTTGGAAAATGTATGGTTTTATTTCCTAAATACAATGCACCTAATTAAGTAAGGACCTAAATTCCAACCTGACAAAAACAATCTGAACTAAACAAACATTGGACAGACGGAACGCACACATTTTCTTCATTGTTCGAGGACAAATGTCCTCGAATCGTTCGCCGCTAAAATCTTGCGTCTTACAGTCGGCCATCCTGTTGACAACCCGCCTCGGGTTGACTCTGTTCCGGATCCGATACTATTACCCCATTCTAAGAGTTCTGAAACTATTTCGCTAATTTTATCCTGTTCTGATCTAGCGACTCGATAGGGACGGTAAGCAAAAGGAGTATCATTGCAAAGTTGAATATTCATACAAATACTCAAATTTAGTGAAGCGAAAAAGAAAACAACCAAATTTGATTATTCTTTCATGACTAGTTAATTAAATCACACCATAACTCCTTTATCTCATGACAAAATTCCCTAACTTCGACTAGATTGAATTAAAGGAAGCAATACCAATTTTATATGTCGGAGTAAAGCATTATTTTTACTCAAGTAAATTATTCCAATGTCTAACCCTATACACAACATAAAGTCATTCACTCACAACTAGTTAACAACAAAGCATATATTCCCATGTGACCAGTATCCCACTTCTGAATTATAATAATGATATTTAAAATTAAAAGCATCAGTTATCAAAATTGATTTTATTATCGCATATTTTCATAAACTGTCAGGACACAGGTCGTGGATGCTGGTCACATGTTGCTTCTTCTATGACGTCGCCTCTGAAAATATAAATCCACGATAAGTTTCGAGATTTATTCCAGGCCATTTTATTCGTACACATTGTAAAGAGACTCGTATTTATACTGAAAGATAACTGACCAAACATCAACATAACGAACTAACGCTGTAAATCCCCAAGAACCACCATCAGATGGGAGAACACCAACCCATCGGCAGCATTTTTGATTCAGGACAGTGGAGTACACCAACCAACTGTCTGACCAAACGAAAAGTTATTTCGATTCACTTGTTCAAAACGAACTGATCCTTTTAGACGCTACAACTTCCTAAAACACAGGGGCTGCCGGCTTTCTTGGTAAATCCAGAACGATAAGGTGGTGAAAAATTCCTTAAGGATTGTAAGCCCGATAAGTATTTTCGAAGGAAAACATTTCAAATTTGGAAAATGTATGGTTTTATTTCCTAAATACAATGCACCTAATTAAGTAAGGACCTAAATTCCAACCTGACAAAAACAATCTGAACTAAACAAACATTGGACAGACGGAACGCACACATTTTCTTCATTGTTCGAGGACAAATGTCCTCGAATCGTTCGCCGCTAAAATCTTGCGTCTTACAAGTTTTTTCTTTTAGTATTTCAGGTACTTCCTCTTCATCAGTTGATATATCATATTCTTTTACAGCTTGTCCCATCTTTTTGCGTTGGTATAGATTTCTGTAAAAATCTGTAGCAGCTTTTAGTATCCCCGATCTCTTTCCTGTACTTTTACCTTCTTTCTTTTTCATATTTGGTATCCAATCCTTTTTGCAATCTAGTTCTTTTAGTGCCTTTTTTATTCCTTCTGTTTTTTATATACAATTCTTCATTGTGTTAGTTCGATTTGTTTTCCTTTTTTTTCCGTAGTTGTTCATTAATCATTTTGCTTATTTCCGATATTTTTGTTTTCATCTTGTAGTAGTTCCTTGCGTTTCTGTAGTCATTCCTTGCTCTTAGATGAGATTTCTCTCTTGTTGTTTTCCTAGTTACGGTTTTTAGATGGTGTACTAATTTGTTGTTGTTTCTTGTATTGGTTGACGTTCTTCACTATCTAATGATGTTTGAAGATTTTTAAGCAGTAATTCTGTGTCGCCAGTATACTGAACAACTGCATATTTATTATGAAATTATCTTGATTTCTTGGGGCGTGTTCATGCCATTGTAGCCCGTACCATTCTATGGTCAGTGTTAAAATTTTGATTATGTGTGACCGACACACCTTTAAACGCTTTTTTATTATTGGCCATAATAAAGTCTATTTCATTCTTATGAAGACCGTTAGATGAGGTCCATGTCCATTTCTTTGTTATTTTCCTTTTATAAAAGTTGTTAATATACTTAATCTATTTTCTAGTGAAAAGTTTAGCAGTCTTGTACCATTCTTGCTTCTAGTACCAAAACCGTGGCCTCCTATGGTATATTCTTCGCCACTATTTTGTGTTCCGATTTGGCCATTAAAGTCACCCATGACTATCACATTTTTAAGTGTCGTTTCGATGGTGTTCTGGAGTTCTTCATAGAATTTTTCAGTTTTTATTAAATCTTCCTTTTTGTTCATTACATACCAATATAATATATAATATACCATTATTCTTCGTTTAGTTTTATGTTAAGAATTGCGATGTGCTCTGACAAAACCCTCTGTAAGTATTGACAAGCCATGAAGTAGGTTTTGTTGATGTGTGATGTGAGGCCGACGTCTCTCGATATTCCGTGTACTGAAGTACGGGAAATTCATCACGTTTCTTGTTTTGTCCGCGAATATAACGAAATTTTAGTGTTTAAAATGTGTTTTTTATATATGGATTTATAATGAGTGCTAGCATTAAAGTATTTTTGATCAACATAATATAAATTAAATATCGGAACCCCCGCGAAAAGTGTATAAAAGTGAATTTTGTCGGCGGTATGAATTTTGACATTTGTTTGTTTTGGTCAAAATCAAACGCAATTATTCATTAAATTCAGTGTATGAAACTAAAATAGTGAAATAATATTATTAATAATAATAACATTACAATAATTAATAAAATAATAATTTATTGTGATGTTTTGAAGACAAAATAAATTAAAGCCACATGTAAAATTGCTAACAAGAAATAATTTTTATATTCTGAAATTGTGAATATATGCAACTATTTATATTAAATGTTTATAAATGTAAAATGTCAAAAATATTTTGTGAAATATATAGTTTTTTACCTACAATATACTAAAATGTGTTTTTTATTAAATTTTGCACGTATAAAGTTTGTTTAAATTTTATTTTTATACATTATAATTTTTATTGTTTTATTATTTTTTGTTAATTTCTCGTTATATTGTTTTATATTTCCTATATTTGGTTGCTTTTTGTTGTTAGTTTGTTAATTACGCACTTTTCTTAAAAAATTTTTTAATATCTGAATTCATTTTCCTATATAATTTCATTTTATTCTAGTTTTCAATATGTGAATATATATTAATACTTATTTCTATACAAGTGTATTCATTTTCTGAAATAAAAACATTAATTCAATTATTAAAAAACTGATTTTCATTATAAAATATACGAGTTTTTCAAAACTCCTGCTATGAAAATTTCATTTTTCATATCAAATTTCATATTCTCGGTGTGACAATAGGCCTCACTTGACCTATGAATGTGGTAGTAAGAAAGTCTGGTTCATGGCTTGTACTACTACAGAGGGTTTTGGCTCTGAAATTTCTCTTAGTTCTATTATGTTGCTTACTAAATTCCTTTTGACATTGCTATTCTATTCTATATGCTATTTCTAATTCTTGGAGTTTTTCAGAGGTTCTGAGAGATCGACAGTTTAAAGTTGCTATATGAATATCATTTGTTTCCTTTTGACTACGTGTGTTTTCCCAATTTTTGACCCTTAGAGGGTCGTGGTCATTTGCCCCCACGAGGACCAGTCGACTTGGGGGAGTGTTATGGTTTGTTTTTACTTTGTCCTTTTTATTAAATATTTGCTGTGTTTTCCGTTCACCGACATTTAGTTGCTTTTGTTTATTATCTGTTGTGATGGAGGGGAGAGAATTGCGTCTAGCCCTTATTAAATCGTTGGCATTTAATATTGTTCGGCGCCACTAATGTTTGTTGTTTTCTTGGTTGGTTAATGGTTTCGCGAGATATTGATGTGTTCCTTTTTTGCCATTTGTCACGGTTTATGACACTTTTCCCTTTCATTATTATTATTTCATATTTAGGATATGCAATGTTTCCTTTGTTTCTCTCCTCTATCAGTAGTGGCAGCAGCATTTTCCTCTTCTCTAAGACATCTTTAGTATGATCTTCTGTGACGTACACATCTTTAAATTTTTCTTCAATCTCATTACTCCATTCTTTTCCCATTCATTTACGAAGGAGAGCAAGGTGGGTCTTGGCTTATCACTTGGCTTCTTCTTTCCAATTCTATACACGTTATTTACCTCTCGTTTTTCGAAATTAATACCTAAATCCGTTTTAATAACTTTTTTCACATTTTGAAGTAATTCTAGGTTAGAATTCTCATCTTCTTTTATGCCGAAAATTATTAAGTTATTCTGCTTCTTTCCTCTTTTCAAGCTTTCCACCTCTTTCTCGAGGTTTTCTACTTTTGTTTTTAAGATTTTATTTTCTGCTAAATATTCTTAAACATGGTATTATCGGGAGCTGCTCAAATATGACGTTTACTGTTTGACAGATCCAACATAACACTCGTACTACTCTATATAACCATTTTGTTGAAGAGATTTGTTTAAGTGCATGTTGACACCTTTTGGTTTTATAATTTTTCCGGTAAGATGACGCGATCAGCACGTAGGAGCCAGTTTCTTTCTGTTGGAATCACATCACGTATGCACTCCCACAAATTTGGCTATGGATTTTAACGTAGAATCACCCTCTGTTGCTCAAGCCACATCGGTGCAATTTACCGGACCTTCCCTTATTTCAATTTGGTATACTCTCTGGTTCCTCGGCTGTACAACTTTTTAATGGTAATTGCAAAAGTTCGTCTGCGTTGCTTCGTAGTCGTAAGCTCCCAATCCGTGCCATCATCCATGAGGTGCGATAAAACTGCTGACACGTCGCAAGGAGGCGTCACAAGATAAGACTTACTAACGATTGGCTACGAAGTGTGTTAGTATCGGACTTCTAGTCAGCCTCTGTTTGAAGACATTAAGTTCTGTAAGATGTGAAAGTTTTTTGAAATAAATAATTTACAATTTGTTAGTATGTTTCTTTGATTTTAGATTCCGAACACATTTCCGTTTAGGTACAAAGCGACTTTTATATGTGCTGAAGAATCTGAAAACAGATTTTATCGTAACAACCAAATCCGGAGTATTATCAGCCACAGAAAAATGCTAATACGCCTTACATTTCTGGCAGGGGGAAGCTACCAGCAGGTGGTTGTAAGGAATAGGACATAGCTCAATCCAGAGTTTCCAAAGTTGTGAAGGAGGTTTTTAACATTTTGTATTAAATTTGTGTCAAAAATTGATCAAATTTGAAATGAGCAACAAGGAGAAATCTGTAGCGAAGCATTACTTTTTCAACGGAAGCAATATTCTGGGGATTTCAATGTGCCTCTTTGTTATTCACGTCAAAATTCTCAGACCACGGGACAGACAACACAGCTTCTTCAATAGGAAACCTTGTTACAGTCTCAATGTTTCTGTTGTAAGTCAAACCATTGTATGTACTTCATCACACTTTAAATGCAATTTTGAAACGCTTTCCTTTTCGTTGAGTATGTATGTACATTGGTAGCCAGTTTAACATTCTTGTGTTACGAAACACCGTCATTTTTCACTCGCTAATAGCTACGAGGCTGATAACGCGATAAATCCGGCTGAGGTCACAGTGGATGGAACATATTTGCACGTATTTTTTTCGTAGCGCTTGTTTTTCCTGTGACGCCATCGGGTTAGTGTACGCGCCCACGCGTGATTGTTGTTTTTTAGCGTTGTGGGAGGATAGTTATTTATTTATTTATTTACTTATTTATTTCTCAAACTTAATACAAGTTCACACAAGAAGACAATATACAAATTCATAAAAAGAAACAATGAAAAATACAGGTAAGAGTTAGAATAGAAAGATGGTGTTCTACCGAGACAGGGAAAACCGACACAGGCAAGTTTCGAAGGCGTAGGAACGGAAGATGGTACGAGCCCTTGTATTGCCACCCTCTGCTAAGAGGAGCGGAGCTACCAGGTTATATTCTCTAAGCATACGTTTAACTGGTTCCATCCTACCAAGTTCCGTGCGGTGAAAGATAAGGGAGTATGGTTCAAATGATCTTAGACTTCTACCACAGGTTCTTGGAGCTAGTTGGTTAAGGATGTCCGGGGCGACAATTTGCCTCTGGACGACACCATGTATAAAGGACAAGTCAGCCAGGACTCGGCGTTGCGAGAATTCTTTATAAGTGTAGCGTGAGAACGCGTTAAGCCAGAACTTTAATTGGGAAATCATTGTAAGAAGCACGAAAGTACATATCAGGACCTAAAGTGAAACTATAAAAATATTAAGAAGAACTTTTCTCGCAAATTCTAAGTCTCAAAGGTGACCTCCCCTCAGGCTCGGATGGTTTACCACCCTTCCTACTCAATAAATGTGCGAAATACCTTGCGGGTACCTTATCTCAGCACTTCAACTTCTCGCTTGGTGTTTTCTACTGCATTCAAGATGTTATACGACTTCCAGAAAGTACGGATGCATTCGCGATCGGCAGTGCCATTTTGAGTCTTATCAAGCATTTACCTCAACGTCAGACGAAGGTAATAAGGTTTAAATGTAGAAATGATACATTGGTCGCTGGGCTTAATAAGAGAGGTTGTGTTAGGAGGTAAAAACATCACCTTCATATCTTCGTCAAGATATCGTAAATCCACAGGCTGACTCGGGGCATTATCAATTAAGAGCAGAACTTTTCTTGTAAGGGAATTTAATAATTTTTTTTTTGAGATATTGAGTTTTTAAGTAATTTTAAAACCAATCTTTGAACATCCAGGCCTTAGAACTCAAATGTACAGGCGAAGTGGCCTTATTTACGCTTTTGAAAGCACGAAGTTTCTTGGAATTACAGATCCAGAAAGGCTGATACCCAATATCACCGTTTACATTGGTGCAGAGACGAAGATTAACACTGTCTTTCTTGGCTTTGAAACCAAGAGCACGTCCGGTTTCTTTTAATGTTACGACAAATTTCTTTGCCGCACTTTAATCAGCACTTGTTGCTTAACCGGTAAATTTTTTATTATGAAGCTTATAGGTCTGTTCCCGTACTCGAAAATTTTACTGATCCTCACCGAATTTTACATAACGTGAGAGTTTTGCGTTCGCGTATAAGAGAAAAGAGGGAAAAGTGCACGCACAAGCAATTCCTCTCCTTACTGATTTTTAACGGAACAAATTCAGTTGATATCTGAAAACTGTCAAATGCATGTATTTGATATTTGACAATTGTTAATTTAACTTTAAATTTTTTTATTGTAAATTTTCTGTTTTTCACTCACACTGTGAGAGTTGCGCTCTTGTGAACGAAACTCGAGAGTTTACTGATTTTTATTGAAAATGTACGGAAACAGACCTTATATCTTTGCTTAAATCTACCAAACCAAACCTTACTTGCTGTTTAATTAATTAATTTTATTTATTAGAGATGTCCAACAAAACTACAAATCCTTCATTAGGTGTATTGTGTCACTCAGAGATACAATGCAGAAAACAACTAAAAGTGTGCGTTACAAATTATAAGGGATTTTTATTAAATTCAAAATTGGAGAACTTATTAGTTGTGGTTGCAAGCATTCTAAAAATATATATGGTTTCACAATTTTCTATAAGTTTCCATCACAGTTGAATTATTCTTCATTTAAATTATTTATTTATCTCTATAGATTAAATTTTTATTCTTATGTACTATTATGTAATTTGCTTTTTTAACAATTTTGTTCAATTTGTATCAAGTTTTATTCGTAAGAATGGCACTGTTAAACTTGCATGACTTTTATTATTTGGTTTCTTCATTGATTTTCACTATTTTAAGTCATATTATATTGTAATGCTAGTTTACTTATTTCTGGACCACCGTTTAACTATGATCGTCATTCAGAACGAGTGTTTTATTTGCGGACAACGAACCATGAAAAATGGTTGATCCATGAAAAATTTTCTGCAAACGATTGAATTCGCGAATAACGGGGGAGCAGTGTATTATGGATACTGTTTTCGTTTTCGGTTTTGACTCTACGATATTCTTATAACTTTACTTTCTAATTTTTCCTCTATAGCTTCATGTTAGATTGAGTTAGTTTAGAAACCTGCTCTTTGTTATGTACTTGCTGCTCGCAATATTATTCAGAGGACCTTCGGATAAGTCAAAAACGGATTCCGCTGTCCGATGGCTTAAAGATCCCTATATTACAGCGACAAGATTTCTCCACAAAAAGTTCACTACACAATATATGTTTCAAATATGTAGGAAACTTTTAGTTGAGCGTAACGAACACAACGGAAACACTGGAAATGAGATTGGATTTGATGAGAGTCAAAATGATGCTGCTACTGCTTCTGTTGCGGATATGAATGAAGGCGTTGCATTAAGAGATGAAATACTTTAATATTTTTAAAATAAAAACGTATATGTTAAAAACAAAGGTTGAAACTTGTTTATTCAGTTTTAATTCCATAATTTGTTTCTAAAGTTCTATAATATTTTCTATTTTCCGATGGTGTCTATGAAATTCTAAAAAATTGTTTCTCTCTATTCGGGCAATTTCTTCTTGAACACCGAGTAATTTACACTGAATGTCAATTTGTTCCCTTAATAAATCCAGAAAGTAGTCATCTTCTCTTCTCCATTTCGTGGTACTTGCGTTGTACTCAAAAAATCCTCCATGAGACTACTTAGGAAACTTTCAACTTCTTCACTAGTCTCCGGAGCTTGCGATGATACACCAAAAGATTTTACGCCAATTATCACTTCTACTGTAACTTCTAATTGAAGTTACGCTGCAACTTATTCTTCAATTTCGTTAAAAGGATTTCGCGAGAATGGCCAGCGCCTGCTGCCACAATGCTCCTTTTATTATGAATCAGTCGGTCCAAACCTGCGAAAATTTATTTAACATACTGTACCTGAATTCAAACTGTAAAAAATTTTTAAAAGTAATACATGCTGGTCGGTTACCTCCTGGTGCCCGAACTTCCTGAACGGTAGTTGTTCACCTTTGCTGGCACCGAATTCTGCTGGGGCTAACCACTTCATTTATCTTTCTGCGGCTGGACGTTTTACTTTGGTTTGTTGAGTTGCTTTTTCGTTGGATTTTACACTTTCGTTTTTCGTTTAATTTTTCGTCTCATGTTTTAGTCACTTTCGTTAAATTTGTTCGCCTCGTGTATTGTTTTGGTTTCTATCGTTCACATTGACAGCGGTCGACTGCCCTCCACCGAGTAACTAACGGTCGTTACTCAGTTTGAGCAAAAACAGACTCATTGCCATACAAATTTTCATCTTCGCTTGGTATCTACAGTCTTGCCTGTGTACGAAAGTTTTGTATGGCAATGTTGCGTTACACTGCCCCGTCTCTTAGGGTCAACGTTCCGACTAACCCACTTCAAGTTGGTGCTCAGGCCGCTGTTTCTCTCACGGCACGTCCTCATCGCCCACAAACTGCATAAGGCGGTCTCGATGGACGGTAATAATTTTCGTTTTGTTGTGTTTCTGTATTCGGTAGACCACGCCCCCTAGTACTTCCAAGACTTCAAATGGCCGTCCCAGTCCCGTTGTAAAGCCAGACCGCACTTCTCGTCGGTAGAGTCGACGTATTCGCCTTTAAATCGTAGCTGTCCTTCAATCTGCGGCTTGTCTTCTGGCATGGAAGGCAATTATGGTCGTGGCTGATCTGCAGAACCTTATTGTTGGTGAATTTTCCAGTTGTACCGTTGGTTAGGCAAAAAATTTCACCTGATACGGCTCCTTGCTGTCGAGGTGATAAGACAACGGAGTTGACCTCAGTGTCCTTCACTTTCAAAACTCCGTGTGCAAAGTCGAGACAGCAGTGGTTTCTCTGTAAGCAGACCTTGGCAAGTAGGCAATTGGGTTTAACTATTAAACCTCTTGTAATGTATGTATCCAAGAGAGCAGTATTAAGGCCTCACCATATTGAAGTGCTCAAATTTTAAGCACCGTCCAATAAAGTCTGAGGAGGAACAAGATAATGAAGAGCACTGAAATGGTGCCCTGTTATTATCAATCGCAAAGAAAAACGCCCTTTTAAGATAGAAATCAAACTGGCTTTATTAGTTCATTACAATGGTTATTTATACTAGAATCGACATTATGAACTTAAGTTCATTCACCTCGTGTGAATCGAATCATGAGAACCAGAATCGATTGCAATCAGAATTAAGTTAGAACATCGGTGCAATCAATTCTTCACACGTCCTCAATAAAGTTCAGAGGCACAGGTAAGTGTTTATGTCTTCATATTTCATATTTGTTTCAGAAGGACAGGTAAGCATCTATGTTTTGACATTTGTCTTTACTAATCTTATCTATGATCATTAATTCATCAGTTCATCACGAAACGTTGCAGAGTTTAGTTCGTTTTCTCATTTTGTGTAGAGTAATTTTGGAATTTTTCCCGTTAATTTTTAAAAGCAAACGAACGAAATTTTCAAAGAAAAAGTGGAAAATAACAATTATTATTTGTTAGTGACCGATTTTGGCAATACGAATCCACCAGAAAAAATCATATTTTACGAGCTACTCATGAGAGCTGTGTGCTAATATCGTGTCTAAATTGCGATTTGGAATCTCAATCATCACAGAGTGTGTGTTTCCCGTTTCTTCTACTGAACTGGGATAATCTGCTATAGTGCTATTGTACTATTGGGCCGAGCATTGCCAGGTTTGAATTCTTCAATGCTATCTCAAACACCTCACGAAATCATCGACCACCGCTTCTTCTTCTTAGACATCTTCAAATCATACCGTGTTGTACTGTTGATTGTTGCTCCAATTTTTTTTTATTGGATTTATTGGACTTGCCAGGCTTAATATTTTTTAATTCTAAAAATTTTTGTGATTGTATTTATTTCTCTTCAATTTTCTTTTCTATTACCTTATATTTTCAACTGTAGTTGAATATTCTTATTGTTAAACTAATCGACTTTATAATTCTTAATTTTCTAGTCAACCTCTGTTTTAACATTCTGTGCTGTACGGTTCACGGAACTCTATAGTTTATCTAACCATGTCCTTGGTTTGTGCTTCAGCCTCCTGCAAGGACAGGAACTCAGATAGGTTTCTTTCCTGCCATGGTCTCTGCGGTGAGATCTTTCATCCCAAATGTGTTGGGCTTACTGGCGCGTTCGTAGATAAAATTCAAGCCAAAGACACCGGTGTCTACTGGTATTGTGCTTGTTGCCGCAAATTCACCCTCAATGCTCTCTCTTCCCGGATTCTGGAAATTGGCTCAGATCTACGTAGACTTGGCACCTCATTGAATTTCTCTTCCAACATCCAAGCCCCCCTCTGGTCCTCGCTTGACTCTCTGAAGGGTTTTGTACCCCCACCTGAGTCAAGATCGATCCCGCCTACAATTCCTTCCATAATAACATCATCACACACTGCCTCCACCAGGATTACTCGTTCAACTAAATCCTCTATTCATTCGCCTCATGGCTCTCTTTCAACCGTCTCCCCCTTACCCCAGGATAGTCATGATTCATCTCCTTTGGAAAACCCCCCTCCCCCTTCTACTAATACCGAGTCTCTTGATCCCCCTCCTGTAACCAACCCTAAGACTTCTCAACCCCCCTCCCTTAACATCTCCTCAATTAAAGACAATTACTTCCAAGCGAATTCTCCCTCAACTTCCCTCCTAACATGTTAGCTAACGTGTCGCCTTCACTCTCACCCATTGCTCCCAATGTAGTTTCTCACTACACGCTAGAGGATCCAGTCACTATTAGTTCGCTTCCACATACGGATTGCTCATCTTTGCCTCCTCACATCCAGCCTGCTACTTCTCGGTTGTCTCTCAGTACCCTGATGACTGTTCCTAAGACGAAATCTACTTTCGTCACTGTCCTATCGACGACAACGGATGAGATTCTTGCCCACTTATCTAATGTCATTGGACTTGACCTATCGAATAATAGGATAAAGGTGTTTAAACTTTCAGAAGGTAGATGCTCGGCTTTTAAGATTGTTGCACATCCCTCTCTCTTTGACCGCCTCATGACCGAACCTAACTGGCCACAGGGCGTGTTCATTAAAGAGTTTGTCCCAAGAGGGAACACCTCTGTTACTTTTAGAAAAGTGAGCTCTACCATTTCCGTTACTTCGTCTTCTAGAATCTGGTCTCAACAAAAAAACTCCACCCAGTCTCAATATTTTATCAAAACGTGAGGGGTCTTAGAACAAAGACCCACACCACCTTCCTCTCTTCTCATACCTTACCCCATGACATCATCGCTCTCACTGAAACATGGCTCTGCTCTAACATAAACGATCATGAGATCCTGGATAGTGTCTGGAATTTACTATCTTTCGTAGAGACCGCTCCGCTGGTGATCCCAACCGTCGTGGTGGGGGCGTTCTTCTCGCGGTACGCTCCTCTCTCAGTGGTCCATTATTCCAATCCCTTCTTGTAAGTCTCTTGAACTCCTTTCCTTTAAAATTTCCCTTCCTAAGTTCAACCTTATTCTTATTACTTGTTATATTCCTCCCCGATCTGATGAAAGAGTCTACCATCACCTTTTTACTCTCTTAGATTCGTTGCTTGGTTCCTTAGCTGACCAAGATCAGGTATTGCTTATTGGGGACTTTAGCCTCCCCTATCTCGTCTGGTGTGCTGATTCCGATATGAACAGTTTGTCTGCCACTAATCCAAGCTCCCCTTTGGAAGTAACATTCATTGACTCCACTTTCTCTCTCTACTTATTTCAAATGAATTCCTTCAAAAGGAGGAGGTGACTCGGAAAAAAAAAGACGGGAATTGAGCGACCTCCACGAACTTCTAACCCCGACGATTCGAAAAAAAAGCAAGAAGGGGCAGGCATCTCGCGACGGTGAAACAACCAGAAAAAGGGGTGAAGGGAGGAAGGGTACTACGGGAATAGGGATTGGCCGACAAGGAAATTTGGGTTTTCGGGAAACGTCAAGGGGAAAGGATCAGGGGTAATAGAAAAAAACGAAAAAAAAAGAAAGGAAGGAAGGGTACGCATAAGGAACCGACGCGGATGTTGAGGCGTTATCACCCTCTCCTCAGCGAGTCCAGATGATATGGACTCTATGCCCTCCCAACCAATGGAAAGTAACGTCCCGTGTGATATGTACTTTCCCCTATGACTTCAAGGCGAGTGCTTAGAGGCCGGGATGGACGTGAAGGAGGAGGAGACCCACCATGGATTAATTATTAATTACTTTGGGGCATCTTAATGGATTTACTTCAAAAAAAAAAATTCTTCAAGTGTCACCCGAGACACGACAAATACAGACGCGCGATTAAACACTTGGAGGTGACTGCCTTTAAAGGTGTTTGTCCCCCTTGGTTTTTTTTTTTTATTATTTATTTATTTTTCTTTGGACGCTACGGTGTACTTTATCTTGGTTCAAATCAAACTTACGGCGTTGATCATGTTCGGTTATAAAAATTTACATAAGCTGCTAATAGAAAGACAACATTTCTTATCTATGTAAAGGCAATATCTGTAATATTTTTCATACATTCTCCAAAATTGTCAATGATAAATAAAGTGTCATTGAGGTTTGTGGTAATAATCAGTGTGTTGTTTAAAGTTTAAAGTTCTTTTATATAACCTTACAATCTTTTTTCCGTCTCTTGTTTTTTTTGAGAAATACTCTTTTTTTTTTTTTGTTTTTTTTTATCTTGAATTAATTAATTGATTTACAAAAAAAAATAATAATACTAATAAAAATAAAAGTAAAGTAGAAAGAAAGAAAAAAAAATAAAACTTGAAATTATTCATTTAATTTTAATTATTATTATTATCACGGTGTCTTACCGAATATTATCATGAAATTATGTACCCAAAATGGAGGGTTCTCATCCTCATAAATGTTCTTCTTCTTTTACGAAAGGAAAATATATACTAAGTGCGAATATATTTTAGCTAAGTTAGGATTAGACAAATATACCAAAAAAATTGCATAACCATGAAATTATATAAGAATCAAATAATTGTTTCTCTCAAAACTTTAGACTTACTATATTTTTATTTTCTTCGTAAACAACAGTAGAAATAGTTACTTATTAATTATTTATAATATCGATATAACTGTTTGTTTTCCATCATTTTATATAAACACCACCATTTATACAATTTTTTTTTTATGTCAAAATCGCGCACTTAGTTTACCTTCTAGCATTATTTAAGTTTGAATTTTTTTAATGTAAAACTTATAAGCTATATAACATGCGAGCCATTAATAATATTACAACGAACTCTGTCTAATTGTTGACACCAACAAATAGGAAAAAAACGTTATTTAAATTTATTTTGTTGTTGTTAATATTATTATCCCTCTTTGATTCAATACAAAATAGATACATGCTATTCATTCATACAGTTGCTGTAATTGTATGTTTTGTGTTAATTTTTGAATGTTAAAGTAAACGTATGAAAAAAGAAGGTTTAAAATTTCTTTTTCAGTTGTTTGTTTTAAATTTATATTTCTTATCTCATTATTTTTATTTATGAATATTTTTGCTTCTTCATCTAAGATTTAGTTGGCAACGAAAAGGCAAACCTTGCTATAAATTTACTTTTCCATTTCTTTGTTATCGGGTAATTACATAACCTTCATTAGCTCATAAATTACGGGTCTCATTAAATATCCGTGTACATTTGATTTCATTTACGAACTACTAAAATTAAAAATTTTAAAAAAAGGAAAATAGATTTTAAGGAAATTACAGACACACACTTTCGTTGAGTTTCAATTCTAGAATATACTATAATCAATTTCTTAATTATTTTATGTAGTCAAGTTGGATTTAATGTTGATTTTATTAAAAATTACATCCTTTCAAATATAAGCAAAGATTCCTTTTTTTTTCTTTTTTTTTAACCAGTTTTGCCGTATTTGTAATTATTAATAGCTTTTGAGGTTTTCATTAATTTATATTTTCAATTTAATTTATAAAACTTGGCAGTTACTTTACACACTAAGTAAAACTTTTTTCATACTATTTTCTTTAATATTCTTTTAACTTAAATATTTTTCAAATCTATATGCTATTACTTTAAACAATTTCACATCAAAAAACTTACAAAAGGAATCCGTGGGATGACCGCCACATGGTTTTCCGCTCTTCTCTCCTAAGTGATCCGCCTGTGTTCCCAAAAACCACGCGACACTTTATTTTTCCCCGACTTCAGACTTTTTCCGTCTGATCACTCCGACGACTCATCCACCAGAGAGCGAGATCCATTTCGTTTTCCACGAGGATCACCCGAAGTCCCGTTATCCTTGGGATTCTGGCTCCGCCTCTCTAGCGTGAAGTTCGCTGCGATGCGGGTGGTCGGTGGTGCAGTGGCTCAATGCGATGGCACAGGGTGACCATTTCTTTTTGAGCAACAAAGTTGCTCAAATCATTTCAGGGCAGCCTTTACGAATGGTGAATTCATCATTGGAAAGGCTGAAGGACCATTTGGTGATTAAGGACGGCTTTTGGTGGTATTGTTGCTGGAGTTGTAGTTCAGTCTCGAGGTTTATGACGAAAGTGTAGATAGGACAGCATCAGATTTGGCTGAGGCCTGAGGTACTCCTTGCAGACGGTTGTCAGTCAGAATAGTTGCGTAGAGGGTGTTTTCAATGGTGATGATGAACAGTCGCAGGTTGTAGCTGGAGTTAGTGCCTTAGGTCCTTGGCGTGGAATACTCCCAATGGTTTCCCGGTCAAGTCGGATACCCGGTAACGCGAGGGACTGATGACTTCTGAAATTCGACATTTTAGAAACTTGCGGTCCAATTTCGCATTATAGTGCGCTGCTGCGTCGCTTTGTCGAAAGTTTCGGCGGTACACTTCGTCTCCTACTGCAAAGGTTTTGGTCCTGGCCCGTAAGTCATAATTTCTGTTTCTGCTCTCCGAGGCTCGAACGATGTTTTCCCGGATCTGTTGGCGGATCAGTTGGAGTTTATCATGATGTAGGAGCGTCATCGTGGGCTCTGCTAAGAGATTTAATCGTTGTAGCAATTCGTACTGACGCCCGTGGCACATCATTGGTTGTCCAAACACGGCGAGGTATGGCGAGAACCCCGTTACTGAGTGGTGAGATGATCGCAAGGCACAAGAGATGTCCGACAATTTTTGGTCCCAATCCCTCTGGCTGGGGGATACGTATGATCGGATAGCGGCGAGCAGCGTGCGATTCAACCGTTCGGAGGCGTTGCTCTGTGGCGAGTATACCGCAGTGAGTTCGTGTTCCACCCCGTACTTCTGCAGCAGATCTTTGAACTTGGTTGAACGGAACTGCACGCCGTTATCTGAGCGTATCTTCTGTGGTACTCCGAAGACGTGAAAAACTCTCCTCTCGAGGAAAAATACTATGCCGTCCGTCCGTCCTTTTTATAGGTTCAATCAAGGGAAATTTGGGCAAGTGGTCTAGGAGTCCGATCGCGCCCATATTTCCGCATTTCGAACGTGGGTAGGGTCCGATCAGGTCGATGTATAGTCTTTGAAAAATCCGCTCCGGAGTAGACTGCATTCCGATTGGTGGTCGAAGGATTTGGTTCGGGGACTTAGTTGATTTGCAGATTTCGCAGGATGACACGTACTCTTTTACCTGTTGAGCCATCTTCGGCCAGAAGAAAAATGTTTTCAAGCGGTGCAACGTCCTGCTAAATCCTCCATGCGCGCTCAAAGGATGGTCATGAGCTTGTTTGATTAGTTCCTTGGTCAATCCTACCGGGACCCAGAGCTTCCAGGTCTCTTGCTCATCGATAGGGTTTCCACTGGCGTAACTTGTCCTTTTATAGACGAATCCATCGCTGGTCTTCAGGTCTGGGTGATGTTGTTGCTGGTTGGAAATGGTTTTTACGAGGTCTTGATAGTCCTGTGACTTAAAATGTGGAGATTCCAGGTCGATTTGTGGGACATCGGCTTCCACTGCATCTAATGCCGCGCATTTTCTCTTGGATCCTCTGGTTCATCGCAGTCCTGGGTTTCTTGAGAGATCTTCTGGTTTTGCTGGGGTGTGAGAGTTCTGACATTCTCTGGCTGCTGGTCATAATTGAGGTATGTCTGGAGAATTGGTTGGCACAGGGCGCGGTTGTTCGTTAGGCGCGCTGCTACGATCACGTGTTTGCGAGCGGGTGACGGGTCGTTGGCTTTTTGGGATAGCTCCTTTGCCTGCGGGTTTACTTGTAATGGGGTTTACAACCTCTCCCATATCATGTCATGCATGTTGTCATGCTCCCATATCATGCATGTTTCCCTACAACAGGGGCAAGTAGTGGATGTCTGTAACCAATTTTGCAGGCATTGCGCGGGGAAGAAATGGTGTCATTGAGTCTCATAAGGTGATTGTGCGTCGTCGAAAGGCTTGGTGCATATCGCGCAAGGGCTGCTTTCCGCTCCTCCTGTTAGCAGTAGATCGTCTGGGTTGAGTGGCATTGCTGGTTCAAAAGGATTGTCAAAATCGGGTGGAGAATATCTCTCTCTTTTAATCGTGTTTTTTTTTTTTTTTTTTTTCTTCACTTATATATTTTTTTTTCTTTTTCTATTACTTTTTTTCTTCTTTATTTTTTCTTTCTTTTTTTCTAACTAGTTGAAACTTAGAGTACAAATTAAAGTAAAAAAAAAAGACCTTAACCTAACCCTGTTTCCAAGGGTCCAATTATTCTTTTATTTATTTTATTTTATTTGATTTCTTAAGACTGTTACAATATGTTTTCTTATCGAGCTAGTAATTCATTCATGTAAAAGTTCCTGAAATTGCATACAATGCTTCAAAATGTTAAGAAAAATTCAAAGATTTAATCAAACTGATAAGTATGACTATTACAATTTCATAGACAAGGAAGTCAAAAAAAAAAATGTTCCTTAAAGATTCTACGTACTTATTGTTTACAAAGTTCGGATGTTGTATTCCTTTTAATGGCATATTCAGTAAGGATCTGATATTCAAATTGTATTTATACCTAATACATAACTGACAAGGTTTCTTAGCTTAAATTGTTTTCTAAAGGATAGCAGAACTTATTTACTAGAAAGGGGAATCTGAATTGGTTCAAAACTAAAATCTTCTTATGACACTTTCTTTACATATTCTTTTATTTCTTACTCATTTGTAAGAGTATTTAAAAAAAAACAAAATGGATTCCTTAGAACCTATAATCTCCCAGTTGTGGGACCTTGAGATAGGGTACCACACTTCTCAAGACGCCAAAACTGTATATACAAAAAAAATTTTAAATGGCTCCAGCTAAACCGGAAATATTTAATCACCAACAATCAAAGAAATTATTTTGAGTTTTCTAGTGTAAGAATTATGGTTTCGGAAGATTTAGTTGATAAGGCAGGTGTCCATCTCTCCAATTCCTCCTGACCGCTTCTCTCGTAATTAAATCTGCAGAGGAGAGAGAGATAACGCGACAACTGGAGATGTCTAGTGGGGAGTAAATAAAGGGGAAGGAAATAAGAAAAGGATAACCCAACTATCGCGACAGAGAGGGAAGAAATCATCCTGGAATCCATTTTGCGGATCGGACAATACGGAGAAAGCCAGACATGCCGATAATTCCAGCAGGAGGTCCAGGCGTTTCTTCCAATAACCGTACATACAGGAAGGGAAGTAAACATCCAAGAAGCATTTTCGCGGATCGGTCAAGACGGACAGGACCGGGCATGCCGATGATTCCAGCGAAAGCTCTTGGAGTTACAATCCAAAGGACAACGACAACACGACGGGGTTCCTGTCATAGCAAAAAAACTAGAGGAGATGAATTTAAAGGAGACATAATTCAAGAAATTGTCGACTGTGAAACTTTTGTCGTTCACGTTAAGCTATGACGCGAAGGCTTTACCTTCAAAACAGTCTTTACTAGAGATGTAAGAAATGAGTAGTATTCGTTACCGAGTACCGGATACTCACTATGATTCCGAGTATCCAATGAGTACTCGCGAATACTACTCGTTACCGAATACTCTCTCTCTTACGAGAAAGAAAGATGAGTGACGGTAAGTATTCGAGTGAGCGATTCGCCATCAGTGTGCGTTGATAGCAAATCGCTCTCTCAAACACGTCTAGGAATGATTGGGAATGAATGAACATTCATGAACGACGGTTTCGTGTGCGAGAGAGTGTGTGAATGGGAATGTGAGAATGGGAATGGGTGAATGCGAATGTGAGAGGGACAGGAACGAGTCGAAATGAAACGAGTACTCGCGGATACTCGCGGATACTTTTATATGGGAATTTCCATATAAAGTTTCGACTGCTCAAGTAACGAATAGTGATCCGGATACTCATTGGGTAGTATTCGTTTCTTTCGGTATTTTTGGATTTTTGCATAGAAGTTATATAAAAAGAAGCGGGAATTTTGAAATAAAGAATTTTTTAATGAAATTATGATAATGGACTTATACTCCCCTTCTTCGTAAGATACAAAATTTGTTTAAATTGATATTTAGATAGAAATGAAATGGTTTCATATTGGAAAATGATATTCAAATTGGAAAATTGTTTTTTTTTTTTTTTTTGCTCGCTTTGTATAGCCCAAGGAATCAGTAACGATGATGCGGATACAACGAATACTCGGTCATCAAGTAACGAATACATTCGATTACTCAGTTTTGAGTAGTTTTTACACCCCTAGTCTTTACAACTGTATTTCGTGGGACCTGAGATATTAAGGATTTTTTTTACAAAAAAACAAACTAAACAAGAATTGCGAATTTTAAAAGAAAAGCATACCAAGTTGAGCCACATCGTTCTTGGTGCACTACGTTACGTTAAATTAATGAAATGCTACGTTTTTCGAGCCCCAAGTTGGGCGCCATTCTGTGGTAAATTTTGTTTTCGGGAATAAGTCCAAGGGATGCTGGGCTCGAGGGACTTCAAGTAAAAGTAATTTATTTGACGAAGTGGGAAGGAAGAGAGATGGGAACCCAAACTCTCTCCTTCATAGGATCCGGAAAGTGATTATGGAGAACGCCCTTAAGGACGTAGGAAGGGGGACGAGCTGATCGGGGCAGCTCAGGGGCCGTGAAGGCCGTAGGGTTCGCAAAAGGAACCAAGAAACGTCCCCTGATCGGGCTTCGAGCAGCGGACGTGTTCTTGCAGGCCATTGCTAGCTAGTTCGGCGTTATTGGGGTGGGATCTTGCTCGAAGCCGATCTCCGGATCGACTACAGAAAAAAATTAACACGTCCTGAAGTTCGTGGTGACGTGCAGTCTAAAGGCTTCCCCCACAGTTCATAAGGAGGAGGTGACTCGGAAAAAAAAGACGGGAATTGAGGGACCTCCACGAACTTCTAACCCCGACGATTCAAAAAAAAAAAAGCAAGAAGGGGCAGGCATCTCGCGACGGTGAAACAACCAGAAAAAGGGGTGAAGGGAGGAAGGGTACTACGGGAATAGTGATTGGCCGACAAGGAAATTTGGGTTTTCGGGAAACGTCAAGGGGAAAGGATCAGGGGTAATAGAAAAAAACGAAAAAAAAAGAAAGGAAGGAAGAGTACGCATAAGAAACCGACGCGGATGTTGAGGAGCTATCACCCTCTCCTCAGCGAGTCCAGATGATATGGACTCCATGCCCTCCCAACCAATGGAAAGTAACGTCCCGTGTGATATGTACTTTCCCCTATGACTTCAAGGCGAGTGCTTATAGGCCGGGATGGACGTGAAGGAGGAGGAGACCAACCATGGATTAATTATTAATTACTTTGGGGCATCTTAATGGATTTGCTTCCAAAAAAAAAATTCTTCAAGTGTCACCCGAGACACGACAAATACAGACGCGCGATTAAACACTTGGAGGTGACTGCCTTTAAAGGTGTTTGTCCCCCTTGGTTTTTTTTTTTTTTATTTATTTATTTTTCTTTGGACGCTACGGTTTACTTTATCTTGGTTCAAATCAAACTTACGGCGTTGATCATGTTCGGTTATAAAAATTTACATAAGCTGCTAATAGAAAGACAACATTTCTTAACTATGTAAAGGCAATATCTGTAATATTTGTCATACATTCTCCAAAATTGTAAATGATAAATAAAGTGTCATTGAGGTTTGTGGTAATAATCAGTGTGTTGTTTAAAGTTTAAAGTTCTTTTATATAACCTTACAATCTTTTTCCGTCTCTTGTTTTTTTTTGAGAAATAAACTCATATTTTTCTGTTTTTTTTTTTTTTTTATCTTTAATTAATATATTGATTTGCAAAAAAAATAATAATACTAATAAAAATAAAAGTAAAAAAAAATGTAGAAAAACAGAAAAAAAAAAAAAAAAACTTGAAATTATTCATTTAATTTTAATTATTATTATTATCACGGTGTCTTACCGAATATTATCATGAAATTATGTACCCAAAATGGAGGGTTTTCATCCTCATAAATGTTCTTCTTCTTTTACGAAAGGAAAATATACACTAAGTGCGAATATATTTTAGCTAAGTTAGGATTAGACAAATATGCCAAAAAAATTGCATAACCATGAAATTATATAAGAATCAAATAATTGTTTCTCTCAAAACTTTAGACTTACTATTTTTTTCTTCTTCGTAAATAACAGTAGAAATAGTTACTTATTAATTATTTATAATATCGATATAACTGTTTGTTTTCCATCATTTTATATAAACACTTCACCATTTATAAATTTTTTTTTTTTATGTCAAAATCGCGCACTTAGTTTACCTTCTATCATTATTTAACTTTGAATTTATTTAATGTAAAGCTTATAAGCTATATAACATGCGAGCCATTAATAATATTACAACGAACACTGTCTAATTGTTGACACCAACAAATAGGAAAAAAACGTTATTTAAATTTATTTTGTTGTTGTTAATATTATTATCCCTTTTTGACTCAATACAAAATAGATACATGCTATTCATTCATACAGTTGCTGTAATTGTATGTTTTGTGTTAATTTTTGAATGTTAAAGTAAACGTATGAAAAAAGAAGGTTTAAAATTTCTTTTTCAGTTGTTTGTTTTAAATTTATATTTCTTATCTCATTCTTTTTATTTATGAATATTTTTGCTTTTTCATCTAAGATTTAGTTGGCAACGAAAAGGCAAACCTTGCTATAAATTTACTTTTCCATTTCTTTGTTATCGGGTAATTACATAACCTTCATTAGCTCATAAATTACGGGTCTCATTAAATATCCGTGTACATTTGATTTCATTTACGAACTACTAAAATTAAAAATTTTAAAAAAAGGAAAATAGATTTTAAGGAAATTACAGACACACACTCTCGTTGAGTTTCAATTCTAGAATATACTATAATCAATTTCTTAATTATTTTATGTAGTCAAGTTGGATTTAATGTTGATTTTATTAAAAATTACATCCTTTCAAATATAAGCAAAGATTCCTTTTTTTTTCTTTTTTTTTAACCAGTTTTGCCGTATTTGTAATTATTAATAGCTTTTGAGGTTTTCATTAATTTATATTTTCAATTTAATTTATAAAACTTGGCAGTTACTTTACACACTAAGTAAAACTTTTTTCATACTATTTTCTTTAATATTCTTTTAACTTAAATATTTTTCAAATCTATATGCTATTACTTTAAACAATTTCACATCAAAAAACTTACAAAAGGAATCCGTGGGATGACCGCCACATGGTTTTCCGCTCTTCTTTCCTAAGTGATCCGCCTGTGTTCCCAAAAACCACGCGACACTTTATTTTTCCCCGACTTCAGACTTTTTCCGTCTGATCACTCCTACGACTCATCCACCAGAGAGCGAGATTCATTTCGTTTTCCACGAGGATCACCCGAAGTCCCGTTATCCTTGGGATTCTGGCTCCGCCTCTCTAGCGTGAAGATCGCTGCGATGCGGGTGGTCGGTGGTGCAGTGGCTTAATGCGATGGCACAGGGTGACCATTTATTTTTGAGCAACAAAGTTGCTGAAATCATTTCAACTACCTATCCTTGGTAAAAAGTAATCTTACCTCTAATACGCGCCTATTTTTCTCCTTTGTTAATTCCAAAAGAAACTGTAAAGGGAATTCTCTACCCCAATCTATTTCCTATCTTGGTTCTCACTTCCAAGATCCTCAATCGATCGCTAACTTGTTTGCAGCTTTTTTCTCTTCCACCTTCCTAGGTGGACAATTCGTACTGGATGAAGAGTACTTTCCCATCCTCAACCCTCCCCCTTCCTCTGAACAATCAGACTTCCCAAACCTCCTCTTCACTGAGGAAGAAGTACTCACCAATCTCCAAGGACTTAGAGATGACTAGTATTAAGTATTATTATTACTTAAAAGATGTTCGTCCCTCCTTGCCCCCCTCTTTCAATCCTCTTCAACCGCTCCATCCAGACGGGTATATTTCCTGATTCGTGGAAAGCTGGTTTTCTTATTCCGATCCATAAAAAGGGTCCAAAGACACTTGCAGTTAACTATAGGCCGATCGCCAAACTATCTACAATCCCTTAAATCTTCGAGAAAATCCTTGTTAGCAAGTTATATCCCTTCCTCGCATCTCTAATAGATTCCCACCAGCATGGGTTTTTCAAAGGCAAATCAACTGTCACCAACCTTGTCCATTTTACATCCTTTGCTATTAATGCTATCGAGCGTGGTGAAGTTGTTGAAACTATCTTTACAGACATGAGTAAGGCTTTTGACAGTATTCCACACTCTCTGATTTTACTTAAACTTAAATTGGCAGGTTGCCCGGACTCCTTTCTCCGTTGGATTTCCTCTTACTTCTCTCCTATGCTGATCACACCAAGCTCTTTAAGAATATTGTTTGCCCATCTGACTACCATGATTTGCAAGAACACCTCAATCGACTCGCCATATGGTGCGCTAAAAGCAACTTGAAATTAAATACTTCCAAGTATGAGCACATCTGCTTCCATCGGAAGCGTAGCCATGTCCTCCACATATTCCACATTAATGGTTCAGTGGTTAAGTCGGTATTTCTGTCCTTGATTTAGGTGTCCTCCTAGCCGTGAAGCTCTCCTTTCTTGACCACATTACTACCGTGGTAAGGAGAGCGAGAGTCACTTGAGGCTACGTGACAAGGTGGTCTAGGGAACTAGCTGATCCTTATGTTTTTAAACCTCTTTTCACCTCCCTTGTCCGGCCTATTTGGGAGTATGCCTCCCAAGTATGGACCCGTTTCCACAAAGTTCATATTGGGCGTATTGAGGCCGTCCAAAAACGCTTCCTCCATTTGGCTCTTTACCACCTTCCCTGGTCCGATCCCTTACGCCTCCCCCCATATGTGGATCGCCTTCAACTTGTTATTTTGGATATCGGGATGATGTTCACGCGTTGTTCTTTTCTTTTTTCAATGATAGGCTTCTGGCGGAGTATTTCAAGTTTTCTCAATGTTTTTACCAGGGTAACGACCAGTATTATGGTGAGTAAGGATCCATTCATTATTGTGGTTGTATGTAGTTGTATATGCATGTGCCTCGTCTTTTCCTCTTTGGCTATTTCTCCTTCCAACTCCTTTATGGTGTCGCTCTGTTCTCTCAATCGGTTCTCTCAATTTCTATTTCCTTCTCGGTGCGACTTCTCTGTTCTTTCTTTTGGTAGCGGGCAAACTCGATCTTTTGTAGCGGGTGTGTTTCAGGTTGTTACACCTGCAAAGTGTGGAGCTCGTCTGACTTATATGTGAGTGTATAGCCGCCTACGTGGTAGGTACATGTTACTTTAAGTACCACTAAACCCAGTCCTTGGAGCACATTAGTGTATTCGGTATTATCACATTGCGCTATGAGGTTTGTATTCTGGTGTATACAGTACAGCCCCGCATTTTCTTGATGCATGGCAACAATCACGTTTTGGTCTATTTTCAGCAATCGGAATGAACAATTGTCGGTTTCACGATTTTGTCCTTTGAACAATTCCTCAAGGCAAGTCGCCCTTGTGGGGCTAATTTGCATGGGCTGGTCCCGGTAACATATGCAGCATGCGTCGTTTATTTTGATACATTGAAATCGGTACTCTAGTATAAAGTAGTATAAAGTGTATCCTGGTAACAATGTTCCAGTGGTCGTGATATATTTGTGTTGCGCTTATGGGTTCGAATACTACTCTGCGTTCGGCGAGTGTATGAATTTCCAATGGTTATTGTGCTGCTGTTATTGAGGTCAAAGAGCAGGTGATGATAAGTGTCCGGGATCTTGGATTAAAACGTTGATATCCTTTGATAATTCCCAGCGTGAAATGTAATCCTCAATTCAAAAAGGATAATCCACAACTGCATCAAGATCAGTAAAAACAATACAATCATATGTCTTCGCTCAATCATAAATCTAAATGTATAAAACCACGTCACGATATTCTAGGTTGTGACGAAGATTCCCAACTACCTGATAAACAAATGAGATGTCATTCTCAATTGTCAAAACTGGTAGTACATCAAATGGGGTCAGTTTGGTAACCATGTGCATACTGTTGTTTCTTACGAACATAGCTGCTCTCAAATACTCATCCCAGTTAGTGTAGTTTTCATCAACAAAATTTCTTGAATAATCTACGAGAGGTCGGTGAGATCTCTCCAACGCTCCGTTCCGCTCCGTTGGTTTGTGGATGGTATAGTGTGGTTTCTAATTCTTTTATCTTAAACAGTTTACAAACTTGGTGAAACATGTCTGATGTAAAATTAGTTCCCTGGTCGGTTATTAGCTTCTTTGAGATCCGGTATCTGCTTATGATTTCGTCGGTGGAGGCTTGGGTAACAGTTTTAGGCTCCATATTTGGTGGCGGTATCACATCCATGAAGTTGGTGAGATCGTCTTCAAAACTAAGGATGTATTTGTTTCCGTTCGGGGTTTCCGGTACTACTTGTCAAAGGGTAACTTGGCTGTGTCGGTTAGTATCATAAACTCTTTGTGTTCCCTGCTTCGCTTGTTTATGTGGCCTTTCTTACACCGCTTCACATATTTCGCAATATCTTTTATCATGTCCTTCCAATAATACTCTCGTTTAAGTCGTTGATAGGTTTTGTATATTCCCTGGTGTCCGTATTCGATCTCCTTAGGATCTGTTAATATCCTCTTCTTTGAGGTGTGTTGGGCTTCTGGGATTTGCTGTACTTCGTCTTCCTGTTCCTCTGTTTTTCTTGTTGCATCTTCTATTGCTGCTTGACTTGCAGTGATGTCCCTAGCCTCTATCTTTTTAGCTTGTTGGCGAGTTATAGCCATGACTACGTACGGTATCCGACTCAGAGCGTCCGCGTTATTATGTTTTCTCCCTTCCTTGTATTAAATTTCTAAGTCGTAGTCGGATAGCTTATGCCACAACCGTAGTATCCTGCTTGTAGTGTCTCTTATCCGTAGTGCTTCTGTCGTAAGGGCTTATGGTCTGTAAATACGACGCAATTCCTTCCGTATAAATAACTCCTATAGTTCTTTACGGCCCAAAATATGGCCAGTATTACGCGTCTGGTCGTTGAGTAATTTCTTTCCGCTGAATTTAGGGTTCAGCTGGCATAGGCGATTGGTCTTTCCTCGTAGTAGGGTCCTTGTTCCAAGACTGCTCCAAGGGCTTCTCCACTAGCATCCGTATATAATTTAAACATTTCGTCGAAGTTTGGATAACGCAATACTGGTGGACTGGTTACTTTATCTTTCAGTGTTCTGAAAATATTTTCACATTTGTCATACCAATTGAACTGGACATCCTATCTCAATAGTTTTTTTATGGAGGCCGCTATTCTGGAGAACCCTTCTATGTACTTGCGATAATAATTCGCCAGTCCTAGGAATGATTGAACTTGTCTAATTGTTCTGGGTGTTGGGAATTCTTTTACGGATTCTATTAGGCTCGGATCTATTGCCACTGCATTAGCCTCGCATTTATGCCCCAGGTAAATAATCGCTCGTTTGAGGAAGTTTCACTCTTCTGGATTTAGTGTACGGTGATGTTCTCTTAATCTTTGTAGGATGGATTTTAACTTTTTCTGGTGGTCCTCTAGATTTCTACCATATGTTACAATATCGTGCAGGTAAACGAAACACTGTAACCTTTGCAATCCAGTTAATACATGATTCAATCACCGCTGAAACGTAGCTGGGCGCCTTTTTCGTGTTTCTTCCTCCTTTTTACTAGTTTCTGTGTCATTTTTATCTATACCGTAACTTTCTTTGATGACATGTGTATCCTTTTCTTCTTGTTGTGAATTGTCTTCAATATTTTTCTCTAATTTAACTTTTAGTTCGTTTAATTCCACTTCATGATTATTTACATTCAGTATGCTAACTTCAATTTTGCTTTCCACTGGTATAATTAGTGCGTTACAAAGATATATACCATGTTCAATTTCTTCACCTATTGTTATATATTCTCCTTCAAATTCTACCGGAATTTCTAGAAACATCACCGTCCTTGGGGGTATTATGATGGTTCTCTGTCGTATGACTGTGAGCTGTCCTTCTTTGTTTTGTTACGGGTTCATCTCTCTGCCAAAGTGATCTTCCACCTCTGTCAACTCTTCATCTACCGTAACGTTCGAGTTCGGACTGTTTAGGTGATCGTTGCATTGGCTCATGTGATGTTCAGCGCTGGTACTTCTCTTTCGTGTTTGCACAGTAAGGACTCCTTGTTCCTTTGCCGTGATTCCATAGCGAAGAGTGTTACTAAGTCCCACAATGTTTCGCTGTCTTTCGTTGGCTGCAGTGAGGCTTTTTTCTGTCCGTCATGTTTTTCGACGTTCGAAATGGTGATGCACTCCGCAGTTTGCCAGCTGCGGTAACAAAAGTGCTTTCTTTCGGTGGTTTTTCCAACGTTGGTTTTTCGTCTGTTGCCACAACGTCAACGAATCGAGTCTCGGTGTCTTTTCGACTTTCCTCTGCCGTGAATGGACTAACGATTTCTTCCCCTTTCCTTGCCGATGGGAAGACCAGTCTTCTTGTTGGGCCCTCCACGTTACACTGTTTCCCTACGAAATCATAACCAATGATTCCCGTCACGTTGATGAGGTTTAATGTTTTGACTACATGAAAGGTGCAAATGTAGTGTTGAGGTATTGCTAGTTGTCCTAGAATCGTTCCTTCAGATGCTATTTCACCGGAAATTGTATTCAGCGTAACCGTTTCTTCTTCGTTTATGTCTTTGAGTTTTAATCTCCATATTTCTGACTGCTTTATTAATCTTATTTCCGACCCTGTCTCAATTAAAAATTTTGAGGTTCGATCTTCTGCTATGTCCAATAGTAGCGTTATAATTGGTAAGGCCGGCATCTTATCGCGCCTATTATTTTTCTCTATGGACGACCCGCGGTGCGATCGCTCGTCTTTTCGCAGTGTTCCGCGTTTCTCATTTTGTTCTGTAATTCCATTTTTTCCCATCTCTCTCGTAGGAAGCATGTATTTTCCGTGTGGTCCTCGGCAAGACTTCTGTTAGGATGTTCCTCTTTGCGGTGGTCTGGTTAACTTGACGCCGTGTAGGCTCGTTTCTGTCTTGTTGAACCTCTTGATTATAGTTCCTATTCGACCGACAATTTTGATTTGTGTGTCCAATTTTTGCATGATAAGCAGAATGGAGTCATCTGTCTTGTTCGACACTCCGCCATTATGTGTCTCATACTTATTACAAAGTTACACCGTACTTACCTTCGATCTGGTCTACTACGTTGTGTGTTTTGGTTTTGGTTCTGTGTGTTTCCATTTGATGGGTGATTTTGGCGTGTGTTAAATGATCGGTTTGGGGTATACCGAGGGTACCCCTCGTAAGCTGGGTGTTGATATCTCGGGCGTAACTAGTTTTCTGGTTATATTGTCCATCACCCGTTCTTTGTTGGCTGAATCGGCCTCCGTCGAAATTTTGTCCTAACGGCATTATGCTGTCTTCTTGCATGTACCGCATAGGCGTCTCCTGACGCATACATTGTTCCGTCTGTTCCAGTCTTTATATATTCGAGTTTAATTCCTCTAATGTATTGTTCGTATCCTGAAGCAGGTAGAATTTGTGGTTGGAGTTAATGATCCCTAGCTTATAGCAATGTAGTCCAACATCTTCTATCTCAGTTCTTAAACCGTCACCGCCATTTGTGTATTGCAATTCTGCTGCGTTTTTGCAACCGTTAGTTAAACTTTTCACACGATTGAAATACTCTAGTAGAGTCTCTGATGTACGTTCCTTAATTGCCTATTTAGTGTGAGGTGTGATGCACTTTGTACTAGATTTGTTCTCAGTATGGAAAATATTTCTTCTAGAATATTATTCCTCCCTGATTGATAGTGGCTCTGGAAGAGTTTCGTAGCCTAAACGAACACAATTTATGAATTCATTGATTTCATTTTGTTTTCTTGGACTGTCTTCCCCTGTTAATATGGGTATATTATTGTACAATATATTATTCACTAGTGTGACATTGGCCATTTCTTTTGTTTCTAATGATTTTTTATGCTCTGGTATTTTCATATCTTTAGTTTTCATGTTATTTATATAACTGCTTCAGGTTGGGTCAGAGTTTGTTCTTAATTATTGTCTTCCGTGTCTTAGGTTGACTATTTCTATTCTTACAGATTCGTGCGCTAGATGCGCTTCTTCTGTTTCTGGTTGTATTTGTGCTTGTGGTAACTCCTTGGTGGTTCGTTCTTCTGTCTGGTTGTTCTCCTGGTTGTCAGACGGCATTAATATTTGTTGGTTTTCGCGACTTTCTTCAACTCGTTCACTTATTTCTTCCCTACTTTCCTCGTTCGTGTTCACAATTTGTTGATTTTCGTTACTTTCTTCAACTTGTCCACATCTTTCTTCCCTACTTTCCTCGTTCGTGCTTGAAACTTCTTCCGTATAATTTTCTTCGTTGGTGGTCGAGAACTCTGGCACTGGTTTATCAATTAAGAATGAATCTATTCTTTTCATGAATTTTGAGAACGCTTTCGAAAGTGGTATTTTTGGGGTCGAATGGGCCATATATTTCTTTTTCTCTGATTTGCTTTAGATTCCCCATGCGTAGGTTCAAAACTGTGACTGCGCCAAATTATATGTTGGGTTTTGTTTTTATCTCCAACATATGTAAACTTCTTTTTATCTTCTAGTCATTTCCTTTTTATTTTTCAATTAATTTTCTACAATATTTCGTTGTTCGACAACATTCTCTATCTAGACCTACTAAAGTTCCTACTGTAGCCTTTACTTTTCCTGTTATTAATGCTACTCACTATCTATTCTTCTTCGTAGTGCACCATTCAAAATAGTGGTTCAAACTTAATTCTATGCAAACTCGTTTTGACTTGAAAACGTCTTTCTTCTCGTTGAGTATGTACACTGGTAGCCAGTCTAACATTCTTGTGTTACAAAACACCGTCATTTTTCAATCGATTATAACTACAAGACTAAAAACGTGATAACAACGACTGAGGTCACAGTGGATCGAACTAATTTGTTAGTATTTATTGTTTGGCACTTGATTTTCTCGTGACGTCATCGGGCCAGTGCAAGTGCCCACGCGTGATTGTTGTTTTTTAGCGTTGGGTGAGGACATTTACGGAGTCTAGCGTAAGAACGCGTTACGCTAGACTGTTGATTGCGATATCGTGGTCAAAAGCATAATAAGGGCTACCAGGACCTAAAGCGAAACATTAAAAATATTCTCCGAGATATAAGCAAAAATAGTTATGATCTTGAAAATCGAAAAAATATGGAAGATATCGTCTCATATGAGCGGTAAATATGCACCGAATTGTAAAAAAATCAAATCGGAGAAAACCAGCATCAAACTGAATATTATAAACAAAAAATGTTCAGTGCCGAGCGAGTGAGAGAGCTATGGCGGCGTGGGAAAGGAAATAAGAAACGGCGGGAAAAAATAAACTTGTGATTTATCTATTCTGTAATCGTACTACTCTCCATAACCATTGTAATGAATAGTTCGATAATTAAAGTACATATTAGTAGGAAAATTTTGTTGTAATTTTTTTTGACGTTAAAACGCCTTTTCGCTCGTTAAGTACACTGATAGCCAGTCAAACTTTCTTGCGGTACAATATACCGTCAGATTTAAATCGCCAATAGCTACGAGGCTAATAATGCGATAACAACTGCTGAGGTCAAAATGGATAGAGAATTGCCGTACGTGTTTACCGTGTAGCATTGGCTTTGCGCGTGATGTCATCGGGTTAGTTCACTTACGCATGATTTTTGTTAATAAGCGTTGCGTTAAACTATAAATCAGGGTAGCGTGAGAACTCGATCATGTAGGACGTTCGTTCGGCTGTCATTGATAGGAGTTTGAGAAGACCTACCAGGATCTAAAGTGAAACAATAAAAATATTCTTTGAAATATAAGTAAAAATCTGCTTTACTTTGAAAATTTAAAAAAAAATTTAAAATATCTGCTGATATGAGTCGTAAATATGGGCCGAATTGAACAAAACGCAAACCAAAGAGAGCTTGCATCAAATCGAATTCAAAAAAACCTAAAGTGTCCAGTATCGAGTAAATGTCAGAGCTACGGCAGCATTAAAGAAGAAATGAAAACAGGCGCGAAAAAATAAACTTGTGATTTATCTGTTCTGTCACCGTATTACTCTATCAAACAACTGTATAAGAGACATTGATTTAAGTACATACTAATAAGAAACACTTATTATAATTTTATCCCCAAGTTTCCAGGGAAAATCTACGGCGCGGACCTTGACTGGGCCTTTCGGTTTTTTTATTTCTTTCTTAGGGTTTATCAGTTACAGTGGTAATTTCTTAACAGTGGTATTTTGTTAATCTACTCCCTTACTTCGTTGGTGCTGATTTCATGGCCCTCTTTTGCATCTTCTTCTTCCTCCGGTATGCCAGTCGTTCCTGCTTCAATCGGGTAATTTTAATGCTGGCCTGGATTCTTTTTTGTTTCGTCTGCGCTAGTGCCCAAGTCATTTTGGCCTCTTGGATCGAACGTCTATATCGGGCCTCAACCCCGGTCTTCTCCTTCTTGGTCGTTGGTGGCTCGGCCGGTGGTTGTGAGGGGCGCTGGTCTCTCCGCCAATGGTCTTCCACAGTGATCGGGCGATGACCGGCCTTAGGTTCTTGAAGACCGTTTTAAAGTGAAGTATGCATCCGTCGATTTATAATGGGACCTACCCAGCCTGATGGCCGGTTCATGGATTTGTCTTGATAGAAGGTGGGTAACCTAACCACCGTTTTTATTATTTTATCCCCTTCACTTCGGCTGCCCTCTGGCCTCTGGCTACCTTCTTCTGGATTTGCTTGGCTTTGGTTCTCGTTCCCGGATTCGGCTGGATCGCTTTGAGGTGACTCGCCTTCTGCTGGGCTGTTTGGTGGTTACTCGACTTCTGCACTACCTTGTAGTGACTCGGCTTCGGCTGGGCTGGTTGGTAGCGACTTGACTTCTGCACTACCTTGGTGTTGAAGTATTTGACTGTACTACTTGTTTGTGATGGCTTCGGCTGGTGACTCGACTTCTGAACCGTTTGGCTGTGCTTGCCCACTGTCTGGATTGAACTGCCTGCTGCTAACTTTCAATGCTCTTTTATACCGTTATTCCTGTTGAGTCTGCTTTTACCGATTGATTGATTTACCTTTGCTGAACCGCTGATCCAGGTTTGATTGCTAAGTTCAACGGCTTTTCCGCATTCATTCACCTTTTGTTTATTCATCGTACATGAGTCTCCAATTTCCATTTCGACCGGTGACCATCCATTCCCCTTTTGCATTTCCGTTCATTCAATTCATTGTTTACTTCTCGTAATTGTTTCCATTCATGAAATGCCCCTTGTTGTTGTTAGTGTTTAGCAGCATCCAATTTTCTTTCTTGACCGGTAACTGTGACGCTAGGGGTCAAGCTGCTGTGTCAGCAATTTTTTATCAACCGGCGTGAGTGCCGTTGCGCGACTACAGGTAAGCGCCGCCGTCCGATTACATTTTAATTTTTCGCGGCATATATGTGATGTCAGCATTTTTGCAGACTCGGGCAAAGTGTTTTCACCTGAGTGATCAGGGGCATATTTCTGTGTCAAAACAAAGCCGACCAGGCCGAAAATGCTAGACACGAGCAAATGGAAAATTATTTCCCCCAGCAAGCGTCCAAACGGATTTGGGAAGGATCTTGTCGGAACGGTTGACAACTGGTCCATCACCGAATTAAAGGATTCAAGGGGAAGCATCAAATTTGTTTGAGTGCAGCAAAGGTGAGGCTTCCCAATGAAACCAAGAACGGCACCGAGGAGGCTGCAAGCTGTGCAAATTGATTTGCACCACTGCGAAGCAGCCACCGAGGATTTGATGCTGTATATGGAGGAGAATGTAGTAGACGTGGCCTTAGTCCAGGAACCGTGGCGCACAGAAGAGGAAATCTGTGAACTTAGGTCAAAAAATTATAGTCTACTTCATTCAAGCACAACAGATACAAAAGAGCGTGTATAGTAGCAAAGAGATCACTTAATCTCACTTTACTTTCACAGCAGAGCAGAGCGGAATATGGTGATGGCAGTAGAAGAGGAGAGGGGCAAAACAATCCTGCTCCTAGCCTCAACGTACATGCCGTACGGGGAAGGAGACCCCCCCCCCGTCAGCAACGGTCCGGGCCCTTGTACAAGAGGCCAAAACTGGCACATGGTGATGAGATGCGATGCGAACGGTCATTACGTCCAATCTGGAAGCAGAGACATTGTGGGGACGTGAATGGACCAGTAGGCTATGAAATCTCGGCTTAATTAATAATAATAATAATTAAATAACCCAGAATTTCATAGTCTACTAAAGTGCGGTGTAGTAGGCTACGATAGACTAAAACACCAGATATAAAAGGAAGAACGTCAAACTGAAGAGGCAGTAAGGATTCGACTACCTAAGAGGATTGACAATATCTTGAGTGGTGACTACGACGTGATCTCAGCAAAAATTACCAGCGCGAAGCACAATAATGACCGGGTCAGAAGACAAATCTTCAGTTTCGGCTTCGACAAGCAACACTATGCTCAAAATCCCACCATTTATGGAGCACGATCCAGAACTGTGGTTCACGATTGTAGACAAAGCATGTGCAGCTGCAAAGATTGATACGGAGAATACGAAATTCGGGACAGTTATTGGTTTTTTAGGTGAACGATGTTCACTGGAAGTGCGTGACCTGATTATGAGTGACGATAGAGTTGCACCATACACAGACCTAAAAAATGCACTCATCAGCCGACTTGGTGCATCTAAAGAACAGAAGATCCGACAACTTTTGGAGAGCGAAGAATTAGGCGACAGGAAACCATCCCAGTATTTGAGGCATATACGCGGTTTAGGAGGATCATCATTTCCAGACGACGCTTATAAGACAATTTTCCTGAGCCGAATACCACAGACCGCTCGGGCTATCTTAGTAACCCACAGTGATTTAAAACTTGATCAGCTAGCCAGCATTGCCGACAACATCATCGATAACCTGCGACCAGCAACAAACCCTCTTCAGATAGCGGATGCTACTTGTGCCAATTCAGAGATGCCACAATTAGAAGCTCTACTGAACTTAAAATTCGCCCTGCTCGGGGTGAGTTTCAAAAATGAAATAAGCGCATTCCGACGTGAAGTTGATGAAAGATTTGAAAACTATCAACGTCGACCACGATCACCGCACAGAGGAAGATCCATTTCTCGCTCACGGGGCAGATCTAGACAACGCGAACTTCCAGCATCTGGCATATGCTACTATCATTGGAGGTTTGGTGCGGCTGCTAACAAATGTGAACCTCCTTGCTCTCAGGAAACGACCCGAACTGCATTTCTACTCGTCGCCTCTTTATTACCGACCGCACCCGAAAAGAAGACTTCCTCATCGACACTGGCGCTGACTTGTGTGTTTACCCTCGATCAAGGATATGCAAACAACTAAAGAAATATGGTTACCGTCTGGCGGCAGCAAATGGTTCGTTTATTGACACATACGGCATCGTGGCACTTAAACTTAACTTAGGGCTCAGGCGAGATTTCACGTGGCAGTTTTTGATCGCTGATGTCACAAAACCTATCGTGGGAGCTGGCTTCCTGTACTACTACGCTTTAATGGTCGATTTGAGAAACAGGCGACTCATAGATCAATCTACTGGTCTTAACTCATGTGGTCGTGTGCTGAAGTGTCGCATACCGAGCGTGAAGGTAATAAGTCAAGATAATCGATATGGAGATCTACTCAAGATAATCGATATGGCGAAACACGATACTAAGCACTATATTTACGTTATACCAGGACCTCCTGCAGCAAGCAGACCTCGACGACTCGCTCCGGACCGCCTGAAAGCTGCAAAGCGAGAGTTCGAAGCCATGGTTCAGCTGGGGGTTGCGAGACCTTCGTCAAGCAGTTGGGCATCACCTTTACACATGGTACCAAAACAAAGCGGCGAGTGGCGGCCTTGTGGCGATTATAGAGCTTTGAACGCACGCACAGTACCGGACAGGTATCCCGTGCGTCATATCCACGATTTCGCCCAATCACTCAGAGGTGCTACGATTTTTACGAAGCTGAACCTGGTGCGCGCTTATCATCAGATTCCAGTAGCCGAAGAGCATATACCATTAACAGCAATAACCACACCTTTTGGATTATTTGAGTTTGGGGCTACGCAACGCAGCTCAAACGTTCCAAAGATTCATCGATGAGTTAACAAGAGATTTGGAGTTTTGCTTCTTCTATATTGATGATGGTCTAATCGCATCAGTAGATGAAGACCAGCATCGGGAACACCTACGCATTATTTTTCAACGTCTTAACAATTATGGGATCATAATTAATCCAGAGAAATGCGTCTTAGGCGCAGCAGAGGTACCCTTTCTTGGTTATCTTGTGAACAAAGACGGGATTCAGCCATTGCCAGAAAGAGTCAGAACTATAGAACAATACCAAGAACCGAAAACTGCAAAAGAACTACGAAGATTTTTGGGGATGATCAACTTTTATAGGTTGTGCTTGCCAAAAACATCACAATATCAGGCAAAACTGAATGATTTGCTGCAGGGTAATGTAAAGGGAAAAGATAGCATTTCATGGACCGACGAAGCTAGAGAAAGTTTTCAACAGCTGAAATTATGCCTAGCTCAAGCAACATTGCTCGCTTTTCCCGACGTCAATGCTCCTCTGGCACTAGTGTGTGATGCATCGGAATCGGCAATAGGCGCAGCCTTACAGCAGCGTGTCAATAGCAGATGCGAACCGTTAGGTTTCTACTCCAAAAAGTTAAACCAAACTGAGTCACGATATAGCACTTTTGATCTAGAGCTGTTGGCCATATACGATGCCATCAAGTTTTTTAGGCATATGGTCGAGGCAAGAGAGTTCACGATTTTTACAGATCACAAGCCGTTAACTTTCGCCTTTAAACAGAAACTGGAGAAAGCTTCACCCAGGCAAGCCAGACATTTGAGCTACATTAGTGAATTTACGACCGACGTTCAACATATATCGGGAAAAGATAATATAATTGCGGATACATTGTCGCGGGTAGAAACTTGCGAAGCAGCAATGGACTACAAAGCTTTATCAGTGTCTCAAGAAAATGATGACCAATTGCGTGAATATTTACAACTTGGATCGAGTTTGCTGCTCAAAAAGGTCAAACTTCCAGGAACAGACACCGAACTCTTCTGTGATGTGTCAACAGCTACTGCCCGTCCTTATATTACGGCGCCTTTCAGAAAAGCAGCTTTCAGACTAATTCACGATCCAGCACATCCAGGAATCAAGGCTACGATAAATCACGTTAATCGTAGTTTCGTTTGGCCTTCATTGAAAAAAGACTGCCGCATATGAAAAAAATAACACGACATATTTCAACACCAATCGTCAACATTCCTCAACCATCCGGACGTTTCAAGCACATTCATATAGACATTATTGTGATGCCATATTCTTCTGGATACAGATACTGTCTTACTTGCGTGGACCGATATACAAGGTGGCCTGAAGCATTTCCAATGGAGAGTATGAAGGCCAGAACTGTAGTGCGGAGTTTTTATAATGGATGGATAAGTCGATTCGGATGTCCACAAGAGGTTACAACGGATCAAGGAAAACAATTCATGTCGCATCTATTCCATTCCTTTGCTCAATTAATCGGGTCGAAAACAATTAAAACTACGGCATATCATCCTCAAGCAAACGGAATGGTAGAACGGTTCCATCGACAGTTCAAGGCAGCAATCAGGTGCCATCAAAATAACACTTGGACCGATGTTCTACCAACTGTTCTCATGGGGATAAGAGCAGCTTGGAAAGGGGATCTGCAAGCAGCTTCAGCAGAATTGGTGTTTGGCGAAAACCTCCGCTTACCAGGCGAATTTTTGGGATCACCGATAGATGAGATGAAATCACCAGATGTCTTGGTACAAGAACTGCGCCAACAATTTCAACAGCTTCGCCCAACACCAATCAAGCGTCACGGAGAAAATAAGACGTTCATTTTTAAAAACCTTGCAAAATCAAATCATGTATTTCTTAGAAATGATTCTTCCAAGAATGTTTTGCAGATGCCGTATGATGGACCGTTCCAGGTTATCAGCAGAGGGGACAAAACTTATGTGATCAATTACAACGGGAAGCACATAAAGGTTTCAATTGATAGGCTAAAGCCATCTTACTTATTAGCAGAAAATGTCGAAGAACACGAACCCTATCAACAACCCGAGCCGATCTTGTTGCCAGCAGCACCAGAACAAGTACAACCTTCTCTGCCGGATCTTCCAGAACCGGAAGCAAGTGTAAACGTACCAGCACCGATAACGCCACTACGACGATCAACGAGACAGGTACGTTTCGTGGAGCGATACCAAGCAGGATTTAATTAAAATCGTAACTTCGTCACTAGCAGGGGAGTACTGTGGCGACGTGAATGGACCAGTAGGCTATGAAATCCCGGAAACCCAGAATTTCATAGCCCACCAATTCGTAGTATTTCGATCGCCACAGTAGGCTAAGCAATCCGGGATTTCATAGCCTACTGGTCCATTCACGTCGCCACAACATCAAGAGAAGGGGTGAGTCAATCGTAGAGTCTATAATCCCTACTAACATAACAATCTGTAATCGTGGTGACACACCCACCTTTACTAACAAACTTATAGACCTTTCATTGATTCAAACGTGGAAAACTGGAGGGTTTCTCCCGAGCACTCCCTTTCGGATCATGGGAGAATTCTATTTGACATTCGGATCATGGGAGAATTCTTGACCGGAAGGTTCAGGTATGAAAACCCTACAGGAATCCAAAGAACACGGACTGGAGCAGATTTTCCACTGAAGTGGAGAAGGCAACGGAAAGCACGAACACACAGCGGTTTGGTGCCTGCCACACGGTGGAGGATCTGGTGAAGTCCGTAAAACAACTGAGCGAGATCTTGCTAAAAGCCTTCCAGAAAACCTGCCCAATAGGCAGAGCTCGAAGGGAAATCAACAAGTAGTGGAACAAGGAGCTCAAGCAACAGAGCGACGCTACAAGAACGCTTTACAACAAGGTAAGGAAAAGGAAAGAAGAGGAGAACTGGGCCGAGTACAAGCGCAGTTTCTATGAATACAAAGGTATGGTGAGAAAGGCAAAGTGGGACTCATTGGTCGACTTCCTCATGTGCATAAGGGACACGAACGAAGCCTCAAGGCTCACGAAAATTCTCTCCAAAGACGTCACAGTCACAGAAAACCTGAAGAGGCCAAATGGTTCGCGGACAGTGTCAAGCAAGGAGGCATTGAAGCTGCTGATGGAGACTGACTTCCCCGGCTGCCTGACAACATGGGGCGAAGAACGAGAATTCCCAGGGGTCAGGATTTGTCCAAGGGATGTAACTATCACGGACACGATCACCAAGGAGAAGATATTATGGGCTGTGAAATCATTCGAACCATTCAAATCTACAGGACTGGCTGGAATCACCCCAGCCATGCCGCAAAATTCGATAGGTAGCATAGCGGAGGATCTAACGAGCATCTTTCAGGGTTGTCTATCATAAGGATACATCCCAGAAGCATGGAGAGAGGTGAGAGTTGCTTTCATTCCCAATCGGGTAAAGACTTTCGACCAATTAGCCTCTCCTCATTCCTCGTAAGAACAATGGAGAGGCTTTTGGATCTACATACTAAACAGAGGACCAAAATAGAGGAGGAGTGCATTGCACAGAACACCTACTTCAGGGGTAAATCGGTGGAAAGCAAGCAGCATTAAGTGGTCGGGACAATTGAAAAATCCCTACAGCATAAAGAATATGCCTGAGGGGCGTTTCTGGATGTAGCGGGAGCGTTCAACAATGTCAAGACCAATGCAATAAAGGACTATCGCATTAACGGACCTGAACGTTGACCCCACCACCACGTACTGGATAATAAATAAGCTTAAAAGCAGAATTATCAGTACAAAGGCGGGGGAAACAAAATCAGAAAACTGGCGACCAGGGTTGATCGTAAACTTTTGTGGTTGATCGTAATCAACTCGATCTTAAAAGACCTCAGGGGAAGGAGAGTTAAAAAAACAATTTACACTTATATTTACTTCTTTTATGTCTGTGACCTTGAATGGACCTGTGAAAGGGCTATCTAATTTTCTCTTATTTTCACTTTTCAAAAGGACATAATCTCCAATTTTTATTCTTAACGGATTAATAATTTTGTCATATTCTTCTTTTCGTTTATTCTTTGATATTTCTAATAAGGCATTCGCTTGTTCATGTGCCTGTTTTAGTCTAACTGTTAGTTCTTTAGCATAATCTGCAATATTATATACAGGTGAATTGTTTTTCGTTCCGTTTGTTGGTAAATTTGCTAATTTCGTTACATTTTGAAAAAATTCATTAATAAACTCTGTTCCCATATCGGTTTTGATAGTTTTAAAGAATCTATATTTTAGAATAAATTTCTCTGTTAAGTTCTTTGTTATAGTTAGAGCTTCCTTATTTACAATAGGAATTGCTTCTACGTATTTGGTTAGTTCACACTGAATAGTTAGGATGTATCTGTAATCGTTTACTAAGGGAAAGGTCCTGTAATCATTGACTGTATCTATTGCTACAATTTCGAAACTACTTGTTGGAGTTTCTGTGAGCACAATTTCTTCTTTAACATGTCTTGTTATTTTATTGCGAGTGCAAATCTTGCAATCACTAATATGAGCTTTCACCATTTTATTTAAATTTTTCCAAATAAACATCTTTGTTTTTTTCTATTAATTGTTCTTTTAACTCCTGAAATTCGTGAATTATCTTTTTGTCTCTTATGATCATTTATTCTTTGTGGATGGTTATATAATAGTATTTTCAAATTCATTTTTTCTCTTTAAGATTGCAACCTATTAAAATCATTTTTAAATTCCTCTGTGTTATAAAGCAGAAGTAATTTACTATCAGTTGCTAGCGCTAGTTCTTTTATATTATAATTTTCGGTTTTTCGAATGAGTTTCTCCAAAATTTGACCTAAGCCATTATTCGGATTATCACTTATTCTCCATATCATTACCGCCTACGCAGATGCCGAAGTTATACTAACAACAGGCAAAGACCTACAAACGATCTGCGACACCATGGGTGAAGCTTTAAGAGAAACAAGCAATTGAACGGAAGAGAATGGCCTAGGGATAAAACCGGAGAAGACGAAGCTAGTTCACTTCCCCAGAAGGTATAAGATACCGAAGGTCGAACTACCAAGGGTGGAAGGACACGTACTAGACTTCTCTAGAGAGGCGAAGTACTTAGGAGTCATCCAGGACTCTAAACTCACTTGGAGGAGTAGTGTGGATGAAAGGATGAAAAAAGGAATAAACACTTTCTACACATGTAGGAAAATGTTTGGTAGGAATTGGGGTCTGCAACCAAGGATCGTACACTGGATCTATACAATGGTTGTCAGACCTATTATCACATATGGAACCCTTGTGTGGTGGAAAGCCATGGACAAGGAGACGAATAAACAGAAGCTGGGAAAGGTACAGCGACTAGGAGCGATAAGTATAACGGGAGCGATCAAAAGCACACATCAGGCGGCGCTGGAGGCGATCTTAAATTTGCAACCGTTAGACCTATTTGTAAAGGGCCTGGCAGCTAAAACGGCCATACGGTGAAGAAAAACGAAGCAATGGTCGCATACAGGCCGGTCTCATGCTTGTGTAATGGAAGAGATAGTGAAAATATGAGGCACCGTGGAAAGCGGAGTGCTACGACAGCGCACGCACTATGTTCACAAATCCATTACTCACCTTGACCGGATGCAGAGCCATTACCGACGTCGCGTCAGCATTTCCCATCGCCGAACCAACTCACCTGTACTTACCACATGAAATGTAATCACCTGTTCTTTACCTAATTGCCCTTCCCGCGTCAGCAAATATGCGTTTGAGTTCATTGCCGAAATATTCGATTTCGCTTTGCTTACAATTAGAAAAAATTAAGCATTTCGACGACGAAGTACTTAAATCAACACTTACACATACAAATCACTCTCAATTGAAATTATCATCGTAGTAACAATTTTTTCCTAGTTTTAAGCAAGACAAGCATTTTTTGTGTATAAAGGTGATACAATTTTAATAAATTAATGAGTCGTCAATCCACACCCAAGCTTCTTACTTCGTTCCTTCTGATGAGTGTATCGGTCCAAGACCTTTTCACATCCTTAAGCTGGCTTGGTGCAACACCTAGATTGGCACTTAAATCTGCCCCCTTGAAAAGGAGTCTTGAGAGATTAAGTTGTGGTAATACACCACAACTAATCGGAACCAGCACGCACAAAGGAGTCTATGCTCAACAGACTACATGGTGGCAAGGCAGCGGTTTGGTGGGGGATGTATAGCTCAGCATCCGAACCAGAGAGGAACGGGAAAATGATTTCATTTTGGAAAAAGGCGTAAAAATCGTCTTTACGGACGCTTCAGTAACTGACACGGAGACTGAAGTCGGCATTCTCTCGGAGATACTAGGAATCGAGGAGTACTACTAGGATACTAGGAACATTAAGTACTACCAGTACACTAGAATACTAGGAACGTAGACGCAAAAAAGACTGTAGTGTAATGCAAGTGGAAATTAACGCGATAGAGAGAGCAGCAAGACTAAAGCAGCTGACCGACGAAGAAATTCGGAAGGTCACAATCTACAACGACGACCAAGGCTCTTAGAACACTGGAATCCAAGACAATCAAGTCCAAGGCTGTGATGAGTTGCCGAGAAGCACTGTCCTGGATCCAAGACAAAGTCAGCCTCTGTTGGGTGTCCGAACACACCGATTTGGAAGGGGATCTACAGGCGGATAAATTGGCAAGGATCGGAAACGAAATTTATAGTGCTGAAGAAGCTTACTCTACAAAGACGCAGATGAGGTTTTTGAAAGGCACCATCGTCAGGATAATTCAGGTACAGCATGGCAAGAGATGGAGCAACAGAGACGACTGCTTCAACTCAAGGCAATTGTGGCCCAGAATTAAGGAAACAAGAACGGCGGGCTTGTTAAGGGCAAAAAAAACCTCAGTCCGGACCATCACAATGGTTATTACAGGACACTGTCCGGTCGAAAGAAAGCTCCAGAAGTGGAAGCTTGCAAGCGACAATCTCTGTAAGGAGTGTGACGAGGAAGAGGGGACAGTGGAACATCTACTGTGCTCCTGCCAAGCATTGGCCGATAGTTGGAGGCAAATATTGGGGAGCGTATCCTTCACAGGGTTGGAGGAAATAGGGGTTGTTCGTAAATGAAAACTCAGATTCAACTTTTGATTAATTAACATATATTGTACTGTCATAGTTTACAAAATAATTTTGGGTTCACTACGTTTTGATTAACGTGTTCTTGCTTGAACTGGCTCCCTACTGAATGTTATCGAAACAACGCAAGACTGGTTGATCCCGTTGAGATCATTTTGTATGCGCTGGATTCTTCTGTAACAGATGTGACAATTAGGGCTGCCAGCGCTGCACAAAAATTCGTTGGATTGGGGTTGCACGAACATACCGCCCCCCTCATTGCGAGAGAGCAATGACATAACGTTAACTTAAGTTTGCGTTGTGTATCGACTTATAATTAGTTGCGAGGAAGAGTTTTCCTTGAAATTTTGATTGAACAGCTGGTTCTCATTCCTCCTTCTTGCCGCCCGCCGTCATAGATCCCGTTGAGCTGGAAATGAAGGCACTGGTGGCCTAGTCATTGACCAGCAGTGGTACTATCCGATGTATGGGTCGTTTCAGAGATGGTGATGTTGCAGTACGTAGAGTAAGAACTCGTGTGAGCCCGTCCGGACCGGGATGAACCTCTGATATTCGCGCGAGGGGCCAATGTTGAGGCGGTTGCCCATCGTCAGCAATCAGAACCAGATCACCTACTCGTGGCGGAGGGTTGGGATCATGCCATTTTGAGCGGTGCTGAAAATCCTGGATGACCTCCTTGCGCCACCGTTGCCAAAAGTGGTTGCGCATATTCATCACCGTCTGCCAGCGCGAAAGGCCGCTTGTCTCCAAGATGGAAGGTGCGTCATGTGGCCTTTGCAGTGAGGCACCGATGAGGAAATGACCAGGCGTTAGTGCCGTGAAATCAGTGAGATCGCTGCTGATTGCGGATAGGGGTCTTGAATTTAAACAGGCTTCAATGCGTGATATCAGCGTTGAGAATTCCTCAAAGGTAAGAGTTGCGTAGCCTATTACTCGCTTGAGGTGATGTTTGAAGCTCTTTACCGCAGCTTCCCACAGCCCTCCAAAATGTGGTGCCCTTGGAGAAATGAACTGCCAGCGTATGCCCTTGTTTGCTACTGAAGCTGCAACCTCGGCACTGTACCTGGATGCAGCGTCAAACATTCGTTTCAATTCGGTGTCTGCACCCCGGAACGTTGTTCCGTTGTCGGAGTAGACAGTGTGGCATAATCCTCTTCGAGAGACGAAACGATCGAAGGCGGCTAAAAACGTTTGCGTCGAATAGTCAGACACCACCTCCAAATGCACTGCACGTGTTACCATGCAGGTAAATACTGCTACGTAACCCTTGGTAGCCTTATGACCTCGCCCTTTGGTTGCACGGACAGGAAATGGTCCAGCATAATCCACACCAGTGAAACTAAATGCTCGTGAGGGCGTCACTCGAGCTGCAGGTAGAGGAGCCATTTGCTGCTGTAGGGTGCGACCTTGATGACGTATGCAACGGACACATTTTCGAATGACTGTCCTTATGTGAACTCGAGCGCTTGTGATCCAAAACGCACGTCGCAGATAGCTTTGAGTCAACTGCGGACCTCCATGTAGTGTTACTGCATGAGCGTGTCGAATGAGCAGTTCGGTGACGTAGTGTTTACCTGGGAGTATGACAGGGTGCTTTTCATCATATGGCAGGCATGATAGCTGAAGTCTACCTCCTACCCTCAATACGTCATGCTTATCCAAGAACGGCTTCAGATTTCTCAACGTGCTCCCGTGTAAGGCGTTGTTTCCAGCCTGTAATCGTAAACGCTCTGTACTGTATACCTCTCGCTGTACGGTTTTGATGATCGAATTTTGTGTTCTTTGAAGTTCTTCTGCGCTTAAGGACACCGAGTTATATTGGGTTCGTCTGGTTCGATGCTTCCATCTGTGGACGTAGGACATAACTCGTAACATCCTTGTCCATGATGAAAAGCGGCCATATATGCTATTATCCTGGTGGGGTTGCGTCACCAGAGCAACCGTTGACCTGCCTCGTTTTTCCATCGTCGTGATTGTTACGGGACGTTGGACATCTCGTTTGTCTGGTAGGATTAACCACGGTGGCCCATGCCACCATATGTGTTGTTGACTTAGGTTCTCCGGTGACAATCCTCTCGTGGCCAAGTCTGCGGGATTATCTTTTGAAGCTACGTGCCTCCACTGCGCGTTTGGAAGCAGGGTGAGGATTTCGCTTGTCGTGTTGGCGATGAACGTCTTCCAATTGCTTGGATGTTCATTAAGCCACGCCAAAACTACTTGCGAATCGGACCAGCATCTCAGAGGAACTTCTTTCAGGTCTAACTCGAGCACGAGTCGAGAGATAAGTTTCAGCTATCAGTAGTGCGCCACAAAATTCAAATCGTGGTAGACTAATTGTTTTAATTGGCGCGACTGTGCTCTTTGCAACCATCAGCGTCGACCGTGTAGCATCAGTCGTTTTCACAACTACATAGACAGCGGCTGCATACGCCTTTCGCCTCTCTAGCGAGGTCTAGTACCCGTCTTTTCACCTTCGGTAGTCTAACCTTTGGTATCTTATACCTTCTGGAGAAGAACTCGCAATGTTGTCTTACGGACTTTTCCAGATCCGCCACCGTGTGGAGATAGGTACCGAAGCACTGTTTGCTCTTTGTTATCATTGCCTTCTCCACTTCGGTGGAAAATTTATTCCAGTCCGTGTTCCTTGGATTCCTGTAGGGTTTTCCTACCTCAACGTTCCGGTTAATGTCGAAGAGAATTGTCCCATGATCCGAAAAGGAGTGCTCGGGAGAAAATCTCCAGTTTTCTACGTTTAAACTAATAGTGTTAGTGGCCAATGTAAGGTCTATTACTTCCTCCCTAATTTTGTTAGTAAGGGTGGGTGTGTCACCCCGATTACAAACTGTTAGGTTGGTAGCAATTACAAACTCTTAAATGTACTCACCCCTTCTGTTGATGTCACTGCTCCCCCATTGGACGTGATGACCTCGTGTCGCATATCATCACCATAAGCCATCCTCTAACTTCGGCCTCTTGTACCAGGGCCTGGACCGCTGCTGATGGGGGTTCTCCTTCCCCGTATGGCATGTATAATACGTTGAAGCCAGGGGCAGATTAGTTTTGCCCCTCTCCTCTAGTACTTCCACCACCATGTCATTTGTGCTGTGCTGTAAAAGTAGTGTGAGGTTTAATGATCTATTTGCTACTATACGCGCTCTTTTTTTGCCTGTAGTACTTGAGTGAAATAGACTATAATTTTTTGACCTAAGTCCTCGGATTTTGTCCCCTGAGAGCCACGGTTCCTGGACTAAGACCACGTCCGCTACGCGGTGGCCACTACGCAGTGGTGCAAATTACTTTGCAGCCTCCTCGGTGCCGCTCTTGGATTCATTGGGAAGCCTCACTTTTGCTGCACTAAAGCCGAATTTGATGCTTCCCCTTGAATCCTTTAACTTGACGAAGGTCAAGTCGTCTACCGTTACGACAAGGTCCTTGCCAACTCCGTTTGGACACCTGCTAAAGGAGATTATTCTCCATTTGCTCGAGTCCAGACCGTTCCACCTGGAAATCAACCTAATTGTGGCTTCGTCCTCCACTGGTGGGGGAGGAATCCACAATAGCGCCAATTTCCGCAGTGGTAGCTCCGATTTCGGAATCACCTCCAATTTGGCTACTGGCCAAAGTTCGCCAAGGCCCTCGACTACACGGCTCAGAAAATCAACGGATTTTCTCCCCTAGTAGCTCTCCTTTACCTTGACTCCCCTGTGCCAGCTTGCTGCTTTGAAGTACAACTCCTCCATCGAGCAACTCTGCTCACTCGCCATCGCATACAGAAGCCTCGTCTCGACCATTTCCCACCTTTCGCCAGATATTTTCCCATCTAGATCTGATCGATCTATGATAGCCACCTGACAATCGGTGGGCGCTTGGTCTGCCGACGAGGTTTTGGCCTTTTTTACTGTTTTCTCCTCCTTCTCTTTGGATCGCTCCCTTTAAGCTATCTTCTGGGAAGTCGGCGGTTCTGGGAAGTGTGAAGGTTTTCCTGAGGGTGAGTAGGCAACAGCATTGGACCGCTGTAGTTTGGCGCTCTTACCACTAGATCCGGTTTCGGACCTTGAAGGTCCTGGGAACTCCTCAACGATTGTCCCCAATAACTGCGAAGCAATATTCTTCTCGAAATCAGTGATAATCCTCCTGTTTCTTGCTAAGTAGCCCTTCTCCTTATCAGAGAGCTCTTCGGGCTTCCTTAGCAAGAGTTTCCTTGGCACTTTTGTACCTCTTAAGGGACAGTTGCACCTTGGTCGGTTTCCTCTTCTTCTTCTCAGAGGCCTTGGCTTCGGTAGTCTCGCCCAGCAATCTGTTTTCGGCCTCAGAGTCAATGGTTCCTGTACTTTTGACGGACATGCCGTCGTCAGTTTGAACCTTTGACTCAGAGAGGCTAAACGACCCACCTGTGCCTTGCTGCCTCCCACTTGTAGCATCTACCGCAACGCTGGCCAAGTGTTCCACCGTCGTTGCTGCCACAGGCTTGAGTGTGCCACCCCAGAATCCGAATGGGGCACGGCCACCTCCGAAGAGCCGGATGGATTTGACGGCTGAGTCGCCGCACCTCCTGGGGTAAGCTTTAGTTTACTCAAACCCTCCATATTAAAAAGGGCGGTCCTCCCATTCTCCGCGGCCGCGTATTGAGCTTCCCGAGTTCAACTTGTACTCTTCTGCCTATTCCTCGACCATCCAAGAGAAATTTCCCCTGGACTTCCACTATCCGCAACCTGTGGACGCGTCCGGTGGCTAGGGATTATATCCCGGGTGAAAGAGGCTTAGACAAGCCGTTATTTATATCCCGGGTATTATTGGATGCAGTGTGAGGATTTTCTCACGACACTTTTCACCGTTGGTGGGAGAAACATCACAATTGTAATCTTCCAATGGGGTACACTTCTGACCACAATTATTTGTTTACATGGGATCGTCAAACAACTCTAAGATTCCCATACATTTATTCTTCAAGTACAAATTACAAATTCCTCTTAATCTAAATCTAACTATTCCTAGTCGCTAACTCTCTATTCATGGAACTCATGGATTTATTACTCCGTTCCGTCATTCGCCTTGGGTGGTACCTGGTCAACTTCATAGCCTGTCGATACCGTCTTCGTTCGTTGTGTAGTTGTTGGAGCTTTTGTTCTATCTTCGCCCGCTGCCCACGACTCACGGCCAGAAGAAGTCGACGCCGCGTCTCCTAGATGATCGCCCGGAATTGCGCCTCTTCGCCCGTCCGTTTTTTCGGAGGTATTTCTGGTAACACCAGATCGGTTCGCTGTTCCTGCGGCCCCTTTCTCCGCTCTCTGTATTCCTCTTCTTTCTCCTTGAGGTTACGTAACTCTTCTTGTAGTTGTACTTTTTACCTGTCGTAGGGCAAAACCTTACAAAATCTCCCAAGTATATTTCTTAGTGAAAAGACAATTGTTAGGCGTTTCCGTAATTAACTTTTATTATACAGTTCAGTTTTACATCCTTTTTCCTTATATTTAATTCTACATTTCGTTTTTACATCCTTTTTCCTTAACCTAATACATTGACATTCAAATCTTCTTCAATTACTATTACTGAAACATTAGGTGACCTGTCCTAAGTTAGACTTTCGGTCCCCTTTTCGCACGTCGCTTCTCCGCCCGGTACCGTAACCGCTCGTTGTGGAGTCTCTGTAGCTCCCTGCTTAACGCTGCTCTTTGTTGGCTACTTACAGCCAACAGGAGGTCCCTCCTAGCCTCTTCTATTTCCCGACGAAACCTCGCCTCAATCCCTGGTATCTTCTTTTTCGTTGGTGCCTCTATTCTGTCCGAAAGCTTCACATCCGTTTTCGTGGGGTGGCCCGCCTGTCTAGCCCGGTACTCCTCTATTGTGATAGGCCGAGGTCCGGCCTTCGGGTCTCGTTTCAGCGCTTCGCGAAGTTGACAATCACCCATTCCCTTATGGTCTCTCTATAATTATTTTAATGCCCATTGGGTTCTTGCGAACCGTGTTTGGGACCTCAACGGTGAATAGTTAATTCATCCGCTTTTGCATGGATTAGTTTTTATTTCCTCACCTATGGTGTTTCTTCAGGAGGATGTCAGTAGTTCTTCACGATAATGATCTGCTCCAGCTGCTTCTAAGTCTTCACGTCTCCTAGTTTGAGCTGCTTCTAAGTCTTCACGTCTCCTAGTTTGAGCTGCTTCTAAGTCTTCACGTCTCCTAGTTTGAGCTGCTTCTAAGTCTTCACGTCTCCTAGTTTGAGCTGCTTCTAAGTCTTCACGTCTCCTAGTTTGAGCTGCTTCTAAATCTTCACGTCTCCTAGTTTGAGCTGCTTCTAAGTCTTCACGTCTCCTTTGCCTGAGTGCACGAATTACTCTGCCTTTTCGTGTATTTTTCCCGGTCTATTTATGTCCAAATTTTGTTAGTGTTCAGCTTATTTTTGGCTTGATGGGGGTTTCCGGTCCCATGAGGTTATTGGTCGTCATTTTGCAATATTTCAATATTTGCAATTTTTTCCAATTGCAATTTTCCAATATTTGCAATATTGATCAATTGCAATATTCCCAGATTGCATTTTTTCTTTTGGGTCATTGGCTGCTCCCAATTCATTTTTCCGAATTTGCGGTACGTTGCATTTCCGTTGGTGTTTAACCGATGCAATCCGCTGAATTGCAATATGCATCGATGTCACACATTTGTGCATTTGGGCTGGCCATCTACCGGGCGCTAGAGTACTGCATGTGTCGGTCGTGCAGTTCTCTGTGGGTTGCAGATTTCGTGATCGCTGTCTGTCAGATTGTTTACTGTCAGATTGTGCCGCGTGTTATCCTCAGGTAAGAATTGTCATTTTTAATCGCGTTTCTTTTTAGTTTCCCATCAAGTTGTTGGTTTCCTGATCTAAATGGTTGCCTACTCCTACTGGAGCACTGTCAGGTAATTCACTAATTATATGGTCTCACTAATCTTATGGTTTACTTTCGGGGCATGGTACGATGGAAATCTGGGAGATCAATATCGAGATGAATCATGTCATAATCATATCGACCCTTCTTTGATGGAGAACAATGGATTCCTTGAGATTCATAAACATAAATGGATTCCTAATCATCATAAATGGTATCACAATGGATTCTTTGATATTAATAATCATATTCAGATTGCGATGTGTTGATAGGAATGGAGGATGGCTGCGTTTTCATCCATGACATTGGATACCTGGCTTTCACCCAGGAGGCCCGGGAGACCATATAATTAGTGAATTACCTGACAGTGCTCCAGTAGGAGTAGGCAACCATTTAGATCAGGAAACCAACAACTTGATGGGAAACTAAAAAGAAACGCGATTAAAAATGACAATTCTTACCTGAGGATAACACGCGGCACAATCTGACAGTAAACAATCTGACAGACAGCGATCACGAAATCTGCAACCCACAGAGAACTGCACGACCGACACATGCAGTACTCTAGCGCCCGGTAGATGGCCAGCCCAAATGCACAAATGTGTGACATCGATGCATATTGCAATTCAGCGGATTGCATCGGTTAAACACCAACGGAAATGCAACGTACCGCAAATTCGGAAAAATGAATTGGGAGCAGCCAATGACCCAAAAGACAAAATGCAATCTGGGAATATTGCAATTGATCAATATTGCAAATATTGGAAAATTGCAATTGGAAAAAATTGCAAAATAGACCGGGAAAAATACACGAAAAGGCAGAGTAATTCGTGCACTCAGGCAAAGGAGACGTGAAGACTTAGAAGCAGCTCAAACTAGGAGACGTGAAGATTTAGAAGCAGCTCAAACTAGGAGACGTGAAGACTTAGAAGCAGCTCAAACTAGGAGACGTGAAGACTTAGAAGCAGCTCAAACTAGGAGACGTGAAGACTTAGAACCATTGAGATCCCAAACACGGTTCGCAAGAACCCAATGGGCATTAAAATAATTATAGAGAGACCATAAGGGAATGGGTGATTGTCAACTTCGCGAAGCGCTGAAACGAGACCCGAAGGCCGGACCTCGGCCTATCACAATAGAGGAGTACCGGGCTAGACAGGCGGGCCACCCCACGAAAACGGATGTGAAGCTTTCGGACAGAATAGAGGCACCAACGAAAAAGAAGATACCAGGGATTGAGGCGAGGTTTCGTCGGGAAATAGAAGAGGCTAGGAGGGACCTCCTGTTGGCTGTAGGTAGCCAACAAAGAGCAGCGTTAAGCAGGGAGCTACAGAGACTCCACAACGAGCGGTTACGGTACCGGGCGGAGAAGCGACGTGCGAAAAGGGGACCGAAAGTCTAACTTAGGACAGGTCACCTAATGTTTCAGTAATAGTAATTGAAGAAGATTTGAATGTCAATGTATTAGGTTAAGGAAAAAGGATGTAAAAACGAAATGTAGAATTAAATATAAGGAAAAAGGATGTAAAACTGAACTGTATAATAAAAGTTAATTACGGAAACGCCTAACAATTGTCTTTTCACTAAGAAATATACTTGGGAGATGTTGTAAGGTTTTGCCCTACGACAGGTAAAAAGTACAACATAACATTGTCTTTTTTCACTCACTAGGGGAGATTTGTCCAGTGAGTAGGGTGCGATTATGCCCGATAGGCTCAAAGAACCGTGGTCGGGACTTAAGGGGAGAGGCTAAGAGCTCTCATCCGCAAGTTATTGGTTACTAGCGTATGCCGCATACTTACTTCCTGGTTCTGTTGTCAAGATGTTGTTCGTTTAAGTTTGACTTCTTAAGTATGACTTCTGCTGTCTGCTGTTAACTGACTGCCTTTTCTCTAATTTTCCCTGTCCATTTATTCCTATTTTTCTCTTACGCCGCAATTCCCACTCTGTCAATTTTCCCATGAAATTATTGTCCCAAATTCCCAATTTCCCGTTTTCATACTTTGCATTTCCCGTAAATGCATATCCGCACATTCCTCTAAGTGGGCCAATTCGGTCGTTCCACTCGACATTCGGTCACGTTGATCGTTCACTCTGCTGCTGCCCTCTAACGATGACTTGTTTATCGAATTTCTTGTACGTTTAGTACTGATTTGTACTAGTCTCTATTCGTACTAGTCTCGATCGTGAAATGTGATGTTTCAGGGAAGTGACGTGTGGCTGCCATGCGGTTGATGGATAAGTATTTTGCATTATTATTGTTCATATCCTTTCTTTTTAGGATCTTTTGCTGTGACACGATGTTCATCGTAACAGCATAAACTGCAAATGTTTTTAAAATAAAAAATAATTAATATTTATTAATATTTTGAGAAAAATCAAATTTGAATTTTAAAAACATATGTGATTAACATATGTTAGGATAAATATATCATTTTTTGGAGCCCGATTATGAACCGATATATCGATATATCGATATTTTTTTTGCAAGCGATAAATATCGATTTCGATATTTCCAAGAAATATCGATACGATATATATCTATATTTTTCTAATTTTCGACATCCCTAGTTCACATCTGTGAAAGAAATCGCGAAATCCTGGAAGATGATTGTAAGGTGAGTGGAGGAGAAGCGTGGCCAGTCGACCAGAAATCCCTATCCCGCTGTGGATTCCGAGAGTTCGTTCTCTTGGCAAGAGTACAGTTAGTTAGGTCTCGAAAGGCGCGCACTTAATCGACATGAAACCTATACAAATATAATCTATATATAAAAATAAAAATTAAATACTCCGAGGAAAAATCCTCGATTTTGCCTCGTTTTCGATATATTTATGATTCAACGTGAACGTATTTTTTCAGGTTTTCATAAAATTCACGCATACTACCGCAACAAAATATTGAAATAACAAATCAATACTCAAGAATAAACAATTAATATTATATGCAAAAACTCACAATTCTATCTAATTTTCGATATATTCGTATTTTAAGTATAATTCGAATTAACCTCAAAATTGATTTAAATTGTGTGGTTGGGTCATGTTGGTGTCACGAGCATTGTTGGCCATCTATGTGTGAAAACATAAACTTGAGTGTTCGAGACGTCATTCCATATGTTCGGCTACGTTCGTTTTTATATTTTAATGTTTATAATAAAATAAATGTGTATATTATTATATGGATATATTTCAAAATTTATACTCTCAACTGTAAGAAAATAAATATATATTTATTATGAAAACATTATTCAATTTATATATTTACATATATCAATTCAATTATTCAATATTTATACGAAGAAAACCCTTCAGTGGTTTGCGTTTTATGATTTTTGAATTGATTTTTCTGTTAATACATTTTAGTAGAAATTTTTGCATTCATTGCTATTTTTCAAATTACAAGGGAGTCGGATAGAGGCGCCTACAGACGATCACAGAAAACTACATCATATCTATGATATATTATCTGATGAACTGTACACACACGTTTTTGAAACAGGACGAAAAGTAAGATGTAAATTTCTTATGATGAAAAAATTATATTGTCATATTGTCAAAGCAATTTTTGCTGGACACACAACACAATTTAAATTATTATATATATTCGTCATATTCCGTGTGTACAGCTTCATCATATATTTTCGTCATATATATGAAGAAACGTCATAGAGATATGATCGTCTGTACGCACCTTAATCACTTTGATGGAAGGAACTGAAAGGAAGGGACGCTTTTACGGCTTGTCGGAAAGTGTAGAAGAACTGATTGAAGATCCTAAGGACATTAAAAGTTTGCACGGTAGGGTGGGCTCTGGACCTACAATAACATTTTACAATACTTTTATTGTACAGTAGGATTGAAAGGCGCTCTGAATCCAAACGGGAAATTATATTGCACAATAATACGAATTGCACAATTTTTTCGTGTTCAGTCAGACCCTACACGGTGCAATGGGAAAATATTGCGCAATAAAAATTAAACTCCCTCAAACTTTAGGTCAATCATTGCGCAATCTTCAATATTAAACCTAAACGGTCAATTATATTATATTATAATTAAATCGTTTAGAGGCCGCCTAAGATGAAGTTTAATCTAGTGAAAAACTTATGTAAATAAATTGTTCATTTTAGATTGTCAACAAAATGGTGTTAACTGCTACCAGCTATTGAAAATAGAGAAAACTTAGTTTATGCACTAACAACAAGTGGTGGTAAAACGCTAGTGGCGGAAATACTAATGCTATGTCAACTTATATGTCGTTTTGTTTCAATTTTCCAGGAAAAGGTAACAAGAGCACCAGTCAGTATTGTAATTTACATAATAGTTTGAGTATCTCTGTTTCAGGTCAGTGCAATGGCGCTTTTTGCTTTGAATTGTAATTTCCTTGTTGAAGAGTGCACAGCAGGGAAAAGACGGTGTCTACCAACAAGTAGAAGAACAAACAAATTAATATATAGCTGCTATTGCAAAAGCTTCAATAGTATGTGGTAGCATAATAGAGTCAAAAAGAGCTCTGAAAAGAAATTTTTGTAGTACATACTTGTCAACGAAGTGCTTTCGTTAGGCGATATGGGTCGTGGCGCTACATTGGCAACTTTTTTGACTAATGTCATGCATATCAAAGGCATTTCTTATTAGCAGTTAAAATATATTATATTAAACATTTTTCGGACACTAGCTGGAATTCAATTTGTCGGGATGAGTGCAACCATTGGAAACTTACCAGAAATATCTCACTTTCTAGTAGCTTCCGTTTGGTAGAGCTCAGAGAGTATCTAAAGTGTGGAAAAGCTGTTTTAGAAATCAATTCAAATGGGCAGGATACATATAGTATATCTACACATATTATGTGTGTCATTTTTTTGTTTTATTCTTTTTATAAGTTTAGCACAGTACGAAAATGACCAGGGCTGATCCAGATCATCCTGCTGGACTTGTTGTGAAGTTATTTCTTATGACTCGTGCCTGCGAAATTTGTACACCGAGCATAAGAGAAAGTATAAAAATACATTGGTGAAAGCTCTCGAAGATGTGTGTTGGAGTTTGAGTCCAGTTTTGGCAAAAATCATTCCCCGTGGCATGGCGGATTATCACTCAGATGACAGATGAACGAAAACTTTTGGAAATAGCCTACGAAATACGTTAAAGGCTGGAAACGTTATGTGTGATATGTTGTACATGATTCTTAGCAGCTGGTGTTAATTTGTCAAAGCGAGTTATTATACGAACTCCAAATGTTGGTCGGAACTTAATGTCATTGTGCAAATACAAGCAATTGGTCGGTGGTATTTTGATCTGTCCGGCAAAAGACAATTCATTGGTTACCTGAAGACGGAAGCAATTGGAATCCATACGTTTAAGTTTCAAAAATAATTGGATGAGGAATGTTCTCGGAGGTACAGTTCAGTGCTCAACTACAAAATCAGCTGTCATGAGTAGGTAATAGAAACTATTCACAGTCCGAGTCCAGACATCATGTTTAATATAATTTTAATTCCAGCTTTATTCTATGTTAGGTGTTATTCGGATTAGAATTTAACATTAAACTTCATTTTACATTTAAGACCAAAGCTTAATACCTATATCCAACCACTTGCGATTTTAACACTTTTTATCAGACCGGCGAGTAGTAATGACCAGCTTAGGGACTGTTAACCCATTAGGAAACAATGTTCAAGATTCATGGGAAAATCTTGTTGTGTGTGTGCCATACAAAAATTTACTAAAGAAAGCTACCAGAGCCTTCCCTCAAGGATTACTGCCCAAGTTAATAGAAATGTGCTCAATTTAGGTGAAAAATGTTTAAAAAGTGAAACGAAATGCATGTGTCCTGCTGTTATATTATCTCTTGTGGCTGCCAGCAAAGCTCTTAGCTATGAAGGAACAAACTAAAGAAAGATTAGGGGTTTGTGTCGCAATGGGAATAGTAGATTTAATAGTCATATATACCTTATATCAGGCTTTTACAAGTAGTTATAAAAAGTTAAGTCCATTATTTGTTCCCAAAGTGCTACTGAACATGGTATGTGGAAGATTAGTATACAGGAGTATACAGGTTGTGCTACAGGAGCCCATGGAATGTTAGGTGAATACAGATTTATCAAGTACAATGATGCGGATGTGATAACTTGTGGTATTGGAGAAAGTTGTATAGATCCATTGTCTGTTGCTGGATTTGTAGGCTGCGAGCATTGAGTACATCGGTCAACAAATGTCGAGAAAAATCATTAAAACCGTTTGATACAAAAAGGGATGGTTTTGTTACTGGTGAAAGTTCAGCTATTCTTGTTGTGGAAGAGTTGGAATACGCTAAACGTCGTGGAGCAAATATATTAGCAGAAATATTGGGTCATGGTTTTGGTGATGCTGCTCATTTAACAGCATCTAGCCAGGATGGTCGAGGTGAATTTTTAGCTTTGCAACGTGCTTTAAATTCTGCAGGAATACCACCAGGGCATGTATCATACGTCTCTGTTGTTGTAAGTTTATTCTTTAATTAATATATATATATGTAAGATTACTCTGGATGTTGTATCACTGGATTTTGTATCACGTTCTCATCGTTCACTTGTTTTTTACATGACATTTTATTTACTAACAAACTATTTTAAAACCCATTACATAGTCATCATATTTTAATGCCTTCTTGATATTTCTTTTAGATCTTCTTGGTTCATCATTTTGGTCTCCCTCGTTCCCATCATTTTCTTGTTCATTGTTTTCATTATTTTCTCTTCTTTCTTCATTATCTTCTCTTTCTTGATCATTTTCTTCAATATTTTCTTCTTCGTCATAAAATTCAATCATGACTGGTTCTTCTATCTTCGGTTCTTGATTATAAAAAGTGTTGGTGAAGGTTACATCTCTGCTTTCGTAAAACATCCTTTCTTCTGGATCCCAGAGTCGATATCCATTGGAAGTGTATCCTACAAATATGGCTTCCTCAATTCTTTCATCTAAATTCTTCAGATATGTTAGAATTTTTGATGTAACTTTCTCACCAAATACTCTCAGGTTACTTAGATTTGGTTTCTTCTTATACCAGGCTTCATAGGGAGTAGTGTTTGTTCCTTTTGTTGGAGAACGGTTGGTGAGATAGGCTGCCACTTGTATTGCTTCACCCCACATTTCTTTGTCAACTTTTGCATCGAATAGAAGTGCTCTTGTTTTGTTCAAAAGAGTTGACATCATTCTTTCACTTTTCCCATTTAGTTGAGGTGTGTGTGAAATAGTGAAATCCTGTTTGATTCCTTTCTCCTGACACCATTCTGATAAAAGATGATTCTTCAATTCTCCTCCATTGTCACTCCTGAGTTTACTTACTTTCAAATTGAAGTGTGCTTCACTTTCTTGGATATAGTTTCTGATGCATTTAAATACTTCTGCGGAACTCTTTGTTTCCAAAAGATAAACTGGTGTAAAATGAGTATAATCATCAATAAGTACAACGAAATAATTTTTCTTGTTATATGTTTCAGGATCTATTCCGCCACTTAGATCTGTATGTGTAATTTGAAGAGGACGGCTTGCTCTGTCTCTCACAGTTTTAAAGGGCAATCTTACTTGTTTTGCTTTGGCGCAAATGATGCAACTTCCTGTAGCACAAGAATTTGTATTGAAAGTTGCTCCATCACATATTTCTGGTATCTTCTGCATCTCTCCATAACTGAGATGACCAAGTTTTCGATGCCACTCTTCAAATTTTGTTCTAACTTCTGTAGCAAGTGCATTATTATCTGACTGTTTCATTTCAACTGTGTATAATCCATTTTCTGTTTTCTTTCCTGCAATAACAACAAAGTCCTTCGGTAAATTTATCTTGTTCTTAAGTGTGTAAACTTTGTTTTCTTCAAAGTACACGTGTTGATTATTCGGGCAAAATTTGAACTCCCCGGCAGATGATTGCCTTATGGTTCAATGGCCATATTCATCAATCGGTCAAATCGATGAAAGTGTGGCAGTCCAAGTTCAATTACGAGTCAGTGACATCAAGTGCGGCGATTGGGATAAAATCATTTCGTTCAAGAGAAGTTTCTCGTTTTTTATCAACCATTACGTTACCAATAAAAATCAATTTCTCATTACGTTGGTGTTATTATTTCATCCACTTTTAAACATTTGGTCCTTCGAGCCGGATAGTGATCTAAGGAAATACGTCAACATAAACCACGTGCAAACAGACATCAAGTTCGAGCTATGAGCGACGAAGAGGGACATCAAAGTGACGCTTCGAGCAAGTCGGCGTCATCTCAACGGACGGTCGTACCCAAAACAGCAACTATTACGGTCACAAACACATGTAGCGGAATCACCACACGGGCAGCATTACCTTTAAATCAACTTCCGGCGGAATTAATGTTCAAGGTCGCATCACAAAAATCAAAGTTAAACTCCATGCGGGATATATTAAAGCAACTTCCCGACACGACTGACGATGTCACGTTGAGTGATACACAAGTTTGGAGTTCCCAACTCGAGGAGTGGCACAAAGCATTTTTGAAAGAGCATTCACTGTTGGAAATTACATGGCCAGCAGCACTGGGTGATCATGACTACTTTGAATCATGTTATCAAACCATGGAAAGTAAATCTTATATGTCAGCGAAGCTTAAGATTGGGCGATTGAGGGAGGCGCTTACACCATCAGCGGTCCCAACCAAGTTCCACGGGGAATATGCGAAATGGCCACAATTCAAGGGACATTTTGACAGCATCATCAGATCGGACTCGCGCCTAAGGGAACAAGACAAACTACATTACCTCAAACATTGTTGTACTGGTCCTGCGGCTCAGCTCATCACCTCGTTACCATACACGGAAAACTCAATGGCGGTGGCTTGGGAACTCCTCAGCGATCGGTATGAAAACAAGTGGCATATCATCCAAGAATATTTGGACAAACTCCATAATTTGCAACCAGCCATTCCAAAGAATGCGGCATCACTCAACACGGTTTTGGTTACGGTAGTCGAAAAAACGCTCTACAATTATTGGGAACAGGGCATAACATGTGGGAGTGTTTCCTAGTGGATTTGACCGGATGTCAAGAGAAGGTTGGGAAAGTTCACTTGGGGCATCGACCACCTACCCAAGTCTTCGAGACAAAGAATCATATCTCACGACGAGAGTGCGGACTCTTGAACGAGTTGAAGCAGCGACGAAACCATCACCGGCTCCCAAGTCAAAGGCAGTGGCAGCGACTCATCAGGTGACGCAGCAACAACCTCAACGACAACAACGGTCTTGTGACCTGTGTAATGGAGGTCACATCATTGTCATGTGTCCAAAATTCCGGGACTTGGACAAATCAGCAAGGCGGCAACTATTCATCTCGAAATCTCTGTGCTTCAACTGTCTTGGACCACACTCGGTCAGGTCATGTAGAGCAAATCAACTATGCAAGGACTGCAACGGAAGGCATCACACCATGTTACATGACCCATCACGACCATTACCATCAACAGCTTCAACATACGGACAATCAGCACAATGAGGAGACGGCACAATCGTCAAGTCATCAAATAATCATCTCACATCTATAAGTTTAAATCCAGTCAAATCTACGGTCTGCTCAGCGGTTTATCCATTGTCAGAATCAAACAATGATAAACTCGAAAATACACCAAACAATACATAAACTAGACAGCGGTTCAACTCATCAACACGGAAGGAATCAATGGTTTCGCGAAATCAATATACGTTTCTCGCAACAGCATTAGCGAATTTAACAGTATCAACATCAACACATCCAGTTAGGCTACTCATTGTCACGGGCTCTCAACTGTCATTCATCACTGAACAAATTGCAAGGTACCTGCATATTCCTAGGCATCAATCACGCATCACTATCTTGGGAGTAGGAGGCCAAAAGGCTATGAAAACCAAAGGTAGAGTCACCATCATCCTCTCATCAATGTACGGCACTGAACAAGTTGAAGTCAACGCTCATGTTATAAAAACAATCACTCAAACACTGCCCTCTTCTAACGTGCCAAACATACAATGGCCTCACCTTACTGATTTACAACTAACTGATCCTGACTTCAGACTTACACGAGCCATTGACATCATCATTGGAGCGGATCACTACGGACAAATCATCAAACCCAATATAATCAACTATCCATCATCAACTCCAATGGTACAGTTATCAATTTTTGGGTGGTTGGTACTTGGTCCCGTCACAACCACGGGCCCAAACTTATTTAAAACTCATCAACTGGCGGCAACTTATGACAATGACAATCTTCAAGAGCTAATCACTAAATTTTGGGTGCAGGAAGAAACCCCAGTCGACTCTCCTCATCAAGTCACACCAGCAGAAGATGAATGTGAAGCAAACTTCAAGGCAACACACTCACGAGACACACATGGAAGATATATCGCTATCCTTGCCTCATCACGGTGTGCTAAAACCTGACAGTACGACCACAAAGTTGAGAGTGGTATTTAATGGCTCGAGTCCATCGTCATCAGGAGCCTCGCTCAACGACATTATGCATACTGGATCAAACCTGCTTCTCAACGTTACGGACGTTCTCATCTGGATACGGTTGCATCGTTATGTTTTTGCGACCGACATCACCAAGATGCACAGACAAATCAAAGTACATCAAGATGATCTTCAACGAATTTTATGGAAAAATGAAGATTAGGAAGAAGTAGCCTATCAACTCACGACAGTGACGTATGGCACAAAGGCAGCACCATTCTTGGCGGTTCGCACTCTTCTTCAACTCATTGAGGATGAAGGACGGAAGTTTCCACTGGTTCCATCAGCGGATCAGTTTCCATCAGTTTCCAGTTTCCAGCGGATTCCCACTAGCTAAGTGGCATTCAAACACAATTGAACTATTGCAAGCGGTCCTCTCAACTGAAGAGTCATTCTCATCGGTAATACTTGACGATTGTGCAACAAAGATACTCGGCTTAAGGTGGCTAACTCAAGAAGACACATTCAATTTTTCAAGTCACCCTACATCACAGACAAAGGCAATAACCAAGAGACATATTTTATCGGAAGTGGCAAAGATATTCGACCCACTCGGCTTTATCTCACCAGTAATCACCAAAGCCAAAGTGCTATTGCAAGAATTATAGCTACACACGGTCGGTTGGGATGATATTTTACCATCCCAGGTTATTTAAATGAGTTGAGCAACTTTGTTGCTCAAAAAGAAATAGTCACCCTGTGCCATCGCATTGAGCCACTGAACTACCGTCCACCCGCATCGCACCGATCTTCACGCTAGAGAGGCGGAGCCAGAATCCCAAGGATAACGGGACTTCGGGTGATCCTCGTGGAAACGCGAAATGAATCTCGCTCTCTTGTGGATAAGTCGTCGGAGTGATCAGACGGAGAAATTTTGAAGTCGGTGAAGAATAAAGTGTCGCGTGGTTTTTGGGAACACAGCCGGATCACTTAGGAAAGAAGAGCGGAAAACCATGTGGCGGTCATCCCACGGATTCCTTTTGTAAGTTTTTTGATGTGAAATTTTTTTAAAGTAATAGCATATAGATTTGAAAAATATTTAAGTTAAAAGAATATTAAAGAAAATAGTATGAAAAAAGTTTTACTTAGTGTGTAAAGTAACTGCCAAGTTTTATAAATTAAATTGAAAATATAAATTAATGAAAACCTCAAAAGCTATTAATAATTACAAATACGGCAAAACTGGTTAAAAACAAATAAAAAAAAAGAAATCTTTGCTTATATTTGAAAGGATGTAATTTTTAATAAAATCAACATTAAATCCAACTTGACTACATAAAATAATTAAGAAATTGGTTATAGTATATTCTAGAATTGAAACTCAACGAAAGTGTGTGTCTGTAATTTCCTTACAATCTATTTTCCTTTTTTTAAAATTTTTAATTTTAGTAGTTCGTAAATGAAATCAAATGCACACGGATATTTAATGAGACCCGTAATTTATGAGCTAATGAAGGTTATGTAATTATCCGATAACAAAGAAATGGAAAAGTAAATTTATAGCAAGGTTTGCCTTTTCGTTACCAACTAAGTCTTAGATGAAAAAGTAAAAATATTCATAAATAAAAAGAATGAGATAAGAAATATAAATTTAAAACAAACAACAGAAAAAGAAATTTTAAACCTTCTTTTTTCATACGTTTACTTTAACATTCAAAAATTAACACAAAACATACAATTACAGCAACTGTATGAATGAATAGCATGTATCTATTTTGTATTGAGTCAAAGAGGGATAATAATATTAACAACAACAAAATAAAGTTAAATAACGTTTTTTTCCTATTTGTTGGTGTCAACACTAAGACAGAGTTCGTTGTAATATTATTAATGGCTCGCATGTTATATAGCTTATAAGTTTTACATTTAAAAAATTCAAAGTTAAATAATGATAGAAGGTAAACTAAGTGCGCGATTTTGACATAAAAAAAAAAAAATTGTATAAATGGTGAAGTGTTTATATAAAATGATGGAAAACAAACAGTTATATCGATATTATAAATAATTAATAAGTAACTATTTCTACTGTTATTTACGAAGAAAAAAAAAATATAGTAAGTCTAAAGTTTTGAGAGAAACAATTATTTGATTCTTATATAATTTCATGGTTATGCAATTTTTTTGGTATATTTGTCTAATCCTAACTTAGCTAAAATATATTCGCACTTAGTGTATATTTTCCTTTCGTAAAATGAGAAGAACATTTATGAGGATGAAAACCCTCCATTTTGGGTACATAATTTCATGATAATATTCGTTAAAACACCGTGATAATAATAATAATTAAAATTAAATGAATAATTTCAAGTTTTATTTTTTTTCTACATTTTTTTTTTACTTTTATTTTTATTAGTATTATTATTTTTTTTGTAAATCAATAAATTAATTAAAGATACTTCTTTTTTATTTAATTTCATCCCTACGTTTTAGTTGAACTCTCCTACTTTTAGGTATTGCCTTTAAACGTAAAGAAACAAAAAGGAAAAAAAGCTGGAGTGTGGCTGTGTCATGGACACGGCCGTGTGTTGTACGTGAATACGTTTATGTAACGAGTAATATTTCTTGAATAAAATATTTTTATTTATGTATTTAGGACAAAAGCAAGGAAACAAATCATTATTTTGTTACAATATAACTTTCTTAATTATAGGTATGTGATACGAAAAGTACGACACAAATGGCATACAAGATACATCCAGATTTCTGGTAAACGTTAAATCAATACAGGTATTACCTAACGTTGTTGGAGAAGTTTCAATATAATACAAATGAAGTCAGGCAATGAACAGTTTTGTGAGACATCAACATTAAAGTCTCCAACTATCATAACTGGTGTAGTAAGATCAGGCTCGTAACAGGGTATAATTTTAGCGATGTTTTTGGAATATTTTAACAACGATCGTATCATTAAGAGTTTAATATCTGCTAACGCTGTGCCCGGGTGGATATACACACACCCGAGTATGAATTTGAAGATGCCATCGGGCTATATGTTTACTAGACAGACATCACCTGCTTTTGGGTCCTTAATTTCCAAATAAATTTTCGAAATGTCAATGCCAACTCTATTACAATCAGTGAAGCTATTGATGTTGCGATATATGGCGACTCCACTGGCTTTGACTTGATGATGATGATACCGCTACCGATAAAGTAGTAGCAATTTGTCTGTTCTTAGCGGTTTTACAATATGAAGTCAAATCAAAGCCAGGCACCGAAAAATGGGGATTTTTCACCAAATTTTCCCGATTTTGAATTTCAAAATCGAACTCAATGAACCAGGCTGGCAGAATTGCCAGCAACACAAAAATTTCGCCACGGCACAAAATTGTGCAAAAAACATTGACCATACGGTGACACCCTACAAAGGGAGGGTGTGTGACGCTCGCATGTGTTTATTTCGATGAGAAACAAACGCATGCGGGCGCCACACACACTCTCTCGGTGGGGTGGCAGCGATCGTTGACGTTCGATTGCACAATCACATGTACTGGCGAAATTTTTGTGTTGCTGGCGATTCTGCCAGCCTGGTTGTTTGAATTCGATTTTGAAGTTCAAAATCGGCAAAATTTAGTACAAAATAACCCCATTTTTCGGCGCTTCCCCCTCCGGCGCGCGCGATGCGCCACTGATTTCGCTTATCCTAGTGATTTCTTTGATCCTTTATCTATCCAGTGGTATAATTTAATTTCGGATTTAGTGCCGAGATTCGAAGCTACAACGCCAAACTGTATCCCCCGATTTTATCATTAGTTTTTTTGGATTGCCCCCGTATGGTAGCAAATTTAAAGACGTATTCACGTCAAAAAACGAACAAATTTAAACTAGCATTTTAGCAGTGATAGTTCTTGTATAAAAGCATGAAACACCTGAAAAGTCAGGAAAAGCGAAGTGATGAATATAAGAAAAATTATGATAAATATATAACTTAAGATTAACTTTAAAAGATTAACAAACTGGAAATTCTAAGTCTGTTAGAGAGTAAATTGAAATCAATTGGTTTATATATATTAATTTTTTTTTTCTTATAAAATATGTATTCCTCGTTTTAAATAAAAAAAATAAAACTTCTTTCATTTTGCAAAAAAAAAGAAAAAAAAAATGAATATATATAGAATTAAATTATAACTCAATTATTAAAACCCTGTGTAAACAAAAATAAAAAAAAAAAACAAAAAAAAAACGAAAAATAAGTTAATTTCTCAAAAACAAGAGACGCAAAAAGATTGTAAAGTTATATAAAAGAACTTTAAATTTAATAAACTTTTTTTTTTAAGTAAATCCATTGAGATGCCCCAAAGTAATTAATAATTGACCCATGGTGGGTCTCCTCCTCCTTCACGTCCATCCCGGCCTCTAAGAACTCGCCCTGAAATCATAGGGGAAAGTACATATCGCACGGGACGTTGCTTTCCATTGGTTGGGAGGGCATGGAGTCCATATCATTTGGACTCGCGGAGGAGAGGGTGATAACGCCTCAACATCCGCGTCGGTTCCTTGTGCGTACCCTTCCTTCCCTTCTTTTTTTTTACCGTTTTTCTATTACCCCTGATCCTTTCCCCCTGAAGTTTCCCGAAAACCCAAATTTCCTTGTCGGCCAATCCCTATTCCCGTAGTCACCCTCCTCCCTTCACCCCTTTTTCTGGTTGTTTCACCGTCGCGAGATGCCTGCCCCCTCTTGCTTTTTTTTCGAATCGTCGGGGTTAGAAGTTCGTGGAGGTCCCTCAATTTCCGTCTTTTTTTCCGAGTCATCTCCTCCTTATGAACTGTGGGGGAAGCCTTTAGACTGCACGTCACCACGAACTTCAGGACGTGTTAAATTTTTTTCTGTGGTCGATCCGGAGATCGGCTTCGAGCAAGATCCCACCCCAATAACGCCGAACTAGCTAGCAATGGCCTGCAAGGACACGACCACTGCTCGAAGCCCGAGCTTTTCTTGGGGGACATCTCAGGGGACTTTTCTTGGTTCCTTTTGCGAACCCTACGGCCTTCACGGCCCCTGAGCTGCCCCGATCAGCTCGTGCCCCCTTCCTACGTCCTTAATGGCGTTCTCCATAATCACTTTCCGGATCCTATGAAGGAGAGAGTTTGGGTTCCCATCTCTCTTCCTTCCCTCTTCGACAAATAAATTACTTTTACTTGAAGTCCTGCGAGCCCAGCATCCCTTGGACTTTTTCCTGAACATAAAATTTACTACATTATATCAAGGTGGTTGAAGCTCAGAGAAGAATTCAGCAGTCTTGAAAGCATATCAATTCCTCGGTGGCTTCATACGCATTTCGGTTCATCGGTCAGCATTCACGGCTTCTCTGATGCTTCTCAATTAGCTATGGCGGCTGCAGTGTATATAACCGTCGACTCACCGTTCACAGGCAAAGTGACGTCTCTACTTTGTGCAAAAACCAAAGTCTCACCACTCAAACGGCTGACCATTCCCAGACTAGAGCTAACGGCAGCACTTATGCTCACCAAACTGACAAAATGTGTCCAAGGCACGATTCAACTGGACATAGCGGAAGTTCATTTGTGGACGGATTCCAAGGTGACACTTACATGGATTAATGCTCATCCTTCACGTTGGAAGGATTTTGTGAGAAACAGAGTCACTCAAATTCAAGAATTATTACCAAATGCACATTGGCGGCATGTTCCCGGCTCACAAAATCCAGCGGACTGCGCATCACGGAGGATCGCATCCACTTGGGCATGAAGTACTATCTTTTTGTCTTTTTCATTTTTCATATTACTAGTTCTGTTGTTTTCATTAAATTTGCAGACTTCTGTTTTATGATTTATATTCTTACATATCTTAGGTTAGGTTAGGTTAGGTTAGCAGGGTGGAGTGTTCACACCGATTCCACTCCCACTCGGTGGCCAGATGGCCCATTGTGATACCCCTTTAATTTCGCTATCCCCCCCTCTCCTATTTCTTGATCCATTTTTCCTCTGTCCTGAGGCGTTTCCACCCCTTGGCAAAGTTCCTCAATAGTTGAACATACATGACCCCTATTTCCTCCAACCCTGTGAAGGATTCGCTCCCCAGTATTTGCCTCCGACTATCGGCCAATGCTGGGCAGGAGCACAAAAGATGTTCCACTGTCTCCTCTTCCTCGTCACACTCCTTACAGAGACTGTCGCTTGCGAGCCCCCACCTCTGGAGGTTTCTCCCGACCGGACAGTGTCCTGTAATGACCATTGTGATGGTCCGGACTGAGTCCTTTTTTGCTCTTAACAAGCCTGCCGTTCTTGTTTCCTCAATTTTGGGCCACAAATGCCTTGAGTTGAAGCAGTCATCTCTGCTGCTCCATCTCTTGCCATGTTGTTCCCGAATTACTCTGTCGATGGTATCTTTCAACAACCTTATCGGTGGCTTTGTAGAGTTGGCTTCTTCAGTACTATGAATTTCGGTTCCGATCCTTGCCAGTTTATCCGCCTGTAGATTCCCTTCCACATCGCTGTGTGCGGGCACCCAACAGAGGCTGACTTTGTCTCGGATCCAGGATAGTGCTCCTCGGCAACTCATTACCGCCTTTGACTTGATTGTCTTAGATTCCAGTGTTCAAAGAGCAGCCTGGCTGTCGCAGTAGATTGTGACCTTCTGAATTTCTTCGTCGGTCAGCTGCTTTAGTCTTGCTGCTCTCTCTATCGCGTTAATTTCCGCCTGCAATATACTACAGCCTTTGTTGAGTCTGTGTGACTCCTTGACCTCTAGTATCTCCGAGAATAATCCGACTCCAGTCCCCGTTTCCGATACTGAGCCGTCTGTAAAGACGCTCATCTCGCCTTTTTCAAAAATGGAACCATTTTCCCATTCCTCTCTGGTTGGGATTCCGATCTCCAGCTCCTCCCCAAACCATTGCTTTGCCACCATATAGTCCGTGCGCTGTCGTAACACTCCGGTTTCCATTTTTACTATCTCTTCCAGCACACTAGCATGCCCCTGGCCTGTGTGCCTCCACAGTTTCGTTTCTCTCAACCGTAAGGCTGTTTTGGCTGCCAGGCCCTTTACAAATAGGTCTAACGGTTGCAAATTTAAGATTGCCTCCAGCGCCGCCTGAGGTGTGCTCTTGATCGCTCCCGTTATACCTATCACTGCTAGTCGCTGCACCTTTCCCAGCATCTTTTTGTTCGTCTCCTTGTCCATGGCTTTCCACCAAACAAGGGCTCCATATGTGACAATGGGTCTGACAATCGTTGTGTAGATCCAGTGTATGATCCTTGGTTGCAGACCCCAGTTCCTACCAAACATTTTCCTACATGTGTAGAAAGCGTTTATTCCTTTTTTCATCCTTTCCTCCACGTTACTTCTCCAAGTGAGTTTAGAGTCCAGGATGACTCCCAAGTACTTCGCCTCTCTAGAGAGGTCTAGTACCCGTCCTTTCACCTTTGGTAGTCTAACCTTTGGTATCTTATACCTTCTGGTGAAGAGAACTAGCTTCGTCTTTTCCGGGTTTATACCTAGGCCATTTCTCTCCGCCCAGTTGCTCGTTTCTCTTAAAGCTTCACCCATGGTGTCGCAGATCGTTTGTAGGTCTTTGCCTGTTGTCAATATAACTACGTCATCTGCATAGGCGGTGACCCTAACTCTCCTTCCCCTGAGATCTTTTAGGATCGAGTTGATTACGATCAACCACAAGAGTGGGGATATCACCCCTCCTTGTGGTGTACCCCTGGTCGCCAGTCTTCTGATCTTGTGCTCCCCCGTCTCTGTACTGATAATTCTGCTTTTTAGCATATTTATTATCCAGTACGTGATGGTGGGCTCCACTTTCAGCTCCATTAATGCCTCCTTTATTGCATTGGTCTTTACATTGTTGAACGCTCCCTCTACGTCCAGAAACGCCCCTAGGGCATATTCCTTTTGCTGGAGGGATTTTTCAATCGTTCCAACCACTTCATGCAGCGCAATTTCCATCTTTTTACCTTTGAGGTAGGCGTGCTGTGCTATACACTCCTCCTCTATTTTGGTCTTCTGCTTAATGTTAAGGTCCAAAAGCCTCTCCAGTGCCTTTAATAGGAACGAGGAGAGGCTTATTGGCCTAAAGTCCTTTGGTGTAGTGTTGCTTGACTTCCCCGATTTGGGTATGAAGGCAACCCTTACCTCTCTCCATGTTTCAGGGATGTATCCTAATGATAAACAGCCCTGAAAGAAGCTCGTCAGTACCTCTGCTATGCTGCCTATCGAATTTTGCAGCATGGCTGGTGTGATTCCATCCGGCCCCGCAGATTTGTATGGCTCGAATGTTTTCACCGCCCATATTACCTTCTCCTTGGTGATGGCGTCTCTTATAGTTACCTCCTTTGGACTAATCCTGATCGTTGGGCTCTCTTCCTCGCCCCATGTTGTCAGGGAGCCCGGGAAGTGAGTCTCCATCAGCAGTTCTAGTGTCTCCTTTCTCGACTCCGTCCACGAACCATTTGGTCTCTTCAGTTTTCCCGTGACTATAACGTCTTTGGAAAGAATTTTCCTGAACCTTGAGGCCTCGTTCACGTCCTCTATAGAGTTAAGGAAGTCGACCAGGGAGTCCCATTTTGCCTTTCTTATCTTATTCTTATACTCATTAAAACTGCGCTTGTAATTAGCCTAGTCCTCCTCTTCTTTACTTTTCTTTGCTTTGTTATAAAGCCTTCTAGTAGCGCCGCTCCGTTGCTTGAGCTCTTTGATCCACCACTTATTGGTTTCCCTTCTAGCAAAGTCTCGCAAAGTTGTTTTACGGACATTTCCAGGTCCGCCACCGTGTGGAGATAGGTACCAAAGCACTGTGTGCTCTTTGTTTTCATTGCCTTCTCCACTTCGGTGGAAAATCTATTTCAGTCCGTGTTCCTTGGATTCCTGTAGGGTTTTCCTACCTGAACCTTCCGGTTAATGTCGAAGAGAATTCTACCATGATCCGGAAAGGAGTGCTCGGGAGAAACTCTCCAATTTTCTACGTTTAAATTAATAGTGTTAGTGGCCAATGTAAGGTCTATTACCTCCTCCCTAATTTTGTTAGTAAAGGTGGGTGTGTCACTCCAATTAAAAATTGTTAGGTTGGTAGAAATTATAAACTCTAAAATTGACTCACCCCTTCTGTTGATATCACTGCTTCCCCATTGGACGTGATGACCATTCGCGTCACATCCCATCACCATGTGCCATCCTCTAACTTCGGCCTGTTGTACCAGGGCTCAGACCGCTGCTGATGGGGGGTCTCCTCCCTCATATGGCATGTACGTTGAGGCCAGGAGCAGGTTAGTTTTGCCCCTCTCCTCTAGTACTGCCACCACCATGTCATTTGTGCTGTGCTGTGAAAGTAGAGTGAGGTTTAATGATCTCTTTGCTACTATACACGCTCTTTTTTTACCTGTTGTGCTTTGGTGAAGTAGACTATAATTTTTTGACCTAAGTCCTCGGATTTTGTCCCCTGAGAGCCACGGTTCCTGGACTAGCCACGGTGCCTGCTTGCAGTCTCCTCGGTGCCGCTCTTGGATTCATTGGGAAGCCTCACTTTTGCTGCACTTAAGCCGAATTTGATGCTTCCCTTTGAATCCTTTAACTTGGCGAAGGACAAGTCGTCTACCGTTACGACAAGGTCCTTGCCAACTCCGTTCGGACACTTGCTGGAGGAGATAATTCTCCATTTGCTCGTGTCCCGACCGTTCTGCCTGGAAATCAACTTCATTGTGGCTTCGTCCTCCACTAGTGGGGGAGGAATCCACAATAGCGCCAATTTCCGCAGCAGTGGTAGCTCCGATTTCGGAATCACCTCCAATTTGGCTCCTGGCCAAAGTTCGGCAAGGCCCTCGACTACACGGCTCAGAAAATCAACGGATTTTCTCCCCGAGCAGCCAATGACCTTGACTCCCTTGTGCCAGCTTGCTCCTTCGAAGGACAACTCCTCCATCGAGCAACTCTGCTCGCTCGCCATCGCATACAGAAGCCTCGTCTCGACCATTTCCCACCTTTCGCCAGATATTTTGCCATCTAGATCTGATCGATCTATGATAGCCATCTGACAATCGGTGGGCGCTTGGTCTACCGACGAGGTTTTGGCCTTTTTTGCTGTTTTCTCCTCCTCCTCGTTGGATCGCTCCCTTTTAGCTTTCTTCTGGGAAGTCGGCTGTGGGGGTTTTCCTGAGGGTGAGTAGGCAACAGCATTGGACCGCTGTAGTTTGGCGCTCTTACCACTAGCTCCGGTTTCGGACCTTGCCGGTCCTGGGAGCTCCTCAACGATTGTCCCCAATTTCTGCGAAGCGATATTCTTCTCGAAATCGGCGACAATCCTCCTGTTTCTTGCTAAGTATCCCTTCTCCTTATCAGAGAGCTCTTCGGACTTCCTTAGCAAGAGTTTCTTCAAGCTGGCCTTGGCACTTTTGTACCTCTTAAGGGAGAGTTGCGCCTTGGTCGGCTTCCTCTTCGTCTTCTCAGAGTCCTTGGCTTCGGTAGTCTCGCCCAGCAATCTCTTTTCGGCCTCAGAGTCAATGGTTCCTGTACTGTTGACGGACATGCCGTCGTCAGTTTGAACCTTTGTCTCCAGGCCTGTGGAGAGGCTAAACGACCCACCTGTGCCTTGTTGCCTCCCACTTGTAGCATCCACCGCAAAGCTGGCCAAGTGTTCCACCGTCGTTGCTGCCACAGGCTTGAGTGTGCCCCCCCCCCAGAATCCGAATGGGGCACGGCCACCTCCGAAGAGGTCGATGGATTTGACGACTGAGTCGCCGCACCACCTGTGGTAGTTTGTAGTTTCCTCAAACCCTCCATATTTAAAAGGGGGGTCCTCCCATTGTCCGCGGCCGAGTATTGAGCTTCCCGAGTTCAACTTGTACTCTTCTGCCTATTCCTCGACGATCCAAGAGAAATTTCCCCTGGACTTCCACTATCCGCAACCCGTAGACGCGCCCGGTGGCTAGGGAGGCGTCTAAAACCTCAAAGAGGCTTAGACTAGCCGTTATTTATATCCCGGGATACATATCTTACAAGCTTTCTCTTTGTAATTGCAATTCTGTTCGTTATGATTTGTGAACAACTTCCTGAAATATACTTTACAGATTGGACACGGCTTCGGTCCAAATCCATTTTCTCTTTTCTTGACATCTACTCTATTGTTTCCCTTTAAATAACATTGAGATTATAAATGTCCCTATTTTCCACATCCATAGCATGTTACATCACGTTTGCCAATTATTTCAGGTTTAAACGACACTGGTTTTTCTTCTTTTTGTAGTTTGTATTGGTCTTGTTCCATTGAAAGTCTTTGTATTAATTTTTCAATTGTCTTCTCTGACTTTGGTGTTGTATCCCATGCAGAGCTGAAATGTTTATATTTTTCTGGCAAAACTGTTAGCACTTTAGACATGATCATACTTTCAGATATTTATTCTCTAACTAGTTTCAATTGAAAAACAAGATTTTGCATTTTACTGAAGTTATAGTGAACATCATTTGAAGTGTCGAATCTGAAGTTGTAAAATTCTTGTAGAAGCAAACATTTCTGTTGTTCAGTATCCTTTTTGTATATTCTCACCAGAGTATCATATATGTCTTTGGCTGTATCACTTGTCATCAAATGTTATTTTGCTTCATTATTCACGGTTTTTAAAATAACATATTGTGCTATGGCATCATGTTTCTTCCACTTGGTTATTTTTTCATTGTCACGACCACAATCAGCAAGTGTGTCATTTCCATCGACAATTTCCATGAGTTGTTTATTATTTTTATAATTATTGAATATTATTTTTATTTCAAAATGCCACAGTGGAAAGGTTGCACTATTCTTTAGTTTTGTAACATTTGCTGTATCATCATTGTCTATCTTGACTGACGCCATGATGCACCAACAGAACAAAAGTGCAGTTTTTCTTTTTATATTTTCACACTTTTCACAAATCCTTAGTTCTCCAGATAGGGCATGTTCTGGGCCCATAACCTGTTGTAAGTTTATTCTTTATTTAATATGGTATATATTTTTAAGATTACTCTGGATGTTGCATCACTGGATGTTGTATCACGTTCTCATCGTTCACTTGTTTTTTACATGACATTTTATTTACTAACAAACTATTGCCTACTTCACTATCGTACATGTTTAGTACTGCCATATATGTGAGTAATGTCAACATCTGTCTCCGTCAATATATATAGAAAAGGTCGACGAGGATATGCGTCCAATAGTACCAATGCTTGTCTTTGTGTTGAGGACTATGTAGAATAGTTTCGTATAGCCAAATAAATTTGCGAATGCAAAATTAAAACTAATAACATTTTCCTTTTAACAAATCTGTCACTTTGCCAGCTACGATGTATATAGAAAGCAAAATCTTCCAAGATCCTGCGAATCTTCCTAGTTGTGCACCAGTTGATTTATTTATAACCTAAATGAAGCCGTCGTAACATCCAACAAATAGAAGATTTTCCTTGTAAAGTTTCATAGAAACAGCATCATTTCCACATGCATATGTAGATACCTTGTTTCTACTCCAGAAATATCCAGAAATTTGTGTCTGAGATGGTGGTTTGCGGTTAAACATACGGTCTTAATTCACCATTAACTCGCAAGCACGCTCATGTCGCTGCTGTGCCCCTATGAGAGAGGGAAAAGTTCTTGCTTACAAGATATTTTTTATGGTTAAAAATATGTGAAAAATATCAGTTCGGCAGAGGCTAAGACAGCTTGTTCATATTACATGCATGGCACTCTAGAAACCTGGATGGGGAATAAAGAACAAGTGGTTAACAGATCTACCACTGTAAGAGAAGATAAATAAAACATCCATCCATCTCCGTCATTCTGCTGGAGTTGCACCCCAGCCCACCCCGGTTTTCTTGCTGGCATCGAGTGGTGTAGAACTGTCAAATCCCATACATTTATCGCTGCACTCGATAATAAGTGGGTCCCATTTGCAGGGCCGCGTTTACATAAGAGGCGATGAGGCGCCGCCTATGGGCCTCCACCAAAGAAAGGCCTCCACCAGCACTTTTATTAGATTAAAAAAAATAAATAAATTTTGAAAAATTATAATTTTTAAAAAATTTATGCTTAAAATTTGAAAGTGAAACAACTCTCGATAAAATTATTTTACTCGCAAACCTACTTTATCGGTATAAGACATTATTTAAGATTGGGGTGCAACTCGATTAACGTTTAGACATGATAAGAAACATATTATGTCCGGACGTTGAATTGAGTTGAGTCCACCGTTTTTTGTGTGGTCACTCGATCGTATCTAGTTTTTGGATTGCATTTCGCGCAGTTGTTGTTAAGTCGTGGATGTAATACATGCTCATATTCAATAAGTTCATATAAAATTATTTTGCTAACTGCATTCAACTTATGTTTTTCAGTGCATAAGTGACTAGTGAGTATACGTAAATTACATACATTAGTTATTTTGACCATTTTCTAACGTAGATACTCATAATCACAATTTTTCTTGGCCGCAAAAAAAATGAGCAGCGAAGGAAAAAGTTTTTTAAATCGACATATTGATAGACACAAAGGTCCTCGAACCTGGAAATCTGGTGGAGATAAACTAAAAGAAAAAAAAATTAAAAACAAAAAACAAGAAGAACTTTTGTCTAGAACAAAACGAATGACGGATTTTTGTTCAAGTTCAAATAATGATTTGAAAAAAGAAGATCCAAAACTATTTTCTAATAATTCTACAACAAATGAAAACTTTGGTAATCGTGAGATAAAGATTGAATGTGTTGCAAATGATAACTCGACAGACCTAGAATCAGAGTCAATTTCAAAAATTGATTCTACATCTGATTCTGTTATTGTTAGCAATAGTAATACTGGTGCTGATATTTTGCAATTTCAACCTCCTATAATTCAAGATGTGTCTCCGGAAGAAATTTTTAAAGACTACGATATTTCAAAGTGGCCAAAAAATATGGATAAATTCATCGATTACTGGATAAAAAACAAAGATGAGAGTGTAAAATTGCACAATTTTGATGGTGATACACTGAAAAAATATTCCGTTGTTCAAAAAGATTCTGCGAGGGGTTCTGGTTTTGAGAGGCGGTGCACTAATTCGATGTTTGAACGTACAATCAAAAACGGTGATAAGATTAAGCGTGTATGGTTATGTTTCTCGCCCTTGACAGGAAGACTCTATTGTTTCCATTGTAAGCTTTTTGGAGAAGGGTCATCCCAGTTCGCAAATGAGGGATTCTGTGACTGGAAAAATGCATCCGCCAGAATTTCTGAACATGAAAAATCTGAATCTCATTCGCGTGTTGTTTATGCATACACTGAACGATCAGAAACAATTAATGCAGTCAATTTATTATTGAAAAAACAGATCGACGAAAATAAAAATTACTGGACAATCTTTTTAAAAAAGATTTTGAAAATCATTATTTACTTAGCCGAGCGGAATTTACCTTTCAGAGGAGACAACGCTACTTTAGGTTCAGCTAGCAATGGACATTTTCTTGGATTGGTAGAATTAGTAGCTGAGTATGATAATTTTTTAAAAAATCACATTGAAAATTATTATTCCAAAGGTAAGGGATATATTTCTTACTTATCAAATACGATCTATGAAGAGATTATTGATTTGCTCGGTAATACAGTGCTTTCGAAAATTATTAATAATGTCCACTTCGCTCGATACTACTCTATATCGGCTGATTCAACAACAGCTACAGGACATCAAGATCAACAAAATCTGACAATTAGGTATATCGAAAAAAACGAACCTGTTGAACGTTTTTTGACTTTTATGGCTCATAAAGGGCATTAAGCAGAAGATTTATGTAATGCTATTTTGGCATTTTCAAAAAAACATAATATCGGCATAAAAAATTGTCGCGGACAATCTTACGACAACGCGTCAGTTATGAGTGGTGCATTTAATGGCCTACAAGCTTTGATTAAACAATCTAATGAATTAGCTCTATGGACACCGCGCTTTGCACATTCCCTTGATTTAATTGGAGTTGCCCTGATGTCCGAAACATTAGAATGTGGTAAATTTTTTGATCTCGTTGAAAGCATTTATGTTTTTTTCACTTCATCAACGGATCGATTCAGTTACCTTACTGAAAGATTAAAAACACAACTCCAAAACGTAAAAGAAAGGGTCATTTTTCCTAAAAAAATTAGTGCTACAAGATGGTCATCACGTGCAGACAGCATAAACGCTTTAGTTAAAGATTATGAAGTAATAAAAAATATTTTACGTGAAATGTCAGAGTATAATGATGAAGCAAAATGTTTACATTAAATGATATCTAAAGTCGAAGTTGGAATATACCTTGTATTTTGGCATGATGTTCTGCAAAGGATAAATAAATGCAGCCTTAAATTACAGAGTCCTAAAGCAAATCTGAATTGCTCGATTGCTATATTGAGATCCTTGAAGAAGTATATTAGTGGATTGCGTAACAGTTTTGCTCATTATGAATTGGAAGGTAAATTACTCTCTAAATGCGGATACTATTTTGAAGAAAGCAAAAGAAAAAGAAAACGGAACGAGAGATTAAATTCACCAAACGATCGAGCTAATAGCGAAGATGATGTGAATTTAAGACTCACCCCATCAGAAAAATTTCGAATTAACAACTATTTGCCATTGATCGATAAGCTTATCTCAACGTTCACCCAGAGAATCAAAGCCTATGAAGTTGTAGAGGGTTACTTCGGTTTTTTGCATAGTTTAGATACTCTTCAAAATGACGAAATTATAGTACATGCTCAAAAATTACAAGAATTTTACAAAAATGATTTAGATGACGACTTAGCAGGAGAGTTAATACAGTTTAAAGAATTTGCAAAGCAATTTATTAAAAATAATGAAAATGAGGAAAAAGAATCCATAAGTTATGAAGCTAGGATGCATAAATTAATTATAGACAAAAATATCGAAGATATTTTTCCAAATGTTTTAGTAGTTTTGAAAATCTATCTCACTCTATTAACGACAAATTGCACTAGCGAAAGATCCTTTTCCAAATTGAAATTATTGAAAAATAGATTGAGAACATCTATGAAGCAAGATCGGTTGTCTAATTTGACTATTTTGAGCATTTAGCATGACATTTTGAGAAGCATTGATCTGGGTGAGTTTATTGAAAATTTTGCTAATAAAAAAGCACGAAAAGTAAATTTTTAATGACTATTTTTTAAGACAGCTAAAGACTTTTGAATCTTTTTTCATTTTTGTATGTAATCTATACATAGTTTTTTTATATAGTAATCTTTAATATTTTTTTTAAATAAAAGTTGAATATATTAATTGTGTATCAAGTAATTTATATAGCAATTTTACAATGATTTCATTTCGTGTACCGTAACAATGGAAATAATGCTCGTTTTTTCTACTCTTAAAAAGGCCTCCACCACATCTCCGCCTATGTCCCCCGGATGACTTAATGCGGTCCTGCCCATATGTACCATTGCACTCGATAGCGTGTCGCAAGAAAACACGGCTATTCATATACAAGCAACTTTTTCCACTAAGAACACATTTCTGTTTCACATCACGTATAAAATTTTATATGTTTACAAAAGTCCGAAGAATCATTTGTATAATCAAAGCAAATTTGAAAAAGCCGCACTCAATGAAAAAGTAATGTCCTCTTACTTTGTTACGCCTCTGAAATTGCAAACAAATATAGGCCGACTAATCTCACTAAACGCAGTACACATACTTCTGTCGATTTGAATTCCTGTGCTTTTAATTCAATGACCATAAGGTTCCGGATTTGTACATACCGATTAACGCTTCATAGCATTTTGCGTTAACGAACGAGTATGGTTATATGTGAGTATATTTCGTTTGAATTTGAAGCGTAAAAATTTCAACTCTTAACATAACAACTCAGTCAATCATTTACAGAGTTTTTTCATGTGTCGGTACAGTTGTCGACAGTTTGGTAGTTTGACAGTAACTTGTCCTAAGAAGCATGTCTTTCATGTGCAGCTTAATCGTCCACAAAAACTAAACGCAATCGACAGTGAGCTATGGAAGTATATGTACAAAAATGCAAAAATTACATGTTTCATAAGTTTAATATTTTTCTAGAAACATCAGAACTTGTTTTAACGATTTGGAGTCAAACTCAGAGTGCCGCAGCATTGTTCTATCTGGGGAAGGAAAACTGTTTTGCGCTGGTAGTATATATATGAGTTCCCCTTATGCGTCGTTCTTACAGTATTTTTATAATGACATAATACATAATAAGATGCAGCAACAAAAAATATATATCCTATTCCTTTTTGATTTTTCAAGGACTTGATGTCATTGAGTTTGTAAATTTACGTAAAGAATTTCTTGTCAACAACAGTCCGCACCGGAACCGGGATCTGTTAGGAAATTTAATAAAGTCGTTTCAAGTGAGTATCTATTGAACATTGACGTGAAACCACATGAAATACTTGCAGGATTCTGTCAGCTCTCTCGAAATTTGCCGGAAGCCAGTTATTGCTGCTGTTCACTCGGGTTGTGTAGGGGCGGGAGTAGACCTAGTAGTAGCTGCAGATATTAGGTACTGCTCAAAGGATGCCTGGTTTCAAGTGAAGGAAGTCGACGTAGGAATGGCCGCGGATCTCGGAACTTTGCAGAGATTGCCGAAAATCATAAATCAAAGCGTGGCGAGAGAATTATGTTACACTGGTCGAATTTTTCGTAGTAGCGAAGCTAAGACGCACGGGTTTGTCAACGAAGTAACAACATCCTGCCTTTTAATTGGTAATTATGTTATTCAACTGTTGGTACTGTTTCAGATTTTCGAGAACAAAGGAGCCATGATTTCGAAGGCTTTCGAATTGGCTCAAATAATTGCAGAAAAGAATCCAGATGCTATTCAAGCAATAAAGAAGAATATAGTGTACTCAATTGACCACACTAATCAAGAGGGTTTAGATCAAATTGTATCGAGTTCAAAGTAAAAGCACAACAAATTCACAAAATATATTTTTAGCGTGAAATGAACCAAATCCTATTGCAAAATGAAGATTTTCTGCAGTCTGCTGCTAGGAATTGGATCGCTAGACATTAGAAACCTATTTTATAAAATAACTAGCAAATACCCGTCCGCTTTGCTGGGCATTCAATAAGCTTTTTTATACAATGAAATAATTATGTATATAATGGATTATGTAAAAAACATGTAGCACAAAAGTTTCCGTAAGAAATGTTGATTTTAAATCGCCAACAAATTATTTTAAATTAAATATTTTTATGTTCACTAAGTCCATGGCAAAGCCGCTAATTCAGCATAGAATGACTTGTATAGAAATATCTATTTTTTTTATTAAATTATTTGTTTGATACACACAAAAGAACGGCGACCCTCTTTTCGAAGCAGCCCATTGTACCTATATATGAACATTGTTCTGCATTACGGTAGAAAGATGAATGTTTTTCAATGGAACAGTGTCTTGTTCCGTAACTACTTTGAGAAACAATTCCCTCATCTTCAGGCAGGGAATTTATCAATCTACGTGAGCTTTGAAGATTTGGGACTTGTTTCTTATAAGTCCTTAGTCAGTAATTTTTTCTCGTGTATGTACAACTATGATATATAACCGTCGTATAATTCGCAAATATTCCTAATTCAATATTCTGTATGAGCATCGATTATAAAATTAATAAAAATAGTGAATTTTGTTTTTTGTTTGTTTATTATATAACCCGTGTTTTATTTGATCTCAAACTGACTTAATCAGCATCCATACACCCCTTTGAGCAAAATCTCCCTAACTAATAGTGTCGTTGACATATATATGTTTAAAATCACAACATTATTTATGGTCCTTCGAGCCGGATTATCGATGCTCATTATCCTGTGAGTGAAAAAACTAAAGAGAATGCATTCAAAATTGTGAACAAGTCATATCAAAAATCTTGAATAATTCACATATGTACAATATCTATCTAAACTTGTTAAAAATTTATATCCGAAATTGTGAGAAAACTATAAATATAATATATATAGACATTCAAATTTCACGATCATGCAAAAAACTAAAAATGACGACTAAAATTACCAATTTTGAAAATCAAATCATATCGGCTATCACTCAATTCAAGACCTTTCTCAGCGAATATACGCACTCGGCAATAGGCCAAGCCAAACTCAAACTGAGAATGGATAAGCTGAGAGATGTGATGAAACCACTACCAGCGCTCATTGAAAGCCTCGTGTCAGAATTCCCAGATGAACTAAAGGAACGTGGCGCAGTTGAAGATTCGATAATGGAAGACTACATGGATATCATGGCTGAATCTGAAATTCTAAGATCATCAAACAAAAATACACCAATCAGCAACAGTGGACAAGAGAATCAATTACCACTCGTGAACAAACCTATCTTGTTCGAAATTACCAAAACTTGAAATAAGAAAATTCGATGACAGTATTGAGCTCTGGAAAAAAAATTTCGGATTGGTTCCAAGATAATATTCATAAAAGAAATATCAGTAATAGGGCCAAACTACAATACAGTTTGCATGACAGTTTGACTGGAGATGCAGCAAAAACAGTAGTTGGATTCGATTCGACAAGTGGCAATTACCGAGAAGCATGGGAACTTCTCGCGTTGACGTACAATAATAACAGAGTTATTACATTTCGATACTTCGAGTTATTCATGGCGGTTCCCAAAATGCGGGATAGTTCTTCGGATTCAATAAGACAACTCGTTGATGAAGTGCAAGTGCAAATACGCAAATTAAAAATGATGAATCACCCAACTGACCAATGGGATGTGCCGCTGGTGTATATAACATTAACCAAAATGGACGATGAAACCAAAAGTAAATGGAATAGAAAAATCCATGGAAAGCGAATTCCTACAGTCGGCGAAGTCGTTACTTTTCTCCGCGAAGAAGCTACAAGACTACAAACCAGTCATGCAGATAGTACTACCACACATTCAAAAGTCAAATTTCCAATGGAGTGGAATCAATAAAGGCAAAAGCAGACTCTAAAGGTGCCTACAGACAATCATATTTCTATGATGTTAAATCATATATATGACCAATATATTTGATGAAGCTGTACACACGGAATATGACGAAAAGATATGACATATTTCTATGATGTTTCATCATATATATGACATAGAAATATGTCATATTATATGATCGTGTAAATAGCTCATCATATATATGACATATAAATATATAATCGGGGCAATTCTGTGCACACTTAACAGATTCGAAAAGTTGAGTTACGGTCGAAATTGGTATTCTGGGTGCCAAAAGTTAACAGATTTGTGTTAAAAATCCTTTAACGTAACAGGCCCGAAATTCTTCAACTTAAACGTATAAGGTTTTTTGTTAAGAAAGTTGAGAGATTTGGAACAAAACCGGTTTCGTAACAGATTTGAGAGTAAATTTTGGCCAGAATACCAACTTAAAGAATTCTGTTAGAAACCAAATCTTTTAACTTTCTTAACAGAATTCTGTTAACTTAACGAAAGTGGCCAGAATCGCCCCGAATATTTTTCTTTTCCATTTTCGATGAAAAAGAAATCTATGATGAAAATATATGATGCAAAGTGGCGCCAGTTCTAAATTTTAACTGTTTGTTTTGGAAATACCTACATAGTTTTGAGGTTCAATTTTTCTGTATGTGACGAAACTAAATAATATTTATGCAGCAGGTAATTTCCTCGTAAATAAAAAGGAGTGCGGTAAAAAGGAAAATAAATTATAATTTTTATATTTTATTTATAATTTTCAAGCACTATTTTATTTTCATCACTCATTTTATTTCCAATTTGCTAACTTATATTTTTCGTGAAATACAATCTGTGTATAACACCTTGGAGCAACATACAACATGAGAAATATACTATGTTATATTATATTGTGTCGTGTGTACAGCAAAAATCGCCTTGTCATATATTTTCATCATAGAAAATTTACATCACTGTTTTCGTCATATTTTCAAAAACGTGTGTGTACAGTTCATCATATAATATGTCATAGATATGATATGATACAAATATGTCCTATATCGTCTGTAGGCACCTTAACAACGATTATGTTTAATAATTGTCCGATATGTGAAAAGGACGGGCATCCAACACACCGTTGCAATAAGCTATTAGTGAGGGTTCACATCTATGAATGGAATCGCGGAATCCAGGAAAGTGATGGTAAGGTGAGTGGAAGATAGGAGCCTATCCATTGAATTAATAACTAAGTAGTAGTTATTAATTCAATGAGCCTATCTTACACTAACCTAACCCTTATTCCGATGTGGATTCCAAGAGTTCGTATTCTTACTGTGTGTGTGTCCGAATTATTCGGAGTGTCACATTCATCATTCTGGTGGTGTAAGTTGAACGAGTATCATCTCTTATTTTTTGAGTTTTAACCGTGAAAGTGATGGTAAGGTGAGTGGATGAGAGGAGCCTATCCCACCCTAACCTCACCGCTGTACCGAACTGGATTCCAAGAGATCGTGTTTTCACTGTGTGTGTGTCCGAATTATTCGGAGTGTCACATTCATCTCTCTGGTCGTGTATGTTGAGCGACTCACATCTCTTAGTTTTTGAGTTTTAACCATTTGTATAAGTTTAAATCTAGCAGGGAACATTAATTATCTGCTAGAGAATGCAACTACATTATAAATTTTGATATTAATGCACTAAATTTTCAAATTTACGAAAATCATAAAACACGTACGTTTTAACGCAAATTACGAGCGATATGGCAACGCCGGAAACCGTGGCTACCTTCAGGCCAAAGTGATGAGAACGAACGGAGTAGACCGATGTCGACGCCTGAACAACACACATCGAATTACTTATCGAATTGCACATCGAGTTACACATCAAGTTACAACAGTAACCTTAATTTAAGAATAAAATGTAGTGAGTCATTTGAATGTGTTTGAATTGTTCCAATAAAATATAATATACACAACAAATAGGCGACGAGGTGAAACATAAAAATCAATTTAATTCTGGAATTCGTCATAATCGAAGGGGTGTGATGAATTGTCCGGGCCAGGACGAGGAATCCTAAAAAAAAGGAGATTAGAAATAAATACGTCAAAATACTCACCTAACACCACACACGCCATGACACATGTCAGTCACCATGCCATGTCACAAGTCGCGATCGTCTAGTACAAATCTAGTACAAGTCGCGATCGTCTAGTACAAATCTGTACTAAAAAAGGCGTCTCCACTAGACACCGCTAGATGGCGAAGCAAGCGATCAACGTGACGCGAAATGACCCATTTGTTGAGGAATGCGCAGTGAGCGCGAAATACGAAATTTCGACATGAATTTGAACGACAAAATGCACTTGCCGCGAATTTCGAAATTGGGTCGAAAAATCAATGAGAAGAATGACGGAGTAGGGACTGCTGCGTCAGGAAAAACTAGGAATAAAGAGACTGGAAAAATTAGGGAACAGTCAGTCCTACCCAGGGAGGCAACCAGACACCTTAGGCAGTCAATCACCAGCAGACGTCGGGAAGAGCCATCTATCCAGGAAGACCAGCCAAGCAGTACAACCGAATAAGAAGTGAGTATGAATCACTCGTCGTTAACAAAGTACTAGCGGATGAGAGCTCTTAGCCTCTCCGCTTAAGCCTCGACCACGGTTCTTTGAACCTATCGAGCTTAAATACATTATAATCACTGGGTAACTCTCCCCCAGTGAGCGACAAGAAACAACAGCTACAAGAGGAGCTCCGTAACCCCAAGGTGGGACCCCGGCCTCTCACAATAGAGGAATACCGGGAAAGGATAAAGGGGCGGACGCTACAGAAATCCACTCCGGAGGTACCGAGATTACCCCAGAGGAAGCGAACGGGCAAGGAGGCGCAATTCCGGGCGGACCTCGAAGAGACGCGACGTCGACTCCTTCTGGCCGTGGGTCGGGAGCAGCGAGTAAGGGTAGAACAAGAACTCCAACGGCTCTACAACGAGCGGCGACGATATCGCCAAGCAAAGAAGCTGGCCAGGTATAACTCAGCGACCAAACCCTAATGGACCAGCTTAGTTTAAGAAAAGAATGTATTTGTTAGTATTAAGAAAAATAAATGTATAGAAAATAAATATTAAAATTGTCCAACAACCGACTAGTTAATGGTGTTCAGGAGTGTACTCTTCTCTTAGGAGTGTTACTGTGAAGTCCTCTCCTCCAACGACACATAGAGTCGAGGGAGAATCTTCACATAAATTTGGCGCAGCCGGTAGGACACCTGAAATACCTAGCAGAATGTGAAATAGCGATCCATCACCTTTGCGACAACACGGGCCTCCTAGTCGGGGAAGAGTATTGCTCTCACTGGCAAACTGAAATCAGGAAACGAACGAAACAAATACGCGAGCTTATGGACAAGGCAGATTATACGCTGACATCGCACGAGCGGACTAAGCGAGGACTGATAAATTTAGGGGGAAAAATAATAAAAGGCATCTTCGGAAATATGGACAGCGAAGACTCGGAACACATACACCAAAAATTAGCAGAGTTGGAGGAGAACACGAAAACCACTCTGGACTTGGCAATTCAACAAGTGACCGTTATGAAAACCACCCTAAAGGCTATGAGTAAAGCCAACGAAGAGATGACGGTAAGACAAAACAAGTTGACGCGAAAGGTCGAGCTTTTCAACTCCAAGATAGGGGCAATAGACAAGCATTCCGACCAACTCCACGTAATACAAGTACGCCTAGACCTCAACGAAGTAATACTATTCATGATGGCGGAACTACAGCAGATGTACTTAGAAATAACGGACTTATTTATAGTCATGGAATCACTAAACCGACGGTAACTGAGCCCACTGTTACTACCAACCAGAGAAATTCTGGAAGTTTACGCCAAGGCCCTTGAAAGCCAACAGGGAAGAAAAACATTCATGGACCAGATCACGCTACAAAAGATTGCCAGAGTAGATTATGAACGAAGCTCGGGAGGCACCCTCATACAGGTCCAACTACCGTTACTGGAAGCTCAATTATATACCTTGAACAGGATATACACGACACCGATAGATTCGGGGCACAACTCATACTACGTGTATGACATCGGGACCACATATTTCTTAAACACCAGTAGGTCCCAACAGAACTTCGGATTAACGGAGTTAGACTATCAAAGTCAATGCATCCAAGTGAACACTACCTACAGCGTTTGTTATCATGGCGATCCAGTTCTAGCGAAACCAACACGCACCGATTGCACATCAGCATTGTTCCGAGCCACTGACCAAATACCGACTGGTTGTCAGATACGCGTATTGATAAACGCAGGACCCGTCCTAGTCCCTATGCATCAGGATAACGCTTGGCTTTACTGGGTACAACAACCGACACCACTCATAAGCCAATGTGAGAACCAAGAACAGACCTATCAACTAACTGGTTTGGGCATAGTGGAGTTGAAGAATAGATGTGTGTACCATCTAGCTGAATACACGCTACCATACCGAATTACGGAAATACAGCCACTAAACATGCATCACCCCGGAGAAATTCTACCGCCGACCGTAGACTTTCCAAATACCGGATACCAATTAAACCCCGAAAAACGGAAGCGCGGATGGAAATCTTGCATCCAGTAGCGGTAAATGACCATTTCAAAGGCATTAGTGAGACGCTAGACGACTTGGACAGTAAAATCACGGAAACCCAGCAAAATCGGTACCGGAAAGTCCAACTACACACCACAACCGGAGTAACGGGAGGGTTAGTAGTAGTCATAGCTCTAATCGTGGTGATACGCAACCACAGGAATTGCAGAATTAGGAGGCGTCAACCGCCACCTCAACCCTCACGACCTAGCCCACGGCGAGTGCAAATTGTATCAATGCCGATAACGATCCCCAGAAGAGATCAGATCCTCGCAGAAAATGAACAGGGTGACTCATCCAACCCAGTAACCAGCCCAGCGGACAATCAGACGCACCCGCGAGAACCCTAACTACGACGATAGAATACGCAAAAGAAAAATTAAGCCCTAAGACCAATAGAAAAAAAAAAAAAAAAAAAAAACTTATACGTAAATTAGCCAAATATACCAAGAAAAAAAAAAAGGAGAATGAAAAAAAAAGAGGATGAAAAAAAAAAAACTTAACTAACACCTTAATTACTAATTACCAGGTTCCCACGATGTCCGGAAATAACCGACGAGCAGGACGTGTAGACAGAAAGAAGGCGACAACCATCATAATCAACGCCAATAACATCGGCGAAGGCAATTCCATCCACATAAAGTGGTTTGGAGCATCAAAATACATGAGCATCAAAATATGTAACATGGGTATGTCCATTGAGGGTGATATCAATCGTCAACCTACAAGAAACACAGGAACCCAGACAACTCTGATAGAAAATTATGAAAACCTAAAACTCGAGGAAGATCCGACCACCAAAGTCGAGGTAGATGAGCTGGGGCTGACTCCCTCCAGCTGGGATGACGTACTTCGGGAGGCCGATGAATTGTATCACCACTTGAAGTTAGACAAAACACCGGTCAAACAACATGGTCCAGACCAAGTTTTGAAAGCGGAAATTGCTAAAATGAGAAAAAAGTTAGCAAGAGAAACACTAGTCGGAGAACCACTAACGTTACCAGTACGGAAAAACTCAGATTTATGGGAAAAACCAACCTACCCATATCCAGCAGGAAGGCCGAGAAGGACATCAGACGATCCGGACCAGTATTTGTCGGAATCAGCCACCAAGAAACACGACACCCTCAACACTAAAAGAGATAAAAAAGTAGATTTAAGCAAATACTTAAAAAATTGTAAACATTTGTAGTTATAAACAGAACATTTGTAAAAAGCCAATATGGTTAAAAGTAGATTTAAATAAAAGAATCGAACAGAGAGTAATGAAAAAAATTGTAAACATTTGCTAAAGCAATAAGAACATGATGTAAGAAAAACAAATGTAATGGATAACACGAATAAACATAATTGTAACAGAAATATGTGAGGAAAATAAATGAAATGGTAAATAAAGGTCGCATGACCACAAGAAAGTTAAGAGAAATGTAATAGATAATGCTAACACGTAAAACGAATAGGTTAAATTAGATTAGTTTAGGGAGTTAGAGAAATTAAACGACATAGGAATTAGTTAGGGGATGAAGAGATTTAGCTAACACTATTGTAAAACTAAGATAGAAATAAGTAATACCGAACGTCGCCACACCTGCAACGACCCGCAAAGTCCTGCACCAGAGATACCACCAAGCAGTAGGAAATCATGTAACTCCACTCGCATTGCCGACAACATAAGTCCGCGTAAACACCAAGAAGATATTGAAATCACCTGAAAAAGAAACAAAACACTTCGAACAAAGGAAACCTCCATCAAAGAATTACTAACCTTCAGTAACACCATGCACCAATTTCAATTAAAACAAATAATCACGACACCCACCACAACACTTTTGTCCATGGGGGAGTTCTCCAGAGAGGGGAGGAATGTGATGAATTGTCCGGGCCAGGACGAGGAATCCTAAAAAAAAAGGAGATTAGAAATAAATACGTCAAAATACTCACCTAACACCACACACGCCATGACACATGTCAGTCACCATGCCATGTCACAAGTCGCGATCGTCTAGTACAAATCTAGTACAAGTCGCGATCGTCTAGTACAAATCTGTACTAAAAAAGGCGTCTCCACTAGACACCGCTAGATGGCGAAGCAAGCGATCAACGTGACGAGCAACGTGACGCGAAATGACCCATTTGTTGAGGAATGCGCAGTGAGCGCGAAATACGAAATTTCGACATGAATTTGAACGACAAAATGCACTTGCCGCGAATTTCGAAATTGGGTCGAAAAATCAATGAGAAGAATGACGGAGTAGGGACTGCTGCGTCAGGAAAAACTAGGAATAAAGAGACTGGAAAAATTAGGGAACAGTCAGTCCTACCCAGGGAGGCAACCAGACACCTTAGGCAGTCAATCACCAGCAGACGTCGGGAAGAGCCAGCTATCCAGGAAGACCAGCCAAGCAGTACAACCGAATAAGAAGTGAGTATGAATCACTCGTCGTTAACAAAGTACTAGCGGATGAGAGCTCTTAGCCTCTCCGCTTAAGCCTCGACCACGGTTCTTTGAACCTATCGAGCTTAAATACATTATAATCACTGGGTAACTCTCCCCCAGTGAGCGACAAGAAACAACAGCTACAAGAGGAGCTCCGTAACCCCAAGGTGGGACCCCGGCCTCTCACAGTAGAGGAATACCGGGAAAGGATAAAGGGGCGGACGCTACAGAAATCCACTCCGGAGGTACCGAGATTACCCCAGAGGAAGCGAACGGGCAAGGAGGCGCAATTCCGGGCGGACCTCGAAGAGACGCGACGTCGACTCCTTCTGGCCGTCGGTCGGGAGCAGCGAGTAAGGGTAGAACAAGAACGCCAACGGCTCTACAACGAGCGGCGACGATATCGCCAAGCAAAGAAGCTGGCCAGGTATAACTCAGCGACCAAACCCTAATGGACCAGCTTAGTTTAAGAAAAGAATGTATTTGTTAGTATTAAGAAAAATAAATGTATAGAAAATAAATATTAACATTGTCCAACAACCGACTAGTTAATGGTGTTCAGGAGTGTACTCTTCTCTTAGGAGTGTTACTGTGAAGTCCTCTCCTCCAACGACACATAGAGTCGAGGGAGAATCTTCACAGGGGGAACATAACCTGCAAACTTCAAGTGGCACGTGATATCAAAAATTGGAGATTCGGGAACATTAAATCAAAATTGATACTGCTCAATTAACGCAGTTTATGCAGATGCAGCAGGAGATGATAAAATCATTGGTAGACCAATATCAAACAGGCCAACAGAACGTTGCTCAACCAAAACAGGGTACTTCACCTAATTCATCAAACAGTGCATTGTTAACTTCAAATTTTGATAATTTTGATCAAAAGGAAGAATCTTTTATATATTATCAGCAAAGATTTTAAAATTACTTAGAAATGAAAAATGTTATTACAAATAAACCTTATTGTGCTAAATTACTCGTAAACTCGATCGGAGCTGTAAATTTCAATATTGTGGCGGGACTCGCTGTGCCAAAGAATTCGGGGAGCTAACATATGAAGAACTAGTCGATCTATTAGAAGTCCATCTAGCACCGAAGGAAAACAGTCTTTTCGCACAGCATCAATTTCTATCAATATATCAACTCGAACGACAGTCAATTGCTGAGTTCGTTGCTACTCTTCGTAGGGAAATAGGAGATTGTGAGTTCACATCACCGTGCAACTGCAAGGTACCGATCGCGGATATCTTTCTGCGAGCTCAATTTATCCGCGGCCTTAAAGACAATGGCATTCGGGAACAGCTGCTACAATCGAATGAATTGAAATTCAAAGAAATCGTTGCGAAAGCAATCGGACTAGATATATCCAAAATAGATTCGAGAGTTATTGCTCAGAGGCTTTCTACTCCTCCTGTTAATGTAGATATCAACCATAATTCAAAAAGTCTAGTGCAAAAGAAATCAAAGAATCGACGTCAACAACAAGATCGGTACAGGGCAAAGTCAAGGAATAAGCCAAATTATGTACACAGAATTAGGCTTGGATAAATGTTGCCTACGGTGTGGAAGAAATAACCACATTTCCAAAGAGTGCCGAACGGATAAATCAAATTTGAGGTGCACAGAATGCTCAAATAAATATAAATTAAATATTAAATTAAGCGAAATCGACAACAGAATATCCGACGTAGCCCAGTCAACTACAATCAACGCCTGCTCAAACTTAGAACAAATAATTTCAAATTGCCCAGACATCTTCGACCAGAAGATAGGTTGTGTCTCGGAATACAAGGTATCTTTAGTACTACGTAAAGATTCCACGCCCATATTCTTCCGGAAACGTGATGTTCCATACGCACTTCAGGACAAAGTCGATAAAGAACTCGACTCTTTGGAAGCATCTAAAATGATTACCAAGTGTGAAGTCAGCGATTGGGGATCACCGCTCGTGATAATACCAAAAGCCGATGGAAGTCAAACATTATGTGTAGACTATAAGGTTGGAGTCAATCAACGGCTCACAGACACATATTATCCAATCAATCGAGGAGATACTTAATAATTTGGGGAATTCAAGATACTTCTGCCGATTAGACCTATATAAGGCTTATCTACATATACCAGTTGATGAAAAATCGAGTGAAATCCAAACAATATCGACACAAAGAGGAATGTACCGAATGGACCGTCTTTCGTTCGGAATTAAAACGGCGCCTTCAGAATTCCACCGGATCATAGATCAAATTCTCAGGAACGTACCCAATACAGAATATTACTTTGATGACATTGTCGTTCAAGGCAGGACGGAAGAAGAATGCAAAACAAATCTAATTGCCTGACTGGATCAATTACGACGTTTTGATTTACATGTTAATCGACAAAAATGTTCAATGTTCCAAGAAAGAATCGAGTTTTTGGGACACATAGTAGAGCAAAATCGCATATCAAAATCACATGAGAAAATACAAGCAATCATCGATATACCAAGACCTTCGTCAACGGAAGGTCTAAGAAGATTCTTGGGGATGGTCACGTATTATTCGCGGTTTGTTCCAAATTCTTCAACCTTGATGGCGCCTCTCCGTCAGCTACTCCGCAAGGACGTATCATTGAAATGGACCGCAAAATGCGAATCTGCATTTATCTATATAAAACAGGAAATTGCGAGTGACAGAATATTACTTTGATGACATTGTCGTTCAAGGCAGGACGGAAGAAGAATGCAAAACAAATCTAATTGCCTGACTGGATCAATTACGACGTTTTGATTTACATGTTAATCGACAAAAATGTTCAATGTTCCAAGAGAGAATCGAGTTTTTGGGACACATAGTAGAGCAAAATCGCATATCAAAATCACATGAGAAAATACAAGCAATCATCGATATACCAAGACCTTCGTCAACGGAAGGTCTAAGAAGATTCTTGGGGATGGTCACGTATTATTCGCGGTTTGTTCCAAATTCTTCAACCTTGATGGCGCCTCTCCGTCAGCTACTCCGCAAGGACGTATCATTGAAATGGACCGCAAAATGCGAATCTGCATTTATCTATATAAAACAGGAAATTGCGAGTGATAGAGTTCTTATGCCTTTCGACCCCGCCTTGCCAGTAAAACGTGCATGTGATGCTAGCCCTGCCGGTGTTGCAGGGATACTTTCACACATCGTGGAGGACCAGGAACGACCGATCGCATTCGCGTCCAGATCCTTAACAGTATCGGAACAGAATTCTTCACAACTTGATCGTGAAGCTCTAGCCATCATATTCTCAGTTGATTACTTTTATCAATATTTATTCGCCAGGCCGTTCAAACTAGTCACTGATAACAATCCATTGATCCGAATTTTCCATCAAAAAGCACGTTTACAACGTTACGCTGCCTTCCTGTCGGGATTTAATTATTCAGTGGAATTCAAGAAAGGTGCGGACAATGGTAACGTCGATTGTCTTTCAACAGCACCAGTTGATTCAAAACCTCATGTCGACAGTTCAATCAACGAAGAAGTACATTTATTGTGCATGAACACAGTGAATCCAATATCAAACCCTAGCATATCAATCAATTCGCGACGGAACTTCGAATGACGAACATTTGGCGAAAATTCCTCAAGACTTACGCGGAAACAAAAATGATCACCCTGACAATTAGACTATAGAGAACAGGGCAGGCGGAAACTGGTCTACACGCGAGTCAATTTAAGCAATTACACTACGGCAATCTCAAAAAGTCACTCACACACGCGTTTTAGACAGTGGCGCCGGTTTGCTTGTGAAATCTTTAAAATTTACAAAAGTTACAAAATTGCAAATTTTTAAATTTTTTAAAATCAGAAGTATCACTTTTATTTGCAACGAAAAGCTTGTTGTTATATCACAAATAAAAGACAAACATAACAAATTAAACACATTTTAATGTTTAAGTAAAGCGAACACATGTATTATGTACAATATAATGAATTTATTATAAAATATGTTTAGAGACAATAAATAAAAATAAATAACAATATGATAAATAATAAAATTAACATTTGTTTTGTCATATACTTATAATAATATAAGAGTCCAGACATCTGCAGTTGCTGTCGCTGAAAGAAATGTGTATTAATATCTCCACGAACTTCAATTAAATTAATTATAGTAATCCCTGACTGCCACTGAAAAAAATTAGCATTAGTAATATATTTAAATGGATACAAAACAAATTCAGTAATAATAAATGTATGACCTGAGGGTACGAACAAGAGGAGAACTTACAATCAGTGGTTCGGAGGAGACAAAATCTGTAATAAAACCGCAATTAACATTAGAATGCTAATGAATTTCTTTACTACCGGAAAAGAAATTAAGAAGGAAGAAGGGAAGCGTAAGAGTTACATTGTGAAAATATAAAGCAAAGTGAAGAGTAGCAGAAGAATCAGAATATAGGAATGCTATTAACTACACAAAGTTCAATTCATCCTTTAAAAAAAAACTACATATGTTTAAATAAAATCGCTCTATGGTATCGATTTCGGTCAGAATCTTTCTCGCTTAGGATATTTAAATACTTTTCAATTATAACTTTAATGAGAAGGCTATAGTGATTATAATCCCTGAAGTGGTCTGACGAATCACTGAACAAGTTGGTTCCAATTAATTTTCTTCGAACTTGAAGCACTACCCTATCGAAAAGCGATTTATCGAGGAGTGGAGCGCGGGAGCCAAGGAGTGTGCCTAGAGTGAATTTTCTAAATTCTATTTCGGTTACATCGCAGATTTTTACGACGCTTTTTGACGGACTTTTGAGATATCTAAAGGTTTTGAATGCAATAAGGCTGCCTGGTTCCAAATTGGACTCTATAGTTTCTAGACAATCCAGACAACGTAAAGTTTTTTGAAGCCTATATACGATAAACCCAGCGATGTATTCAAAAATTTTTTCTTTATATATAATAAGGTACACAAAATTCTCGAAACAATCATGATCATTTATGAAGCCCTCGTCTGCTGTATTGTCTGTTGGTTCAGAAATTTCTTCTAGCATTTGGCTTCCTTCGGATGAAGGATTATTTATTGAAGCTACAGGGGCGGATTGAAGAATGCTTATGTTTTCTAAAGGGATACAATTTCCTATAACACCATCTCGAATTTGGCAGTGAATTAGAAGTTTTCTGTAAGCGGATCTAAACTGGCTTACGCTTAGATTGTTATTGTATCCCAAGTTACACCGAATTGAGGAAAAAAATATTTCTAAATGATCTTGATTCATTTTATACATAGGGACGTAATTTAAAATATTGGTTTCTAAAAAGCGATCATTCAGTACAGACAAATTTTTCAAGCAGACAATTAATCCCAAGAATCCGAGTTTCTTTCTATGTTGGAGTACTAAGACATCATATGCCATCTTCAATGAAGCCAAGTACTCCGAAATTCGCCATAAATGTTTTGAAAATTAGTTTTAGAAAGAGCTGTCTTGAAACCTGGGTTACCTTTTCTCCTACTATTAAGAATATCAAACGCGTCATTCAGCTTTCGTATAAAATGAGCGAACGTACCGCTACCTATAAATTCCGGTAAATTCAGTTCCAATCTACAATAATCAAGGGCATCTGCAACAGATTTACTAAGCACTTGGGCTGCAAGTCTGACTTTCATTTTTTGTTTGTGAAAATAAACATGGGCGCGTTTAACCTTATTCGCTAAATATAAACCTTCTGACTCTTGCAGGATTTGTAATCTGGTGACATATTTCCAATCTATATTTCTTCCAAGGAAATCTTTCAAGGGTGATAGCTCAGCCAATACATTTCTTACTAGCTTTAGCATATGACATGCATCAGGGAAAACAGGAATTTTGCTAGAATTTTCTTCAATTTCAAAAGAGAAATTGGAATTTTAAATTTTTAATTCGCAGCCGAGGAGTCTACAGAGTGTTGCATTATTAGCAGCACCATCAAATGTTACACCTGAAATTTCAGTACCCGTCGCCGTAACACTTTTGATGCAGTGCTTTAATAAATTTAATTTTTGCTCTGAGGAAATAGAGACAATAGTTTCTTATTAACCCAAAGTAACCCAAAGGGAGCTTCCAACTTCTATTAATACAAACAGCCATGAAAACTAAAGCTTGGGTAGCCTTGGTTTAAGTATCCGGCCCATTACCAAGATCGACATAACCATAGCAAACCGACCCATTCCAATCTATTCGTTCCCTAATAGACATTTCGTCAAACACGAGCTTGCAAACTAATTTGTGCTGTTTCATTCTAGCTTCAACAACAGCATTTTCAAGGGCTTTAAAAGACTTGGCGGTGAATCCTGGTTAACAATCAACTACTTGAAGCTATTGTCGAATGGTTCGCTCATTAGGTAATCTATTTTCTAAAAACGACCTAACATAATTATAGCCTTTTGGTGAATAAAAATTCAAATTAAGGGCAAAGGCTCTTAAAATAGGAGGATAAGTTCTAAATCCTGCTTTATATTCTTAACTGAAGAGATTTTTTGTCAATAAATCTTCATTTAAATTGCATGATTATTTGAAAATTTTTCTTTCTTCTTCACTAATGTGTCAACGACTAACTAAGTCATTTAAAACGCCCGACAATTGAACAATTTTTTTCCTACAACTATACAACTTGTTACGTTAAGATTTAGTAGCAAGGCTTATTTTGATTAAATATTTTTTTAGTAATCTTGCCTTTTTAGCTGATGTTCCAAGACTTGTATTGCCTCCAGATGTCTCCAGTGCCCATGTAATAAACCCCCATTTGTTAGTCGATGTTACTGGAGTTTTCATGATCTCATCTGTAGCTCCAGAGCATACAACATTACTTTCCACAATCATCTAAAAAATTAAAATTTGAGTATATTTTGGCAAAATTAATATATTTTACATGAGAAGTGCTGGCTACTGCATCCGTTGTTGAGTTTTCATGAAGCTCTGGGTGGACATTCTCAATATTTTCTGCTACCTAAGATATTTGAATTATAAAGTCAGCTTGGCATAAACTTTTGTATTACAAACTTACTTGAAAGTCATCATGAAAAAAAATAGAAGGAACAGTACCTTTATTTAGACCTGGCTTTCCATTCTGACAAAGATGCATGTCCGTTTCCCGGAAATGTTTTGAGCACACCCGGGCAGAACGTTGAATTGGGTGACCCAAATGGAAGAAGAGCATTCATCCATAGCTTCCTTTGCTCCTCACTAGTCGGGAGTCTACCAAGAATATTAATTAAATAATGATTTCAATTTATTTTCATATATGCCTTTTACAAATTTGAAAACAAATCGAGAAAAAATTAATTTTTGCCCTCTTAAAACAAAAATTTAAGTTGAACTACGACTCTGGCCGGCCAGCTGATGTTTGTTTTGATGGTGCAGTAAAAATGGTTACTCACTCAAATTCACATTATTACAAATTCAATGTAATTCACATTACATTGCTACAAATTTAATTAATATTGACTCTAAATAATATTGAAAACTTAAAATTTTTCTTTAAAATGTACAAACATATTTTGATTTCAAGTTCAACTTACTTGAAAAAGGAAATCCCGCGTTTTTTTATTCGAATATCTACAAAAGAGTCGCGAACAGCACACTTCATATTGGAAATTTTCTGATTGAAATTTCCCACAATAAATGCTATTAGAAATTTAAATTTTTCACTTTAAATAAAAGAAAAAGAAACTATTTTACACTTTTGACACTTATTTTTATAAATAATAAATTTTCGGGTGATTTTTACCAGCGCATCTGAAACCATGTGTCACACAAAATGTAATCAAAGATTGTAGCTTTGTTAGTAACATCAGCTTGCAGTGTCGTGTTACTGACAATGGTGGCGCACTGTTGTGGCTCGAACAGTTGCTGAGAAAATTTTATTTTAAAATTTTTAAGAAATTAAGACAACTTTGAGAAAAAAGTGTGTTTCGGACATCATTTTATTTTTTTTAAACATATTCCAAACATTTAAAATTACTAAACTAACATAAAATATAAATTCTAATCTTAATAAAGTTGATAATAAATGTTTACGATTTGAACCAAAAACTATTACCCCGATAATAAATATAAATAAAGGTAAACTTCAATAAATAAATATTAACATAAGTTTTAATAGTTTAATAAAAACATTGGTCTTGTAAATCAAAAATAAGAAATCTTTCTTTTAAAACTTCAGGAAAAAAGAAACTTCCTTATCATTAATCCCCAAAATTAATATTTTAATTGTGAGGGCCATAAGAAATTGATTGAAGTCCTCTGTTTCGTCTTTATTCATTGAACTTGTCACTATGACTAACTCGATGATCTCTTATCAGTTGACCAAGTGACGCTACTCATACATCCCTAAAACTCACCATGGTTCGACTCTCCCAGCCAATGACGGTCGTGGAGAATTGAGTCGTTCCACCTAGGGCTGCCACACCACGTCACTGGCTGTGGAAAGTCTTCACCTAAGGCCATCATACACAGCAGACCATGGACTTAAGGCCCAGTGGATGGGAGTTGAGTCACTTACAACTCGGCCAGTCTGACTTGAAATCGCCCCGATTTCCTTACTCTATGGTTACTTTACATTTTCCTTATATCTAATCAACTTGGACATTAGTTACATAATTACATCATTGGTTCTTTCTTACTCTATGAGTGTTACATCAGGTACACTAGGGCCTCGATCGAATGTTGGTTCAACCCATAATTTTAACTTGGAGGCATCTAAAATGCCATCATAGGGCATTTGTGTAACTCGGCATCCATCGATGTCCCGAATGACATAACGATCATGTGGGAGCCGCTTGTGAATGACATATGGTCCTCGAAATTTGGGAATCAGTTTCTTGTTTTTCCCCGCGGTGGTGTCCACATTTTTGATCACCACATAATTTCCTTCTGAAAATTGTATAGCAGGACGATGATGGTTACTGAAGTGCTTCATATTGTTCTCGTGAGCCTTACATAAGTGAGTATGAGCCTGTTTCCGGATGTATGTCCAGTCGGAAGGGTTTACCGCCGTTTTCTCTTCCACGTACTCTGTCAGTTCGTCAACTATCTTTCCCCTTTGCTCCGTTCCGAACAGAAGGATGGACGGGGAATACCCAGTGGACTTATGAACGGAATTATTCAAGGCATATTCCACTTCCAGAATCTTGGTCACCCAATCTGCATGATGTAAGGGGTCAGAGAGTTTACTCAACATGGGGCCGAGGACACGATTGACACGTTCTACCTGTCCGTTTGCCCTGGGGGCCCCAGACGCGACCTTAATGTGTTGGATGTTATGTTTATCTAAGAATGATGAGAATTCATTTGACGTAAAACAAGTGCCCCGATCACTGATACACCGGCGGGGCCGACTGAAGTGACGGAAATAATCTGTAAGGGCTGATTGTACCTCCCGGGTACTGGTGGTAGAGGCGGGATACAACCGAACATATTTTGTAAATGCATCAGTTACCAGAAGCAGGTGTCTCCTTGCAGAGTTAATAGACGGAAGGGGAAGGGGGCCCAGATGGTCAATATGGATCGTGTCGAAAGGTATAGGCTCCTTTGCGATCGGATGACGGGTGACTGCAGTACTGTTCGGGGAGGCCGAATAGTATATACACTTAACACAATTACTAATAAAATTTTTAACCCGTGACTTCAGATACGGAAACCAATAGTTCTTCTTAATCAGCATTTTTCCACAGCTAAATGACCGACCTTCTCATGTGTCAACCGGATGACATTATTAACCATTTCCACCGGAACATAAAGTTGCAGATGACCCGCAGGGGATTGGTGGAACACCAACCCATCACGTAATTCGAAGTTGTCAACGTCACTGCTTTCGAGTCTCTTTCGTAAGGCCATAACCGTTGGGTCACGATTTTGAGCAATTTGCAAATAAAAATCAAGGTCAGCTTCATTGACATACGCAACGTCGTGAACTCGACTAAGAGCATCAACATGTCCCATTGATGTCCCAGATCTATGGGTTATCGTATAATTATAGTTCTCTAACAGTAATGCCCATCTGGCGATTTTGGCTGAATTAGTCCGGTTCTGAAGTGTCATTGCCAAAGAGTTACAATCTGTGACAATCTTGAAGGGAAGACCTTGGACATACACATGGAATCGACGGAGAGCATATATAATGGCCAACGTTTCTAATTCGTAACTGTGTAACCGGGATTCGGCAGGCGAAGCTCTTTTCGAAAAATAAGAAATTGGGTGGAATTTGCCATCAGTTTGCTTTTGTAATAAGATAGCAACAAATCCAGTCGAACTGGCATCACAATGCAATTCGATGTCTTTTTCAGGGTCATAAATACATAAGATTGGAGATTCCATCAGTTTTTGACGTAAGGTGATGAAAGCCTGTCGACATTCCTCTGAGAAGACGTAAGGGGTATTATTCTTTAATAATTGAGTCAGAGGTCGTGCAATCCTCGAAAAGTTCGGCACAAAACGACGGAAGTAAGAGAATAATCCTAACATCGTTCCATGGCTTTCCGACACTTTGGCTCCGGGTGGTCCCTAATGGCTGCCAAATGTGTTGTGTTTAATGTAATACCCGAAGAATTTGCCAAATAGCCCAAATATTCCAGCTCCCTGTACGCAAACTTGCACTTCTTCAACTGAAGTTGTAGACCATGTGGACGCAGAGTGGTTAACAGTTCACCCAGAATTCGTAGGTGGGTTGCGAAATCAGCAGTGGCTGCTAAGATGTCATCCATGAAAATCACAATCGACCCATTTTCCATTAATGGTCTAAGGATCATATGAATAAACCGTTGAAACTCAGCAGGTCCATTACACAATCCGAAAGGTAAATAAAGATATTCATATTGTCCGTCAGGGATAACAAAAGAGGTATATTTCACTGACTCAGTGTGCATTGGTACATGATGATACCCGTTTTTCAAATCGATTACCGAGAAGTACTTTTTGCCCCCCAGACGTGTAATACAATCATCAATTTGGGCCATTGGGTAATTATCACGGATTGTGATTTGGTTCAAGGGACGGTAGTCTATACATTTCCGTATTTCACCATTCTTCTTCCGCACTGGTACAATGGCAGAAGCATAAGGCGAATGACTTAACCGAATGATCCCTTCCGACAGCAGATTATTTACAATTTTCCGAACTTCACCTCGCTCATAATAGGACAATCGTCTTGGTTTACAGAAGATTGGGGTGTCGTGTTTAAGGTTGATTTTAACTTGATAATCTAAAGGTTTGATAACAGTTTCCGAAGTGGTCGAATAAGTGTTCTCTATCAACTCGATAATCTCAGATTTCAGTTTTGACGGAAGTGATGGGTTGACGTCAGGTACGATATTGTCATTCAAGTCAATGAGCCCAATCTGAAGCAATTCTGTATCATCCCAGTTAATTGAAGGCTTTCCTAAATTTTCTTTTGTTTTCACAGCGGTTGAGACTTTCTCATTATTTCTGGCACCCACATTATCAATCGAGTGCCCCACATTATCCCTTAAGAGATCAAAAGATTTCAGTCTAGCATAGAGTTCTGTAGGTATGTCAGATATTCTTAACTGTTTATTCAACCATTTCAAATTTTGCATATCATAGGTTTTCTTAACCCTAATTAACTTTACATGAGATTTATTTAAATAATCCCTACCCAACAATACCGGAATTGACATAAGGTCATCAGGTACTACATATAATGAACACAATGTGGATTGGCTACGATGCTTAATTCTACACTGGATCTGGCCATAGGACATCAGTTTGGTTTTGCCTAATCCCGTACATCCAGTATCTGACAGGGACCTCAGGTTGACGGAAGGTACATATGATTTTCGAATAAAGCTCTTAGGGCTGCCCGAATCAAATAAAGAAAAACACCGCGTGAACTCACCATGACCAAAATCTTTTGATAAAAATGTAACACTCACCATTTGCAATGACTCCAATTGTTCGGAAGTTGGGGTGACATCTTCTTCTGTGATAGCTGCAACGACACTCGCAGAAGTCTTCAACGGGCAATGACGGTATAAGTGCGTAAGCGAGCCACATTTGAAACATGAGCCCTCGGGTCTGAGCGGTTTTGGGCATTGTCTCTTTTAATGCCCAAACTTCGAGCAATTGTAACAGCGGATTGCAGAGTTCGATGGCGACTGCGTGGTGACTTCAGAAGACGGGACCGAAGTAGCAGTTACTGCTCTCGAAGTAGATACACGAGGTACACCAGATGTTGTTCTTGTCACTGGTGCTGTCACCTGTAGACGTCTACGTTCATATCGTTCTATGGAATCTTTTAATTCCCTCAGTGTCGTGGCTGATTGTAAGATGCTGATATTATTCGTTCTATCCCCAATTCCATCGATAATGAAATCCACCACTTCGATTTCCGGTATATCTGCATGTGATGCAATTTCCTGCATCTCCAGTATGTACCTATGTAAGGTTTCACCTTGGCATCGATGTCGTGCTCGCAATGCGGAATAAATGGCGGCAGTGGTCCTATGTCGTGAGAACTCTTTCTTCAAAGCGTCCTTTAGCTCTGCATACGTATGTACAATTATTGACCTCAGAAACAGCTTTGCGGTCCCCCCAAGAAGTCGACGGCATGCGATAAACCGAAGTCTGGTTCCGAATTGTAGGATATCACATGCGTCCTCCAAATCTTGTAACCACTTGGCCACATCGTACGCATCATCTGCAGTGTAAACCGGGACCATGGACTCAATAACAGTGATGTCCACCAGTCGATGTTCTACGGAGGGTTCGGTGTCATCTACGGCAGTGGGTACCTCCATTGATACCCTGATCGGTCCAGCATTCACTTGTGGTAGGACTTGCCTTTCTGTGACAGGCTGTTCCCCGCGGCATCTCACTACACTCGGATTTTGTGCTGTCAGTGTTTCTATCTCACGTTGTAACATCAGTAATTCGCGACGTTTTCGGAGGATCGCAAGCTCTCGATCGAGTTGAGCATCAGATATATCTGGTTCCTTATTTCTAACCTGAAATTCTGATCGTACCTGACCATGTTGTTCACTTTCCATTACTTTCTCCTGAGCGACCGGAACGGACACAAGTTGCTCCTCAGCCGTTTGTGGTTGTTGTGCAGAACCCATGTCACTGTCAGCAGATTGTGGATCTGACGTACCCTCGTGGTCGGAAGATGGTGGCTGTACTGCAGCTTGAAGATCATCAGATGGTGGTTCCACCTCGGCAGGTAATTGTTGCGGATCAGCAGTGTCACTCGGACGATTCACCCACTCATAATAGAGACACTTTATCTGGCATGCTGTTGATGTCATCGGCACTTGCACGCCGGCATCTCTCAAAATCACCGTCATCTCATCTGGAGTTAGTTGAACCATATTCACTGTTTGATTTAATCTTGAATCCCACTTCTGAGCTGTGAGGGCCATAAGAAATTGATTGAAGTCCTCTGTTTCGTCTTTATTCATTGAACTTGTCACTATGACTAACTCGATGATCTCTTATCAGTTGACCAAGTGACGCTACTCATACATCCCTAAAACTCACCATGGTTCGACTCTCCCAGCCAATGACGGTCGTGGAGAATTGAGTCGTTCCACCTAGGGCTGCCACACCACGTCACTGGCTGTGGAAAGTCTTCACCTAAGGCCATCATACACAGCAGACCATGGACTTAAGGCCCAGTGGATGGGAGTTGAGTCACTTACATAATTAAACTATTTCCTGATATTTATCAATAGCCCGGCGGTACGTATACTGGAAATCAATAGACAAAGATATAGAACGATTTGATTCGTAGGCAACAAAAGCGGTTCTCCAAACGCTCCATTACATCCATGGGATAAGCCAGAGGAAAACTGGGAAAGGGTCCATATCGACTATGCGGGACCATTCCAAGGGCACCATTTTCTAATAATGATAGACGCGAAATCGAAATGGGCTCCCACATCGGAATCAACTATCGAAATGTAATGCGAAGTCTTCTCCCGGTATGGATTCCCCGACATATTAGTATCGGACAATGCAACCATTTTCACAAGCGACTAGTTTAAAAACAAGGAAACGGGAGTTTTTCAGAAAACTATTGTACCGGGACATCCTGCTACTAATGGCTTGGCTGAAGGAATTGTTCAAACCCTCAAAAATTGACTCACAGCAATGGAAGATGTACTATACGCCAGAAGGTATTGTTGCGTTACGATATATTTTCCGTTACAGAGCAGCACCATTGTTGAATGATTAGGTAGTCCCCCGGGGAATGAGAATCCAAGTTGTAAGCGCTGCGCATAATGATATGGGCATTTTCCTGTGGAGAAAACGCTGATTCGACTTTGCGAAAATTATTAATAATCACGCGTGAGCGCTTACACCAGCCCGATGAACTCGCTGGAAAAACGAGCGCCACATAATACATACGTACAGATATGTCCTATCCACTGTGACCTCAAACGTTGTCATCGCGTTATTAGTCTCGTAGTTATTAGCGATTGAAAAATGACGGTGTTTTGTAACACAAGAATGTTAGACTGGTTACCAATGTACATACTCAACGAGAAGAAAGACGTTTTCACGTCAAAAGAAAACACACTGTATTTTAATTTGATCTGCGAAATATGTAGAGAAGAGAATATATTATTCCTGCCCTATTTTTTCGCAATGAAAGTGAATCTGTGTCCACGCACAATGAGTGCTCTAGCAAGAATTTCTAGGTGAGCGAAACACGTAGATGCTCTTAGCCGGAACTCGACAAATGAGGATGCTGTAGAGGTCTTACAAATAACTAAAGTTGACTGGCTACTAGCAGGACAATTAACCGATGAAAAGGTTGAAGAATTACGACGTGTGCTGTCAAAGCAACCTGAAACAGAGTGCGAAAAACGCATCTATAAACGTATTCAGAGAATAACAGCACGGCACATAGAATAACAGTAGGTAGTCCCCCGGGGAACGAGAATCCAAGTTGTAAGCGCTGCGCATGGTGATATGGGCATTTTCCTGTGGAGAAAACGCTGATTCGACTTTGCGAAAATTATTGGTTCCCGAGGATGAGGGCGTATGTCCAAAAATATGTCTCTTGTTGCATTAGATGTCTGTACAATAAACGAAAAGCAGGAAAGAAAGGAGGATTTCTTAAGCCGATACCAAACGATCCAGATCCAATGAAAACTAAGCGTATAGATCACTTGGGACCGTTCCCGAAATCCAAAGAAGGAACATGTACACAATCGCGATGGTGGATGCATTAACAAAGTTTCTATTTCTACGAGCAGTTAAAACGAAATATGTTCACTAAAACGAAATATGTTTTGGAGTTTTGTTAGGACATTTTCACAGTTTATGGATCACCTGCTGTAATCATCTCGGATCAAGGGAGTGTTTTTACAAAAAAAATTTTCTGAAACTTCTGTGATCAAAACGCTCTAAAACATATTAAAAATGGAGTCGATACCCCTAGAGCCAACGGACAGGTAGAACACTTGAATAGGTCAATGCTATCGGCGCTACAAACAACAACATTGGAAGAGGAATGTTGGGATGAAGATATTAAACGACGCCAATTTGCCATAAATAATTTAGTAAATGAGAGCACCGGTAGAACTCCTAGCGAATTACTCTTATAAGCCTAGAGGAGGTATGGATCTTCCTCTCACCGAGGAAATAACCGAAACATCAGAAATCATGAAAGATCTGCTAACAGGAAGAAGTAAGGCTGCAGATTAAATTAAGAAAGCCCAACAACAGCAAAAACGTTATTACGACTTGATGTGAAGAAAACCTACAATCTACAAAGAAGGCGATTTCGTCTTGAATTAAAAGACTGAATTAGCACCCAATACCAGTCGAAAGTTAGTATCACCGTTCAGCGGATCACTCGTGGTCAAAAAAAACTGTTGAGTGTGGGGTACTCGCGATGGCTGATGCGAAACATTTGTGTTGAACGAGTTTCTGTGCAGAGTTTATTTGTTGGCCGTTCGCTTCAGCAGAAGCTACAAAGAAAATGTCAAGTGGAGGTATGAGTCGCCAGCTATTTAGTAGATTTTGCAGTTGCCGGTTACAGCAGTATTACTTCGAAATTCGGGCTCGAGGAATTTGCAGAAATATTTGTTATCATAAGGGAGTATGTCGACATAGCCAATGAGTATAATCGTTGGAGCTATTATCCATTTTGGTGCGCCAACATTTAATGATGCCGTTGACTAATTTTTTGACATCTTCGGCAGTCGCTCACTCTCGTTCATCAAGTGGACTTATATGTAATAAAGTGTGTTCGATTTACTTATATTTTATTTTATTTCCTTCCGAAATAAATAGAATATACATTTTGATAAACTGTGCAGAAATTTCTTCGGAAATATGGCAAGTACCGTAAATTCGACACGAATTGAACTGCTCACCAAAGAAAATGACGACACGTGGAGCATCCAAGTACAAGCGTTGCTGATCAAACACGATGAATGGGGTTACGTAGATGGTACGATAAAGAGACCAAGTGCAAAAGAAGATGAGACTGAGCCGACGAATGCCCAAAAAAACCTGGATCACAAATGATCTTAAGGCGAAAGCAGACATCATCTTATCCATAAGTCCATCTGAACTTCAGCACGTGCGTTATTGCGACATTTCGCAAGAAGTATGGAAAAAACTCAAAAAAGTTTACGCATCGAAGGGTCCTGCTCGTAAGGCTACACTCCTAAAACAACTTTCCCTGCAAAAATTACATGAAAATGGTGACGTAAGGGAACACCTCATGAAGTTTTTTGACGCCGCGGATAAACTCAAGGCTATGAATATTCATATTAATAAGGATCTGCTAGCGATTATGCTACTGTATAGCCTGCCGTCTTCATATGAAAATTTTCGATGTGCGATTGAAACACGTTATGAGTTGCCGGATCCCGAGGAGCTTAAAATCAAGATTTTGGAAGAATGTGAATCGCGATGGTGAGGTTAGTGTTGGAGCTCTGGCTACTGGATACCACAACTATGGTAAGTAAAAGAAATTTTTTGGAAATTTTCAGGTGAAATTCAATTGCTACCGCTGTAAAAGGCCTGGACACAAAGTAACTGATTGTCCTACCCGAGCCCGAAAAGACACTGGAGCTCAAGGCTTGGTGACTGAAGAAGCTTATTTAGTGAGTTCCGTTCATTATGCTATGCACGCTTGTAAGGATTTGAGCCGGATGTGGTGTCTTGACAGTGGATGCACGATGCATTTGTATAAAAATAAAAATGAATTTGTAAAGATGAGTAAATCGAAATTAGATAACGTAAATTCAGCAAACGAAGCGTCAACTTCAGTGCTTGCTAAAGGTACTGTAAAACTAAATATATGTAATGAAGTCGAAAACAAGATTTTCAAATTAAATGATACTTTGCATGTATCATTAACATGTATCAAATTTACGCACTAATTTAATGTCTGTTTCTAAGATCACAAATAAAGGACATAAAGTTATTTTTGAAAAGGACAAGGCTACTGTGTTTAACGAGGAAGGTGACATACAACTAATAGCCGACTTATATTATGTACGCCCTAGTGTTGAAAGCTGCAAAAATGTTGTGTCAAGTAAAATGTATAGTTTGGTGCTGTGGCATAACAGATTGGGTCACTTGAATTTCAAAGATGTTCAACGTATGAGCAAGAAAGGAGCGATTAGGGAAAACGTAGCAGTAGACGAAGTATCATCGACTTGCTGTGAAAAATTAGAAATTTAGAACTCAAACGCCAGGTGGTTCTAGGTATTTTATCACCTTCACAGATGATTGTACGCGCTATGGTGAAGTTTATTTTATACGAAAATAGCGATGCATTCGATTGCTTTATTAAATATAGATCTACAGTTGAAAAATTAACTGATTTGAACATTTTATTCTTGCAGACAGATAATGGAGGCGAATATATCAATTAAAACTTCACTGAATACCTAGAGGTTGAAGGCATTAGCTGAAGAGTCACATTTCCAGGCACACCGCAGCAAAATGGGGTTGCCGAGAGACGAAATAGAACTCTAGTTGACATGGGCCGATGTATGTTAATCCAGTCTGGCCCGCCGTCATCATTCTGGGGCGAAGCTGTAGCTACTGCAAATTACATACGAAACAGGTGTCCGACAAAAGCATTAGAGTATACAATAACATATGAAAAATGGTTCAACAGAAAGGTATCATTAAATCATTTAAGAATATTTGGTTACAGAGTTATCTATACAGATAAAACCCTCAATAAAGATGAGGTTGCACCAAGAGGTAAAGAAGGAATATTTGTTGGTTATTCCGAGGAGGCAAAAGCTTATCGAATATGGCTTGAAGATCAAAGAAAAATGATTCTTTCACGAGATGTCAAGTTCTTGAGTGCACCTGGTACCGAGAGTGAATTCAAATCAAATATGGATGTTAAGAGGAATGCATTGGAAATTTTAAATATACTAAATGCTTCTGAGTTATTCCCACAGAAAGATTTCGCAGAGATTGGTATCAATTCATTAGACATAGGTACCGAAAGCAAATGAAGATGAGGGTTCCAAGTTTGAAAGTCAGAGCATGCAGAATGTAAAGGTGAATACGGAACCATTGAGGGAAATACCGAAACTGAGGCGTGGACCTGGTAAATCCTTTGAAGTGTCTGGAAAAAGAGGGAGACCTTTGAAGAAATACCATATGATTTCAGTGAGTTCAAATGCAAACGTGTGCCAGGATAGTGATGATTCAGAACAAAGTATCGACATCGAAGAATGTGAACATAACTGCACTGAACCTCATTTAGCAAATCTTGCAGAAATATCCTCTAATATGGCAGTGAACGGACCCTCGAGTGAAGAGTGGAAAGAAGCTATTAGATATGAGATTTCTAATCTAATAAAAGCCGCGTTTTATTATGAACAAGATCTATATGGATCACGAACGTAATAGATTTTTCAAATATATTCCAACAACAACACGTGATCCGGATAGCTACCAAGATCACGTGTTGTTGTTGGAATACATTTGAAAAATTTATTACGCTCGTGATCCATATATGTAGATCTTGTTCATAATAAAACGCGGCTAAAGAAAGATGTATTTGACATTGTAGAAAGGCCTCAGAACCAAAATGTAGTAGGGTGTCGCATAATTCTAACAAACAAGTATGGTCCTGAGGGACAACTGATCAAGAGAAAGGCTAGAGTGGTTGCGAGGGGTTTTTCGGAGCAATTATATGTAGATTTCAAAGAAACATTCGCTCCGTTAGCTCGACTGAGCTAATTGAGATTAATTAGCTATATCTGCTAAATATTCCATGGAAATTCACCAGCTCGATATAGAAGCAGCATATTTAAATGGTACTCTTAAAGAAGAGATATTCATGGAAACCCCACCACTGCTGAAGGAAATGTTAGTCAGAATAGAATCTGAAAAATCTCGAAAAGTAGACATTAATGACCGAGCGCGCGACTTATGTTTTTATTAACTTAAGTTAATGAATGATTCGTTTTAATTTTCTAAAAACTAAAACTTTATTCTTTTATTTCCTAAAAGTTATTACAAGATTTTTTATAACTGCTCTCTTCAGAGTGAATCTTAAGACTAAACTAAAACTAGAATTATTAGCAATTATATTTTCCAAAATTGCTGAATTGGATTTGGCTGATTCGTGAGATAGTTTTTGGTTTTTTGATCGACAGGAAATGATGACAATAGCGATTGGAGGTACTAACGGGAAATGGCATGGCAGACAGGAAATGGCATGTGGATTGGTTCATTTAAGTTCAAGATCATTGAACGTTCGAGTTCAAGATCATTGAATTAAATGATATTCGTTTGACTTGGAAAGTATTCGAACTAGTTGATCTAGTTTGAATACTTTTCAATAATTCTATGAAAATTTTCGTTAGAGGAATATCTAACTTCTCCCTTCTTTGTCTTTGGATTCTCCTGAATCCTATTCTTTATTTTTATATTAATGCTTTTTTTGCAATATATAATAATAATAAATATAATTATTATCATTATGATAACAATTGAACTTAGGCTATAGTTTACAATTTTGTGGTATTTCAATAATTTTATTTCTTCTAAATTTTTTAAGTCATTTAATACAATATTTTCAAATTCCAGTTTTTATTTTCAATGGTAACGTTTTCGTTCTTAGGAATAACAAATTTTTGGGTAAAAAATTTGATTGTATTGCTAAATTGTTTGTTATTAATTTTAATGGTACAGTTACTGAAATTTATGAAGTAATTCCCGTTAAGTTCCAAAACTCTTTCATCACAAGTACTTTTTAGTTTTCCATTTTCAATATTATTAATAATTATCATATTATTTTCAATTAAAAAGATATCTTCCTTACCAGCATTAACCAACTTGCAGTTTTTCAAGCATATACAGTTTCTACTCCGAGGTAGTTCCTTAAGGGTTTTTTCTTGAAAGTAGGTGAAAGTGTGACCGTTGAAATGTATTATATATTCGATATTCGAATCGACTTGTTTTTTGTTTGAATTCGCTATAGGAACTACAAGGTTTTTATTTGTTTCGATATAGTGTATTGGGGTTTTTATAGCGAAAACTATTGATTCGTCAACATGTTTTGCAATAGCCAATCGAATCTGGGCTAATTTATTAAAATCAATATTATAAAAATTTATTTCCTCATCAGTCAGGATACTTGGATGTAAAAGTCCAAGTCTTGCAGAAGCAATATTTTCCTGTAAATGTTCGATTTGTTTTTCAATGTGATCTAATTTAAACATTTGTTCCAAGAAAAGATTTTCTGACAGGATTTTTGTTTCTGTGAAGTTTAGCCTGTTTAGTTTATTAAGTATTTTCTTTCTGTCCGATTCGATGATATTTTTTATTTGTTTAAAAGTGTTATTGAAATTTTCATTAATTTTTATTTGTTGGTTTAAACTTGTCTGGTATTTCGACGATGCCAGTTTTTATTTCGGCGAATCCTAGTTCAGTTTCGATCCGTTCTATTACCATCGTCTGAATGGTCATCGTTGGTAATAGAAGAAGGAGGACCCATAATAGGAGTGTCTTTGGTGACTTGACCTGCAAGTTTAAATGGTCGTTTTATATTATTTTCATGGACATTGTCTAACTTAAATTTCCTAAATTTAGGCTCCTCTTTGTGTCTAAGTGATTTATAGTTTTTGATAAACCCTACTTGCCTATGTTCTTCGTAGTGCTCCCTATTCTCATTTTGTTTTTCAATGACCCTTTGTTTTGTTCTAAGAAGCCTATCATAAACGGTTTTGGAATCTATTTCCCTATTTTGCACCGAGAGGGGTGTGGCTTTAATTGAAGAATGGAATGATTTATTGTAAAATTCTAAAGCCTTGAGAATTTGTGACCTGATTGGTTGCTTGTCTTCCAAATTCAGAACTCTGATTCTTTCTGTAAGAGTATTATTTAGTCGTTCAACATCCGCATTACCGGTATGGTTATTGGGTTTTGTGACATGGTACTCAATATTTGTTGCAGAAATCCCTTATATGCTTCGAATCGAATTCATTGTCGAAAATGTGTTTCTTCATTTTACCCCTAATTGCGATCATTTGTTTGATTTTTTCTAAGATAGTGATATGAGTTTTATCCTCTAGATACAGACTAACAGCATGTTTAGAGAACTTATCTATTAAATTTAAAAAATTATGCTAACTGTTAGTATAGATGTCTATGTGAACTATGTCATTAATTGCTTCAGGAGTCTCTGTGATTTCAAATTTTTTCTTAATGGACTTTCTATCATATTTTGCTCCTGTACAAATATCGCAGTTGTTCAATATACTATGAATAAAGAATTTTAATTTTGGGTGGTAAATCTTTGACTTCAGTCCTTCATACGAGGGTGGTCTGAAAAGTTTCCGACCTCACCGTGAATCTGGCAACACTCGTCAATAAAAATCAGGGAATGAAGTTATGCATCTTTTGACAGGTACTCACCAAAGTTTCAGCCATTTTGGACGCGCACTTATTATTTGGTAGTCGTTTGAGTGATTTGATATCAGAAAAATTGTGAAAATGGAAAATATCGAGTATCGAGCAGTTATAAAATATTTGTTTTTGAAAGGGAATACGCCTTCTCAAATCAAGGATGAGTTGGACTCTGTGTACGGGGACTCTGCGCCATCATTTACCACAGTTAAGTTTTGGGCAGCAGAATTTAAACGTGGCCGTCAGAGCTTGGGAGACGATGAACGTTCGGGTCGTCCAAAAACTGTGACTACAGACGAAAATATTGCTAAAGTTCACCAAATTGTCCTAGACGACCGCCGGATCAAAGTGAGAGAGATAGCAGAGACGATGAAGATGTCCAAGGAACGTATTTGCCATATACTTAACCACGATTTAAGTATGAGAAAGCTTTCCGCGCGTTGGGTGCCGCGTTTGCTGACATTCGATCAAAAACGTGTTAGAATGAACATTTCAAACGCTCTGTTGGCGCAGTTTAGGCGGAATAAATCCGAGTTTTGGCGCCGATTCATTACTGTAGATGAAACCTGGATACACCATTATACTCCAGAAACAAAAAATCAGTCGAAACAGTGGACTGCAAAGGGAGAACCGGCTCCAAAAAAAGCAAAAACCGTTTTTTCGGCTGGGAAAGTGATGGCGACGATTTTTTGGGATAGCCATGGAGTAATCTTAATCGATTATCTTCAAAAAGGGAAAACCATTACAGGCGCATATTACTTAAAATTGCGTTCGGAGGACAGAGATTTTCATCAAATGAGGAGGCAATCACCTTCGTGAACAACTATTTTGCAACGAAGAACGCCGAGTACTATTTGGACGGGTTAAAGAGATGGGAGCATCGCTGGGAGAAGTGTGTAGAGTTGCAAGGAGACTATGTAGAGAAATAAAAAAAAAAATTAAGAAAAAATATCTTGTATCTTTGTTAGGTCGGAAACTTTTCAGACCACCCTCGTACGTAGCAACAATGCCAGAATGTCCTGTTTCGTCCTTATGAAATATTGTTATTTGTTTTCTCAACTCATTTTCACTTTCGATATCTCTTGCAAAGTAACTACACTGAACAAATTTAACGATATCTCGATTTGGGAATAATTCTATTAACTTTTCCTGAAGTTTATTGTAGTCACTGTCACTCAATTCAGTGTAAATAGCAACCTTGCCCTTTTGTATATACCTTCTAAATATATCTGTGTCTTCTTCTATATCTTTCCTTTCTACAAATATCCTACTATTATTGAAAACTTTAACGAACTCCTTATCTTTTTTTTTTCGACAAAAATAGTTTGTAATTTAAATCTATTAACAATGGTCTCAAGTAGAGGGATGTGGTCATTAAGATCCTGTTCTTGGGAATGGATAGTCCTCATTTCTACTGATTCCTGAGGGGCAGTGCTGAAATTATCGGGTTCAGATTCATTTTCTGAATCTACTTCCATATGGTTTATATTAAAATTTTTGGAATGAGAAGTGTCAGAAGTTACTTGGTTGCTATCTAGTAAGTTGATTTCGTTTGTTTCGGCATTAATACGACTAAGAAAATCAGCTACTTTGTTCTCTTTACCCTTTATGTAATCGATTTTCATGTCATATTCCCCCAACTGGACCAACCACGTCTGTAACCGAGGGTTGATGTCTTTTCCAGTGTATTTTGCATGCAACCACTTGATTGGCTGGTGATCGGTTTGCAAATCGAACTCTGTTCCAAAAATGTATGGTCGAAAGTATTTTGTACCCCATACTATCGCCAACAATTCTTTTTCCATAGCATGATAATTTTTTTCATGGTCATTCAAAGTCCGAGATGCATAGCAAATGGGATGCCCTTCTTGAGTAGGAACGGCTCCAATTGCGGTGTTACTGGCATCTGTAACAAGTTTAAACCGTTTGTTGAAATTTGGGTATTTCAAAATTGGGTAACTGGTTATTAATTCTTTCAGCTTCTCAAAAGCTGCAATATAAGTGGGATCATTTAAATTGATCTTCATACCTTTTTTAAGGTATTTTACCACAGGGCTTGCTTTTTTTGCGTAGTCTTTTACAAACTTTCTGTAATGACCAGTAAGGCCTAAGAAAGATTTAATTTGTTTTGTAGTAGTAGGCAACTGAAGCTGTTGAATTACCCTAATTTTGTCTGGGTTTGGTTTAATCCCTTGTGGAGTTAAAATGTGACCAAGGAACTCGGTTTCCTTGCTCAGGAAATTACACTTGTCGATCTGGATCTTAAGTCCAGCCGGTCTTAATTTGTTAAATATTTTGCGTAAGTTTTCTAAGTGTTCTTTCAAAGAAGTACTGAAAACTAATATATCGTCAAGATATACAACGCACAATTTGTTGATAAATTCCCTAAGAACTGCATTCATCAGCCTTTGAAAGGTTGATGGTGCATTCTTTAAGCCGAAAGGCATTCGCAAATACTCATAATGACCGAAAGGGGTTGAAAATGCCGTCTTTTTTCTATCAGATTCTTTCATTGGAATCTGGTGAAATCCTTTGGCCAGGTCTAATGTCGTAAAATATTGTGCTCTCCCAAGTTTACTCAAAACATGATCTATGTTTGGGATAGGAAATTTGTCGTCTACAGTAATTTCATTCAATTTCCTGTAGTCTATCACAATTCTCTACTTTTCCTGTCCTGAATTGTCCATTTTCTTGGGGACAGTCCAAAGTGGACTGTTATATGGTGAATTGCTTTCTTGGATGATTCCCTGTTCGAGCATTTCGTTAATTTGGTGTTCTATTTCTTTTTCATGTACCTGAGGATACCTATAAATTTTAGAAAATATTGGTTTATCGATCTCTGTTATGATCTCATGTTTAATTTCGTGAGTAAATGTTAACTTGTGTCCCTCTTTAAAAAACAAGTCTTCGTTATGTTCTAGAAGGCTAACGATTTCGTTTTTTTCTTCATGATTTAAATGGTCTAATTTTATTTTGTCTAGAAAATTATTAGTCACAGTTTGAATTTCATCTAATGCAAAGGGGTAATCGCTATCTTCAAAAAATATTTTATTGTTATTTACATCAATATATTTGCTTTCAAGGTTTAACTTGGCTTTGAAAGGGACAAGGAAATTCTGGCCCATAATAGCGTCATATTTATCGCTTTTTAAGTCAATTGTCCTCCAAGTTATCGTGCCTTGGAATTTGAATTCCTTGGGCATTGGTGTAACTATCTTGTGAGTAATTTTATTTGAACCATTAATCGTCGAATAGTAAACTGGTTTAGTTAATATTTCGGGGTGAAATTCGTTAAGGATATAGAATTTTATGATACTGGTGGCAGAACCAGTGTCAATAAGGCATCTTATTTTTTGATTGCCTAAGGTGATAATTATTATTGGTATTCGGGGTTCCGAGGCTCATTTTGAAAATTTACATCTGAGTCCTTGTTTAGGTTACCAATTTCCATTGGCTCTGGCATAGGGTTATTCTGGACTATAACGACGAATAATGCCTTTGCGGATTACTTGGCCAATTGTGATTTTGGTTTCCATGACGGAATTGACCTGAATTATTGCTGAAATTATTTCTATTTTGCTGTTGGTGGTTATTTTTGAAATTGTTATTTCTATTAAAAGAATTGTTTTTGTTGTGATTGTTAAATGGATTTTTGTTAATCATGTTATTATCGTGACTATTGTTATTGTTATAGTTATGTGAATTTTCAGGAATTTGTTTGGTTGGTTTATTTGTTGTGGGATTTTCAAATTTAGATTTATTATATTTATTTTTGTTCCTTCGACTACGAAAATCTACCGCATCTTCATTGTCCAATAATTTTAATTTATCGAATTTATTATAAATTTCAATAACTGTGGCATTTTCAGATATAGTACCTCGCAAAAAGTCATGTATCTTACTACTAAGGATGTCTACAAGATATCTATCGTTATTAGTGGGGTGGTATGTTACTGGTTTATCATTATCAAATTCGTACAATTCATTAAGTTTATAATTTATGTCTCTTATACTATCAAATTATTCTCTTAAATTGCTTACTCTGAGTGATCTACATCTGTCGAGGAGGTCAGCGTAGTCTTCTCTGGGCCGGAAATGTAGTTTAAGCTCATATTTGACGTTGACCCATTGGTTGGCAAGATCCCGTCCGAGGCGTTGGATGCACCTTTTTGCTTCTCCTTGTATTTTGTCGTCGATGATGATGCCCATAGCGTAGCTTTGAAGTTCGGGGTTGTTTTGACCTAATTGAAGCGTCCTTTCCACAGAGCTGATAAACTCCTGCACAGTATATTCGTCCCGACCGTTGAACTTACGAAGTATGTGCACATAATTCAAAAATTGCTCTGTAGACAGAGAAAAACTTCGTGGTTGTACAACTGGATGCTGTTGTTCTGCTTGTTGTTGCTGCTGTTGTTGTTGAGCCAATTGCATCTCTGCAATTCTTCCTTGAAGTGCAACAATCTGAGCTTCCTGTTGCTCAATAACATTTCGTAAACGTTCTTCTTCCATCGCGAACCGATTATTATCAAAAACGATATTTCTTTGATTTCTCATACACTATAGACTTTCTTTCACTAATTGTCTTCTATCTCACAATTTTTTCATAAAAACGTCACTATTAAAATTAACGGTTTTACAGATTACAATTTATCAATCGTTTCACAGTTTCTTAAAGCTCGTTCAATTGTTATATATTTTATAAGTTTTTTTTTTCAAAAAACGTCACTATTAAAATCAACGGTTTTATATTTCACTAGGGGGACGCTCCCTGCTCGCTACGCTCGCCAACCCCCGTCGTTCGCTACGCTCACTTTAATAGCTCGCGCATGGCTCTATATAAAAAGTAGCATTGTAAGTAAAAAGGTTATTTAGTTCAGACTGTAGTAGCAATCATTTCAGCTCATTTTGCACGTCAAAGTACATCTATATTGAATGAGGCCCTATCTATAATTATCGAAAACCTTGCGGGTGAGGTTGCGGATCTTAATGATCTTAAAATTTTCTCATACATTTTGTAAAAATTCTTTCATCTTCTGCCAAATGACCTTGGCCTTGTGTTTCAGAAATACGCAATAGGATACGCAAGGCATAGAAATAATATAGACGCGCAATCGATCAAACGATCTAACTTTACTGGCTACAACATACAATTGACGGTGAGAAAATATAGGTTGTTTGAGTAAGATTCCTGATTTTTGAAACGTTTGCCCCTGGGATTTATTAATTGTCATCGCAAAAGCCAGAATGACGGGAAATTGAGTTTTTTGAAAGGAAAAAGACAGAAGTATACTTGTATAATTAAGGTTTATTTGTGGTGTCAAAATACGTATGTTTTGGAAAACTCCTACTAAAATCTCACAATCCAAACAATTTTCCTTTGCATTTGAACTAAGCGAATAGGTGTACCATCGACCAAGCAAGTCATGTCCTGTACTCAAAATACGAATAAGTAAAAGTATGCAATTTGGTTTTGAAAATAAATTTGTGGAATCGGGAGCCCACTTACATCAACTGAGTTTAAAAATTGTACTGGAAAATTATTTTGCTCTCTATAATCGTCACAGATGTTATCGGAACTCAAATATATTCGTTCCTCTCCGGACAGACTGTTTAAGATTTCTGCATCGATGAAAGAGCAGTTTTCATATTTGGGTGCTAATATAACCGAATTGAGAATATCGTTAGACTTTATGGTTTCAGATACATTGCCATAAGTACCTGAATTCACGAAGTTGCTAACTAAATGGGAAAGAATTTCAATAATATCTTGGCTGTAATCTGGAAATGTGGGTAAAGTTCCATTACCAAGAGATTTAAGAAATTCAACTAATTCAATCTCAAGAGGTAAAGCTCTCATGTTTTGAGTAAAAGTTATTTTGTGGAATTTTGAAAATTTGGACCATGAAGTAAGGCAATTCTCAATAAGTGGTACACGTGTACCGTGAGATGTAGGTGGCAATATTCGTGAAAAATCTCCACAGAGTAAAATAGTCTTATATCCGAAAAGTTTAGTTGAAGTACCGAATGAATCGTTTACTGAACAAAATTTCCTCAATAACTAAGAAAGCACGGTTATATGAATCATTTTCTGAAGAATTTCTTAAAAGTCTTCACACATCAACATTTTGAATTCATTCCACAAATCTAAAGCATTTGTAGGAAAGTTCATACCACAAATAGGATATAGGATAGGCAAATAACTCTCTTAACTGCTGAGAGGACTCACACTCTTTTACTTCTAATAAATATTCACACTACTCTCCATAATTTCATGCGATACGTCGTGCATGTGCTGAAAATGTGCAGTAAATAATGTTCCCAACAGTACCCAAATCCTGATGGGACCTCGAACATGAAGCAAAATAGTCTCAAATGGAACAACTCAACATAAAACATAAAATAATCTAGCAATAGCTCTACTCCTTCCTCTTTGAGGTTTTCTCCATTTCTTTTCTTTATCTACCTAAATATAATGCTCCGCGTCTCTGTATATAGAAACTCGGACGAACAAATTCGATTGATTTCATAGAATGCAGTTAATTTTGTTCTTCTGTGATTTTTAAGAGCTTGCTGAACATTTCCTTCCCTAAAGACTACATTTTGCCGGTGAGCTAAGTAACATTCAAGTCGAACTATAATATATTACGTGACTGGTAAGGCATTGGATACTCATTTATGCGCCAACTATCTTCCGTAAATCCAACATAGTGACCGGACAAAAAGCTTTCGATTTCATTTATATGAACTTTGGCATAGTCGTATCCCTTATGAACATATTTGTACACATATTTTAGGCTCTTATCTGTGCCAAGAACTTCCACATTTAAGTTGCAATCAAATTTCGCTAAAAGATATGGATTTTAAGGAACAGCATAACGGTTGTCAACAGAGTGGCCACGAAAGTCAACTGTTATACCATTAACACGACGCATCTAACATTAGCTTGAGTTGTATTGTAAAAGTCCTTAGAAAAGCTTTTGTTGCATTTACCATCTCTCATACAGACGGGGATACGATTCAATAAACCACATGGACCGTGGATCATATGGTTTTTAACTAAATTATGAAGTTGTGGGAAATACATATATATTGCAAATAAAATATATCTGGAATTTCCGTACAAACGTACCAACTTTCATTTCCTACCTTGTCTTTTTTCTCTAAATTGAGGTTTTAAAGGTGTGCAGACAAAAGTTTGGAAATATGATATAATTTCAGATTTTGAATTTTTAACAGTTTTTTGCTCGTAGCGACTAAATCAAGCATTCAAGGGAGTATGACCAAACCCCATTATTTTTTCATTTCCCAACTTTTGGCCATATATCCTTACAAGAGGTCCATACAAAAGATGGGAAATAGGATAAATTTCAGACTTTCGCTCGCTTTCCATAAATATTCGTGAAAGTTAACCTCACGTTTTTTAGAAATAACTTTAAAATTGTGATTTTCCATATTTTTTAAAATAAAATTTGCATATATTTTTATCAAATTAACAAAAAACAATGGTATAAGTAAACGATGGCTTTAAATTTGTCTGTGGTAATGCATCCATATTATTGTCTGTGGCCATATGTTCATTCTTTCGGCTTTTGTCTGGAAGAATGCAATTTTATTAGCCAAAGATTGCTCCTTCCAGGCAAAAAGCAAAAGAATGAACATATGCCTATTGTCTTTGATATGGCTGCCTTTGCCCCTCATAATATCATTGGCATAGATATTGGGTTTGAGTGCAAAGAATGCATGTAATTGGCATAAATGGTTGTTTATTCAGTCGAACGTATGATCTATGTCAATGATAATGTTAAATAAGTATGTTCTATATTTTTATATTTTCGTAGAGGAATGCAATCACATGCAATTATATGTTAATTCTTTTGGTTTGTGTCCCCAGTAGAAGATTGATCCATTTGGTGTGATTTTCGACTAATTTAGTACTTGTCATTTACCGGGGACACAAACCAAAAATTCACATATGGTTGCATATTTCCAGGCAAAAAGTAAAACATTCACACGCACACATTCTTCCCAAAAGGATCATCTACGCTATACGTGTGCTCAATTCACACATACACTCCCATTGCATTTTTAAATTTCAAAGCTTAATTAAACTAATTTCTAATTAAATTAAAAAAAAAAAAATAATTGCTGCAGGTAGAGGAAGATAGAAACTTTCGACTGATATAATTTTTATCCTGGTAAGTCGATTTAGTTTCTCATAAATGGGATAACAAAAAAACATGTCGCCTATTTATATATAGATTTACAAATTACAATTTATCAATCTTTTTTCTTCAGATTCTCAAAACTTGTTCAATAGTTCTTTATTTTATTTCTTAATTTCACCCTTCAAATAAAATAGTTTTATTCTTAATTACAAAGTTTATTTTTCTTTCTCAAAAAAAAAAAAATACACTTAAAATTCACAGTTTTATTCTTAATTGTTTTTTTTCGAGTCTCAAAAAATTTTCCACAACTTGCACTTTAAAACCTTTTCGATTTTATTTCTCGAACTTTTCGCTCTTTATAATTAGATTTACTTTTCTTCAAAAAAAATTTCATCAAAATTCAACCTTTTAAACTTCTTGTTCGAAAGAAATAAACAAAATTCACCATTTACTTTGAATAAAAAAGAAGCCGGTTAAAATTCGTTTCTACGTACCAAAAATGTTTTATTTGGATACTTTGTGTCCTTTTATACCGAAAAACTAGTATTCACTATCACTGGATTCCAATCTTCAGACAGGAATCCTACCGACTGCGCCACTTATGTTTTTATTAACTTAAGTTAATGAAAGATTTGTTTTAATTTTTTAAAAACTAAAACTTTATTCTTTTATTTCCTAAAAGTTATTACAAGATTTTTTATAACTGCTCTCTTCAGAGTGAATCTTAAGACTAAACTAAAACTAGAATTATTAGCAATTATATTTTCCAAAATTGCTGAATTGGATTTGGCTGATTCGTGAGAAAGTTTTTGGTTTTTTGATCGACAGGAAATGATGACAATAGCGATTGAAGGTACTAACGGGAAATGGCATGGCAGACAGGAAATGGCATGTGGATTGGTTCATTTAAGTTCAAGATCATTGAACGTTCGAGTTCAAGATCATTGAATTAAATGATATTCGTTTGACTTGGAAAGTATTCGAACGAGTTAATCTAGTTTGAATACTTTTCAATAATTCTATGAAAATTTTCGTTAGAGGAATATCTAACACGCGTCATTCTAAGAAATCTGGAAAAGTCTGACCCCGTATGTTTGTTAAAACGCGCAATTTATTGATTACGACAAGCAGGTCGTGAGTGGAACCAGAAAATTGATGTTGTACTTCGAGAATTGGGATTAACTCCCACAATCTCCGATCCCTGCGTTTACTGGATGAGGAAGAAAGACGATATACTTATTCCATTACTTTACGTCGATGATTTTTTAATCTCATGCAGGAATATTGAAATGATTGTGTTTAAAAAAGTTGAATGATCAAAGGTATTTGAAGTTAAGGATTTCGGCATCGCTAAACATTGCTTAGGCTTAGAAATCGACCAACAAGAAAATGGAGTACCATTGTTTCAAACCAATTAAATCAAAGAACTTTTATAGAGATGTAATTTACAGAATGCCAACCCTGTGTTTACACCTTTAGATAAGGGCTATCATTTTGCAAAGAAAGATGACGGAAATCCTCCAGATACAAATCTTCCATATAGAGAGCTGATTGGTGCTTTGATGTATTTATCAGTGGGTACTCGTCCTGACATAACACATGCCATTAGTGTACTCAGCCAGTTTAACGACTGTTACGAAAGGACGCATTGGAACCATGCCAAACGGGTGCTTCGTTACCTGGGAAGCACTGCTGAGTTAAAATTACGATATAGCAGATCCGACAATAAAATACAAGGATCTGGGGATGCAGATTATGGTGCCTGTCGCATTGATCGTAGATCATACACTGGTTTCGTTTTTACTTTAGCAGGAGCAGCTATTAACTGGGAATCCAGAAAACAACGCACTGTTGCACAATCAACAACCGAGGCGGAGTGTATGGCTTTAGCCGAAGGCGTTAAGGAACTACTGTATTTACAAAATTTTGTAAGGGAGTTAAATTTAATTGAACTATTTGATTTTACCCTATACAACCACAACCGTAATGCTGAATTGCTTGGTAGAAATTCATTGTAACATAGTCGCACAAAACATATAGATTTGCGTTATCATTTTATACGCTGCATTTTAAAAGAAAAACGCTTTGTACGTGCTCATTTGTCTAGCGCTCAAATAATTGCAGATGTCTTAACTAAACCTTTGTCTCGTGATAAACATTATCATATTCTTGCAATATTAGGACTTACCTCTTGTAAATGAATTTTTTGCTGCTCACATTGAAGAGCGAGTGTTGAAGAATACATATATAGGTTACATACTTGGGGACTTACCCCAGTATAGAAAATATGTAACCACTTAAAAACAATTTTAAAACACGCGCGTGTTGACCTAAACAAAATTCCATTTTGCGAGAACTTCCGTTCTCACAGAAATGGAAACGCGTGTTCGAAATGCAACTATTGAACTTCGGTGATTGAACCTGCAATTTAAGCAAGTTCAATCACACTTCGCAACCGCAGCCGGAAACGCATGATTGTTGAGGTAAGCCAAATAAATATTTATAAATTAAGTAATTAGGAGTAAGTAGAGTTAGTTAAGATCAAGACGCGTAAGTGATCAGTAAAGAATTGTAAAAAGTTTGTCAATCTTTTCTAATCGTCTGTGTCAAGTGGGTAAAAATTTGTACCACTAAGAGTGAGAAAACGTTAATAAATCTTAAAAACGAAAAAAACTTTGTTTGTTTTTAAAGAAAATCAAGGCAGATTTTCTAAGTGGCGCAGTCGGTAGGATTCTGATCAAACGGACAGAATCCAAAGAGAACGAATCCAACGCGATCGTTATAATAAATTGTATTTCTTGCTCAGAGACGGGATTGTCAAGCCAAAGCTCGTCTTAAAACCTTTCCTGAGGCTGGGAAGGGATCTAAGTTCATAATAAAATAAATAAAAATTGTGCAGACATTAATCCTACAAATCAGGTGAAGTGCTGGACCAAAACCAACCAGACGTCATTACCTACGAATCAGGTGAAGCGCTGAATCAATATCATTCACAGTGAGTGCAGACACAAAAACTAGTGTACCAGATACTTAAATTAGACGAGTGCTGGACCCAGAAACTTAGAGGGTAGAAATACAAGTTGCCAATATTCCACGATTAGACAAAATTGACAAACTTTGGCCACACCTAGCCAAAACAAACGAAATGGACGGTAGCCTTAGAATCACTAACGATCCATCGACAAAGCGAGAGCAGAGCTCTAGCCATCATGAAAGAAATAGCCTACATTAAGGAATTCGATGGCAATAGGAACCACCTCACCCAGTTCATCAACACCGTAGGCAACCATCTCGAAGGTGTCAGTGGACAAGGAAGAAAGGACTTATGGCAGCTAATCTACAATTCAAAAATCGTAGGCAGAGCAAAGGAGCTTCTTCTTCACAACAATCCAGAAACCTGGGAACAGGCGAAAGATTTCCTCAAACAAGACTTCAGGCCGATAATTAATTGCAAAGGGGCCGTTCAAGTATTACGTAAGCACTATGGGGGGTGGGGGGTTCTTTGTTTTGCTTATTTTGGATAATATGGGGGGTAGGGGAGTCTAGATGATGATTACGTCATCGGTAGTTATTTAATTTTTTTTACGAATGGCAACCCCCACTGTTGAATATGGTGACATCCAATGATGTTGCAATTGCAGCAATGTGTCTAGGTATTTGACCACCGGCACTGAAATCAATTTAGTCTAGACGTTTTGCGATAAGGGTTATATTTGCAACATTTTATCACACCAAACATTTCATTCGGGAGTTTTACGTTGCATGGTTCAGTTCGAAATTTCCATTGGCAAGAAAAGGTTGCGAGCGCAAAATTTATTTAAAATCGTCTAAATTTCCTCTGTCAGTGTATTTTTTCGTTTGGATACTATAGCGAGTTGACGTATTGTAAGCATAGCAAAGCAAGCTAACATTTGTGTTACCGTTGATTCCATTAGCCAAAGTTTACCGTTTAAATAAGATGTCGTTTCAAATAGACAAATCCAAGTTATACCAAAAATTATTTGAAAGCTTTAAAAAATCTCATACAAGTACGAAAGTACAAAATGTACAAAAGTTAGTTAACGAAGTGTGGCGGAATTAACAATTACAAGCAAAATCCGACAAGGAACTAGATATTATTGTATCTAAGAGAATCGAAGCAGAATTGCAAGCGGTGACTAAGAATAAATCCAATCTACTACATTTTTTTTCCAAGGTGAGTGACGAAATACAGGGTGTTAGTTTTCTGTATGTGATGTGTTCGATTCCCGGCTTTAAAGATTATTTAAAGCCATAGGGCTTTAAATAATCTTTAAACGCATTTTTTTATTGCATACTTTGTATTTATGTAGCTTAATAAGAGAATCTTTAGCAGAACCCATAGAAAGTTTTTATTTTTAGGCAACGACTACCTGTAAACCTGCAGAAAAAACACAAATTATACAGCCAGCTTCAAATATTAAAAAACAGGAAGAAGATAAAATAAAACCCGGTAATGGATCACAACAAGAATGCGAAAATAATGATAATACAGATAAACAGAGGGCAAAACCTTCTCAGGAAGCTTTGAAAAATAAGATTGCTCTACTCGAAAAAAATCTGAATGCTTTGTATTCTGCCAGAGATACTATGCCAAGCCGTGCTGAAGTTGATAAACAGATCATTAAGTTGCGCGAGGAAATAAAAACAGCAAAACAGTCTTTAAACAGGAAGATTCAAAACGCAGTTGCCAAGAAAAAACACAGGGATGGTATGAAAAGAAAGTTAGAAGATATTTGTCATGAGAATCCGGAAATAAAAAAAAGACTATCTCTGACGGATTCAGTGGGACGTCCTAATCTTGAAAGAAATCAACCATCACTATTGAAAACAATTGCGGATATAGCTTTATTTGGGAGTGCAGCAGATGATAGAAGACGAACGGAATCTATTCGCAGCGTAAAAACTCTTGATGAACTCACACAAGAATTACGTAAAATAGGATTTGACATAAGTCGCAGTGGGGCATATCTTCGTTTGATTCCCAGAAAATCTAATTCTGCAGAGGGAGGAAGACATGTATCGACAGTCGCTGTTAAGCTCATTCGAGCTCAAACTGATCATCACAAGCGCCACTTAGATAGCAAGTTCGCTGAAACATCAATCCATTATTTAGAGAACATCCATACTTGGTCAAGATCAAGTATTTTTCATATCTCAAGATGATAAAGCTCGAGTCCCTATTGGCGTAACTGCGGCAAATAAGCAAGCACCCCTGCTCATGCACATGGAATATAGAATCAAATTGCCTGACCACGATTGGGTAATCCCTGAGCGTCATAAATTAATACCATCTGTTTATGCTGGTATCAAAATTACTTCCAGTTTGCTAGGACAACCGCAAGCCGTTGGATATTCTGGGCCAACATACATTGCTATTCGAAGTGGAAAGCATAGTTCATCTACTGCTAATACTCATGCTAAGGATTTCGAGACGCTTCTCGAACTTGAAGAGTTTCGACCTTTAGCTAGAACTGACCATGGACTAGTAAAACCTGTGGTAATCATGACGGTTGATGGAGGGCCAGATGAAAATCCGCGGTATCAAAAAGTCATAGGTTTTGCTATACAGCACTTTAAGCGGCATGATCTCGATGCATTGTTTTTAGCTACCAATGCTCCTGGAAGAAGTGCTTATAATAGAGTAGAGCGCAGAATGGCTCCTCTTAGTCGGGAACTGGCTGGTTTAATATTGCCTCATGACCATTTTGGATCTCATTTGGATGAACGTGGCATTACAATTGATGAACATTTAGAAAGATCTAATTTCGAATTTGCAGGAAATGTATTAGCTGAAGTATGGAGTTCAATGGAAATTGATGGCTATAATGTTACTGCAAAATATGTTGGGGCTGCTGAACAAGATGTTCCTGATTTTCCACACATTAAATGGTATTCAGAACATGTGCGTGAAAGCCAATACTTGCTTCAAATTGTAAAATGTAGAAATACAGAATGCTGTCGTCCAAGAAGTGGCCTATTCAGATTACTAGACAACAGATTTCTTCCACCACCTGTAAAAGTAAAACAAACAGTTGATGACTTGGTTTTGGATGAAGGAGGGCAATTTATTGATCTTCCAGTCAATTTAGCTCTACGTTTAAGTGCTTCACTCAAAAATTTCCTGCAAATGCCCTACGATTATTTTTGTCCGACTGTAAAATTAAGGCTATCAAGTCGAACATGCAAAACGTGTGGTCTTTATCATGCTTCCGTCAAGTCACTAAATCGTCACATCGAGAAGATCCATAAAAAAGTAAACACGCACACTGATAAGAAAGTTAGACCTGTAAGAGTCGCTGCTCGTCGTGCTAATGAACTGATGTGCATTATTCAAAATTTAGAGCACCATGATGTTGAATGGCTCGATGAGAACGACGTAGACATTCAAAAATCGGATGAACCACTGACACTGATGAAACACTGACACAACACTGAGCAGCAATCCGAGCAATTCAATGTCATCGAAAACTTAGAATCATGGATTCGGGTTTCATGGACTGAAGACTGTTAATTTGAATTTAATATGTGTACCAAAAATTTGAAAAAAGTTTGTTATGTTCGTAAGATTATAATATTTTTGTCCCTTACTTTATGTTGAATACTGTATCAGTAAAATTCAATCTCTATCCTAAATCTTTTTTCTTATTTTTAAAATTATAATTATAACATTATAATTATAATATTAAAAAAAAATACATTTATAATTGAAAAATGTTTACGTAAGCATGGGGGAGGGGGTAAGAGCTTTGCTTACTTTTGCTGACAAGGGGGATGGGGGGGGTAAATAATTGTAATAAATCTGCTTACGTAATATTTGAACGGCCCCAAAGAAATCACTGGGAAAATAACATCGTTAAGGGTAAGTTCAATTTTCGAATTAAATTTTAAAATAGAAGGAATAATTCAGGACATAAATACTTTTGCGACATATGAAACAAATCCTAGTCAAACAAAAGATAGCTTATACTCACTGTTAACTTGTCAAATAAAACAAATAGTGTCAGGGAATTTGTCTAGAAAGATTAGAAACGAGTTTAACATACACAAAATAAAAGGAATATTGTACTCGTATGTCGGATATGATTACGCTAATATGGATAGAGACTTTTTCCTTGATAATAGAAGAATTAAATCAAGATATAATACATCTTCAAAACAAACGAATAACCCGCCTAACGAAAATTCTTTTTCAAATAACGACAAATCTGATCATTTTAATAACAACCACAGAACAAACTCACTTCAATTTAGGAATAATAATAACTCCCATTTTAACAATAGACCGAATTCCGGACAAAACAGACAATCTCACTTTAATCCCTCAGGACAAGTTAGAAACGCTCCCCAACGACCAGAACCAATGGACATAGACCATTTAACACATCGCGACCCTCCTGAAATAACACAAAACGAAGAAGTCCAAAATATTGACCCCGAGTTTTTTTTAAATTAGGCCTCGGAACAAAAATTTTTATAAATCTCACTATAGATACTAAAATATATAAATGCTTAATTGATACTGGTTCCACCACGAGTATGGATCTTCTAAGCAAAATTGTCAAAACACTTGATTTTGATAATAAACATATTGTCCTTAACAATGGATCCAAATTGCCTATGTATTCTGATAACGAAACAACTCTTGATTGTTTCGAACTCAGTATAAATGAGACGGATGTCGATTTGAATCACCTAAACGGTGAAGAAAAACGGGAAGTAAAATCCCTACTGAACAAATTTAAAAAACTTATTTATAAAGATGGAGACCAATTAACAAATACCAATTCAATAACTCATGAAATCAGAACATCAGTCGACCAACCAATATACGCGGAACTGTATAGGCTACCTCCCAAACATGAGAAGGAAGTTAAAAAGCAGGTATTAGAAATGGAGAAACAAGGTATTATCCGTAAATCGCATAGTAGATATGCCTCCCCTATTGTAGTAGTAGCAAAGAAACTCGATAACTCCGGAAAACAAAAATTTCGTTTATGTGTTGACTACAGGAAATTAAATGAGATAACAATAGATGATAGATATCCACTCCCAAATATAGAGAGCATCCTAGACAAGCTCGGAAGAGCTCAGTATTTCTCATCCCTAGATCTCGCGAAAGGATATCACCAGATAAAGGTGCATCCAAAGGACATACCCAAAACAGCTTTTGTTACACCCTATGGGCTATATGAATATGTAAGAATGCCATTTGGCTTAAAAAACACCCCAACCACATTTCAAAGGCTGATGAATGAAATCCTGAGAGATTACATCAACAAAATATGCGTGGTGTACCTCGACGATATCCTAATATTCTCGACGGGTCGTCCGTCCGGTCGTCCGTTCGTTCAAGAACATATTCAGTCTCTAACTCTAATCTTTCGGAAACTTTCAGAACATAATTTAAAACTACAGTTTGAATGCTCATTTCTAAAAAGAAACACAGAATATCTAGGTCATGTCCTAACTTCTGAAGGTATGAAACCTAACCCTAACAAAATCAAATGTATTCAAGAGTATTCGCTACCCAAAACAGAAAAACAACTCAAAGGCTTTCTCGGTGCTACTGGATTTTATAGAGAATTTGTCAAAGATTACGCAAAAGTCGCGACCCCTATGATAAAGTACTTGAAAAAAGATAAAAAAATCAATCCCAATGACCCAGAATATATTCAAGCTTTTGAAACATTAAAACTAAACATAACAAAGCATCCTATCCTCAAATTCCCGAACTTCAACAAACCTTTCACTCTATTTACGGATGCAAGTAGCTATGCAGTAGGAGCAGTCTAAACACAAGAAGGTTAACCAATATGCTACGCTTCAAGATCATTAAATGATCACGAAAGAAACTATTCGGTAACCGATAAAGAATTTCTTGCCATTGTTTGGGCAGTCGGCTATTTTAGACCATACCTATGGGGAAATAGATTTAAAATAATAACAGACCACCTACCAATAAAATATCTCAATAAAAAATACACCGGCAAAGAATTCAGCCAAAGGAACCAACGTTGGCTCCACAAACTGCAGGAGTACCAATTCAATATTGAATACCTCAAAGGCAAAGAAAACAAAGTGGCTGACTTTCTCAGTAGAATTCCCGAAGAAAAAAAGCATCAATCTGTCGATCATATAACAAATGATGGACAAGAGCAATCTAGACCCGAACAAGCACAACATGACTCTTCCCACTCCGACGAAGCAACAATCCATTCACAAGAAGAACAACTTCTTGACCACATTCCAATAAAAGAAACGATTGTAAATCGGTACAAAACTCAACTCATTCTAACCTATCAAACAGAAGAAGAAATAGAAACCATCCATAATAGAAGGATCATATCAGTTGACATGACAAAAGATATACCATACTGGACAGATTTCCTTCGTCGATATATTCAGCCTGGAACAATAGTAATATATACCGAACTACCCTACCCCGAATTCAATAAAATCCAACAGCTCATAATAGAATTCTTTAGCAATAACAAGGAAATAAAATTCATAAAAACAACAATGCGAGCCCAAGAAATAAAGTCACTGGAAGAAGTACACAAACAAATATCCCCTTACCAAACAAATGAAAGCATTCACTGTGGTATTATTGAAACATACCATAGCCTGAAGAATAAAATATACTACCCCAACCTAGTTAAAGAAATCACAAAAGTGATAAACAACTGCGAAACTTGTTAAGAAACAAAATACGAGCGAAAACCAATTAAAATGAAGTTTCAAGTAAGTGAAACACCTATTGTAATGAATGTTGGAGGAGAGGTGGATAAAGGCGAGGCACAAACCGTCTCGATTCGCCGTTTTATAAGAAAGTAAAAAGGGGCCAAGGCGAGGCAAGATGCCGTTAGATTCGCCGTTTCAAATCAGGATACGACCACTTTTGAGTACTGGAAGATCCTGATCTATTTCTTCGATTTCTTTACATTTTATAGAAAAATATTTCAAATTAAGCATAATTACTTCCCTACAGAGTGCTAACAAAATTCAATTGCATGGATACAAATTATTTCTAAAACAACTTCGAATTGAACATAATTTCATGAATGTGCACATTATTTTCTAGGTGAAAATCAAATTACAAAATTCCGAGTTGACGCTAAAAGTAGAAAATGTAAATTCATGAATTTGAGAGTTCATTCGCGAACTCGCTGAGGGTGCATGACCTAGCTAACTTAATTTATGGGCTTCAAGGTTTATGAGGTGACTTCTACACCCTCTCCCTTTAGAAAAGGGCCACCTTTTGCCGGTGTTCTCCCAGTAAATTTTTTTAATAGGTTATTGTGGTACATTTTTCTATCGTTTCTTACTTCTAAAGTGGAATTATTACCTAATTTTTCTATTATCTTGTATGGTCCATGGTAAGGACTTTGACATTTCCTTTTATCTATATTCCTGACTAAAACATAATCTCCTACGCTAAGATTACTTACATTCGTTTTTATATCATAAGTTTTTTTGTTTCTTAGTTTAGCTATACTTAGATATTCCCTAGCTTTACTGAGTGCTAGATTTAGTCTATGTTTTAATTCGTTAACGTAATTGTCTAAATTGTATATTGTACTTGTTGTATTGACTCAATCATTTGGAAGGTATGCAAGTTTTCCAAACACTAATTCGTATGGGCTGTATTGAGTCTCGACATGTGGTGTCGTGTTATATGCAAAAGTGAAATAAGGAATCCATTTATCCCAATCATATTCATTCGTGTATGCAAGAAGGAATTCATTGAGAACTCTATGGTTTCTTTCGATAGAGCCTAGTGTTTCGTGGTGGTATGGGGTTGAAAAAATTTGTTTTATATGAAGGAGATCGCAAATGTGTTTCATTAATTCGTTTTTGAACTCAGTGCCTCTGTCAGATTTTATTATTTTGAAATGTCCGTATTTCAGAATGAATTGTTCGACTAGCGTGGTTGCTACCGTTTTTGCATCCTTTGCTTCCATTGGATAGGCTGTGACGAATTTAGTGAGCTCGCACTGTATTGTCAGTATATATCGGTAGTTATTAGATATCCTTAAGGGGCCTACTGTGTCTATTGAGATTGTCTCAAAACTCGTACCTGGGGTGTCGGTTATGGTCATTTCGTCTTTTGTGTGTTTGTATTCTTTGTTTAGACAACATTTGGTACAGTTTAGGACAAATTTCTTTACCATTTTATTCATGTTCTTCCAAATGTATTTTTGTTTTAATTTTAAAAGTGTTTTTCTGATCCCAAAATGACCGCCATGTAGTGAATTGTGAAATTCTTTTATAAGTTTCTTTTGTGTTGGTGTGTCAACAATTTTTTGGGGTTTTTTGTATATTAATATTTTTATTGATTCATTTTTATCCTCTTCACGTTGCAACGTGTTATAAGCTTCTTTAAATTCTTCTTTCTGAACATGTTCAAATATTTCATTTTCTATATTTAGTGCTAATTCTTTTATGTTTGCTTTCTTTAATTTTGATGACAGCTTCTCCAGGATCAATTCTAGGTTGACTGGATTATCACTGCATCGTACTAGTACTTCTTCTGTATTTATATCGATATCTATTTTATTTTTGCATGCATTTTGTTTATATTCGCTCATTATGTTGAAATTAAGTTTTCTTACATTTTTGATGTCTGATAGAGAAGTGCAATCCCATATGAAGAGTTGATCAGGCTCTAAGGGTTTGGCAGTTTCTTTGTTGATGTTACTGTTATTGATTTTATTTTTCATGGCTCTAGTTAACACTAAAGATTTATGGCAGGATTGGTCATTTGTTGTTGGTATCATACTTTTAAGTAAATCTGAGTCAATTTTTATTCGGGATAAGGCATCAGCATTTGTGTTCATTTTACCCTGTTTGTAGATAATTTCGAAATCAAAATCACATAAATCCAGGCGTATTCTTGTTAGTTTAGATGATGGGTTTTTGTGTGAAAATAACGAGACTAAGGGTCTATGGTCCGTGACTACTATAAATTTATTGCCAAATAGGTAGGGTTTGAAGAAATTGATACCCCAATGAATATGAATAAAATTGTTTTAATAAATCGAAAGATTTTTGGCATTCTTCTGTCCAGTGAAACTTTTGACCTTTCTTTAATAAATTATTTAGACATTTTGTGATTTCTGCAAAGTTCTTGACAAAACGTCTGTAGCAATTGCAGAAGGCTATGAATTTTCTCACTTCATCGGCGTTTGTTGGCGTTGGGTAATTTTCAATTGCTTTGTTCTTGGAGGGATCAGTTTTTATACCTTCGCTTGTTACTAGATGTCCAAGGTAAATTACCTCTGATTTTAAGAAATTACATTTGCTGGGGTTTAATTTTAGGTTATATTTCTTGAGGCGTTTCAGGACATTGGTTAAATTTTCGTTGTGGTGTTTGAGGCTACATCCGAAAACAATTATATCGTCGACGTATAGGAAGGCTTTTGAATCTAATCCGCTTAGTGCTATTGTGAGCATCCGTTGAAAACTGTTGGATGATATTTTTAATCCGAAAGGAAGTCGTTTGAATTGATATTGACCGTTTGAAGTTGAAAATGCGGTATAGGGACGTGAATTCTTTTCTAGGCCTATTTGATGGAAAGAGTTTGTCATGTCGAGCGTTGAGAAATATTTAGCTCTGCCTAATTTATCAAGAATATCTTCAAGACGACACGTCTTTGACACAAAGGGAATTTATCATTGACAACCTTTTTATTTAGTTGTCGAAAATCAACGACTAGTCTCCATTTCTTCGAGTCTTCGTTGGCTTTCTTTGGGACAATGAGCAATGGTGCGTTGTAGGAGGGTTCTATGATATCTTCCTCTAGTAGTTTTTCAACTTGTTTGTTAATTTCTTGGAAATGGGAGTTGGGTAACCTGTAGTTTTTGATGTATACTGGAGTATGATCTGTTAGATTTATCTCTTGGGTATAGAAATTATTTACTGAAAGTGTGTCTCCTTTTGGGTGGAAGACATCTTGGAATTCATGGAATATTTTATGGAGTGAATTTAATGCATTCTGTTCTGTAGATGATATATTTAGTTCGTTGAGGAGTTTCTTGAAGCGGTTATTGTCGTCACAATGCCTTTTTGAACTATTTTTTAAAATGTAGTAGTCAGAGAGGGGTTCTGTTTCTATTGTCAAGTTGGACATCTTTACTTCTCTTTCGTTTGTATTCAGAAGTTTTATGTGGCAAGTGCCATTCGAGGGGGCTAAAGTATTACTTAGAAAAACGCCGGGTTGTAGCTCTTTGCTGATTGTCAATTGTAATTTTCTTTTTGATACTTTTTGGGAAGTATGGAGGTGCTGATTGTGGTTCTTCGTTTGTGTGAGGAACGTATTCTTCCTCCATTTATAAACTGGTAGTTTTGTTGAGAGTAACTCCGAAAAAGAGTGTCTCGGAAAATTTGTTTTCTGTAATGCAGCTATGTCTTCTTAGTTCGTCACGGGCAGGATCGCCATGTAATGAATGTTGGAGGAGAGCTGGATAAAGGCGAGGCACAAACCGTCTCGATTCGCCGTTTTATAAGAAAGTAAAAAGGGGCCAAGGCGAGGCAGATGCCGTTAGATTCGCCGTTTCTAATCAGGATACGACCACTTTTGAGTACTGGAAGATACTGATCTATTTCTTCGATTTCTTTACGTTTTATAGAAAAATATTGCAAATTAAGCATAATAACTTCCCTACAGAGTGTTAACAAAATTCAATTGCATGGATACAAATTATTTCTAAAACAACTTCGAATTGAACACAATTTCATGAATGTGCACATTATTTTCTAGGTGAAAATCAAATTGCAAAATTCCGAGTTGACGCTAAAAGTAGAAAATGTAAATTCATGAATTTGAGAGTTCATTCGCGAACTCGCTAAGGGTGCATGAACTAGCTTACTTTATTTATGGGCTTCAAGGTTTATGAGGTGACCTCTACACTATCAAACATAACCAAATTCTTCATATGGACACATATTTCTTCATGAAACAACCATTCTTAACGCTGATAGATAAATTAACCAAAGTAGCTTATGCTTACCACTTGCCAAATAGAAATTGGATTAAAAAAATAGAAACACTTGAGGAACATTTCTCCAAATTTGGAAAACCGGAAAAAATAATAACAGATAACGAATTCAGTGCCGAAAATCTTAAAGAATTCTTTGGGGAACAAAAAGTCGAGTTACATCTGACGAAACCTAATACTCATACGGGTAACAGTGACATAGAAAGATTTCACTCCACACTTCAGGAGAAACTAGTAGCTATGAAAAAATTAGACCTTACTCTAATCCAAAAACTCCATAGAGCTATTAACAACTATAATAATAGATATCATTCTACACTCCAAATGACTCCCTTAGAAGCAAAAAGAACAAACTCTCTAATACTAAACGAAAGAATAGAGCAATTTAAACAAAAGAACACTCGGAAGTTAAATCAAAATAGAGAAGAATACTTAGAAAAAAGACAAACCCTACCAGTAAAAAATTATAAGAGAAATTATTATAGAAACGAACCTAGATATAGAATAAAGAAATATGGTAACGAACACCCGAAAAATACTAAAAAACCCCGAAAATTTACAGATGATACCAATAATATTCCTAATCCTAACTCTGGGAACGCCACACCAAGCGGAAGCAACTTTAACAGTAACACCTCTGACGACAAATAACGGGTACGTGACTATTAACATGGGAGAAACAGAAATAATACAGGACGCTAAAATAATATTACACGTAATTAATACAAATGAAATACGCAAGACTATTAGAACAATGGACGACAATACGCAAAATTTACAAATACATCTCGACGCGACAATAAGAGAACAAATACGAACAATCAAACCAAACTATCCGCCATAGAACCAAAAGGACAGTCTAGATTTAAGAGAGGCTTAGCTGATTTCATAGGAACAGCTCAGAAATGGTTATTTGGAACCATGGACGAAGAAGACCGACAGGACATAACAAACCACCTAAAAACTGTAGAAGAAAACATTGATAATTCAGTAGGCAATCTTAATAAACAAATCGCTATTAGCTCCAATTTTAACGAATCTATTAACCACTTGAAAAATATTATAGAACTAGACAGAAATGAAATAATCAAAGCACATAAAGAAATAGTAGGAAACGAAAAACGCCTTATAATCCAACAACTAAAAACTGATCAATTACTGAAGATTAGGATCTTAGAGGAAAAGCTTAACCATATAATCGATAGTATAGCCTTAGCTAAACACGGACTCGTCCATCCAAGCATGCTAACCGCGGCGGAAATTGAAGAAACAAACCTGGACTTTTACAGACTAAAAAATATTAAAACTGGACTGTTAAAATATGATAACCATACACTAATTCTTGCAATAAAAATTCCCAATATATACAAACTAGTAGACTATAAATTAATAACCGCCATGCCAAACAAGAATAAATTAGAGGTAATCATTGACGACCAACTTATACTGTAAATTAACAAAACTAAATATGAATATAATAAATTAATACAATATGAAAGAGATTTGAAAATGGTAAAAAATTGCATCGAAAATAGGAATTGTAATCTTAAAGAAAATAAAGTAACTGAAATCAAAAGGGTCGATGAAAGTACAATTATTGGTAAAAATGTTAAAGATATCGAAATTGTTAACTATTGTGACGACAGAAAAATAAAATTGTACGAACATTGTCTAATAAACATAAACAATTGTAGCATAAAAATTTTAAACGAAACTTATGAAAATAAAAATTGGCAATTTATTGAAAGATTTCATTACAACGAAGATGTAAACTATAACTTTACAAAACCTGTAGATTTTAAGGAAATATTGTTAAAAAGTAACACAAACCTAAAACACATAAAAAATTTTAAATACCATAAAAATGTACAATATATTGCGGGCTCAACAATCATGATAACCGCCATAATTCGGGATAATACTCAAATGTGGGCAAAAACACGCTAAAGTCAAAATTTCAATCAAGGAAAAAGAAACCAAACCAGAAAAAATTCAGGAGAATTTTGATCTAAAGGGGGGAATGGTTACATACTTGGGGACTTACCCCAGTATAGAAAATATGTAACCACTTAGAAACAATTTTATAACACGCGCGTATTGACCTAAACAAAATTCCATTTCGCGAGAACTTCCGTTCTCACAGAAATGGAAACGCGTGTTCGAAATGCAACTATTGAACTTCGGTGATTGAACCTGCAATTTAAGCAAGATCAATCACACTTCGCAACCGCAGCCGGAAACGCATGATTGTTGAGGTAAGCCAAATAAATATTTGTAAATTTAGTAATTAGGAGTAAGTAGAGTTAGTTAAGATCAAGACGCGTAAGTGACCAGTAAAGAATTGTAAAAAGTTTGTCAATCTTTTCTAATCGTCTGTGTCGAGTGGGTAAAAATTTGTACCACTAAGAGTGAGGAAACGTTAATAAATCTTAAAAACGAAAGAAACTTTGTTTTTTTTTAAAGAAAATCAAGGCAGATTTTCTAAGTTATATAGTTAAACAATATATGTACAGACAATGTTCTCTATATCGCCATTCTTGTAGTTACTTAATCTATGAATATTAACGTCTAGACTAATTTTTTGACATCTTCGGTAGAGGTGTAAGAACTACTCAAAAATGAGTAATCGAATGTCTTCGTTACTTGATGACCGAGTATTCGTTGTATCCGCAAAAAAAAAAAACAATATGAAACCATTTCATATCTATAAGTAGGGGAATATAATCCATTGTCATACTCTCATTAAAAAATTCCTTATTTCTAAATTCCCGCTTGTTTTTATGTACCTTCCATGCAAAAATCCAAAAATACCCAAAGAAACAAATACTACCCAATGAGTATCCGGATCACTATTCGTTACCAGAGCAGTCGAATCTGTGTATGAAAATTTCCATATAAAAGTATCCGCGAGTATCCGCGAGTACTCGTTTCATTTCGACCCGTTCCTGTCCCTCTCACATTCTCCCATTCCCATTCTCACATTCCCATTCACACTTTCTCTCGCACTAGAAACCCTCGTTCATGAATGTACATTCATTCCCAATCATTCCTAGACGTGTTCGAGAGAGCGATTTGCTATCAACGCACACTGATAGCGAGACTGATACTCATTGGATACTCGGAGTCATAGTGAGTATCCGGTACTCAGTAACGAATACTACTCATTTCTTACATCTCTAATCTTCGGCAGTCGCTAACTCTCGTTCATCAAGTGTACTTATATTTAATAAAGTGTGTCCAATCTACTTATATTTGATTTTATTTCGTTCTAACAGTACGGATTAAGTAGGAAACAATAAAAATAATATTTTTAAACTCTTTCAAATAGAGATATACATACCTCTATATACTATACCTGTATATACCTCTATTATAACCTCAAATTCCGTATTTTTGTGTACATTTTTTGACGATCAAACTTGCGCATGCGCGTGATGTAAATGCTATGCTTGCCATCTTGTTTTCATTATTGCAACAAACAATGAACTTGCTGTGGTGTTTTCTTATGAAACATTTGTAGGAATGCCGCGAAACTTAAACCAGATTTAATTTATATACACAAAAATTCAGGCACTGACAGCGTTATTAAATTATTAAATTTAAATTTCATATTTCGTATTCAAAAACAAAGATTGTGAAATTAATATTGTTTTGTTATCTACATAATACTGTGTTTGCAGCAATAATATTTAATATATGACAAATAATTAGTTTAAATTATTATTTCTGCTAAACCCTCGTTTCCTGTTTTATTTTACTAAGCTTCTGAGTAATTAAAACTAAGTAATTAAGAAATACAAAATATATTTGCTATGATTTAAGAAAAATGATGGGTTTACCAAAACAAGGCACAATTTAGTGCAAGCAATTCCAGAGACTCCAAGTAAAAACAATTGGAAACATAAAGTTTTGTTTAGTGTTATGGAATTCATTGAACATGACAGTAGCATGAAGAAGAAATTCCTCATTTCTAGCGAGAAATCAAATTAAAGACTAATTTTATTTTAATAACAATAGCTTTAATTGTATCTAGCCTACCCAAATAACACTTTTATATAATTTTCAAACTTTTCTTAAAGCCATTTTTGTATGTGTCGTCCTAATTAGTCTCTTCAAATCAACTTTGCATATATATACTTAATCTAAATATTCACTTGAAAAAAGGATTGACTACGCGAGGGAAATTTATCTGGAATTCTTTGTGTAATAGCCGATCTACTGAAGCTCTGAAAGAACATTAATATGAGATTGATTTATTTTTTAAGTTATCTGTATTACCTTGCAGCATTTGGTATCAAATCGTTCTGGTCCTTAGTCTTATATAAAATGTTTGAAAGGCATTGGCGTAATCAATTACGTCTACAGAAAAAAACCAGTTTGACTTCCTTCTGATGTCTCAATTATGTCCAGCAGATATTTTTGCAATCATAACTAAACCTGCTGCCATACAGTCGACTATTCCTATCACGAAATGTTCATTCCACAAAATATGTATTCCTATTTTAGCTTCTTCAAATAATTGTGTAAATTCCTGGTATGAAACATTCACTTTAAATTCAACAGCATTTTATAAGGACAAGTGTTTCCTTAAGTCTTGCATATATTTCAAATGTTCATTCCCTTCTTCATTTCTACGTGATGAACCAACAATTACAAGTCTCATTTTATTTGACAAATCAACATTGTTTTGAAAAAGCATTCGAAGTTCATACATGGTTTGTAGTTGTAATGGATGATTCTTCAGGACAAAACTGGCCAATAGACATTATACAAATTTTTTCGTTATCATTTCCAGTGAACTGCAAGTTCTTTAAGTGAAGTGATTTACTTCACATTTTTCCGTCCACGATGAGTTAACCATAACTGTTTGGGAGCAACGCCCAACTCACTTGTACTTACAACTATAATTTGTTAACTATTTGCAATGCATGACAGTTGTGACGGACCTTAGCAAACATTCGGTAGTAAACAAGTTCATACCAAGAAATATGTTTCTCACAACATAGCTGCTCTTATTATGGACATAGACCCTGCACTGTTGGATAATGGACGTTAAATCCACTTTACATTATCCTAAAAATCTATATAAAGGAAAAGTAAACGAGTAACCCATTGTATCCATATAAATATCGAATGGTTGTTTGAATAGCTTCCAATCCTAGAATCAGGAATCCTTTGCTTTGACCAAGTAGTGCTAAACATGTTGGGTTCTTTTCCAAGGGGTTAAATACACTTCTCTTGCGTTTACTGGGGATCTATTTATTTTAAATTCTTCCCTGAACTAACGTCTATGCTCATTTACCTATTTAACATCTCTTTCAAATTCTTGCAAATACTATTTCTTCTTTTTTACAACTTAATTACTTGTTCTTCTTATAGTGTTTTCGATTACCAAGTTAATTTAAATACACAAACCTATCCCTTTTGATTATAAAACTAGTTTTCTCTTAAAGTTCTCTTTCCAACCTATTCCCTCTCAAAGTTCTCTAATCATACAAAATTTTCCTTTTTAATTCTTAACTAATTTACTCTCAAAAGACTATTTGTGGTGCGCGACATTTGTCCCTTACTTTCTGGTTGAGTTTTTCGCCTTCTTGAGTTGCCGGTAGGTCCTCTTCTCCATCTTGATCTGGTTTATACCTTGGCTGGCGGTCCTCTTCTCGCTCTTCGTGGTTGCTAATACTAGTTTTCGTTGGGCTTCTTGGAGTCGTCTCTGGAAATAGGCCTCTGATCCCGACCGGTGTTTCATCGGTAGGTTGGGGTTACTTGATTCTTCTTTCTTCTTAAGTGCCGCGAGTCGTTGACGGTACTCGTCAAAAGTGATGGGTCGTGGTCCAGCGGCTGGATCTCGGAGGGCCTCTCGAAGGGGTACGGGGGCCTTTTCCGTCATCTAATGGGAGAGGGGTCGATTTGTAATTGACTGCTGCCTACTAGGGCCGTTCAGGTCTATAGATAGCTGACTACTAGGTCAGGTTACCTTTTTTTTACACGAGCACTCAGTTCTAAAACGAGGGAGATAAGTCTGGTGGGTGTTCCTTCAAACACGTCTTTCTTCTGTGGAGTGGGAGAGTCTTCAAACACGTCTTCCTTCAGTGGATCGGAAGAGTCTTCAAACACGTCTTCCTTCAGTGGTTCCTCGGCTGGTTGGCTGGTTCTTCTTCGCTGGACGTTTTCCTCGGGCCAGTTCTCGATCTTCACTGTCCTGATGGGGCCCTTTGCCGTCTTTTTATTCTGTAGTTTTGCTGTCCTAGTGACCCTGATGACCCTGAACCTAGAATTCGCATTATGTGCAAGTTGTATGCACCTGTACGTGACCCTGAAATCAAAATTTTCCAGCATCTGTCTTCTGTCAAATTTTCTTCTGGCGCGGTGTAGCATTTCTTCGCGTTGTCTTATCAGTTGTTGTGCTGGAGACATTCAGGTATTCTGCTGGGTCAGCAGTTTTGCTCCGCCGATCGTGGGAATAGGTTTTTGTGCAGCGTGTCATCGAGGTGGCGGGGACAAAGGGGGGGGGGGTCATGGCTAGCATACAGTTTGCATTCGTCAGTTTGCACTTGGTTGTCGTGCGGTGTGTATGTTTTTATTGTGTACTGTTTGATTGACTTATTCGCCAGTTACTGGGATCGATAATTATGGGTGAGTATTTTCTTGGGATCGACAGTGATTTGTTTTTGTGGCTTCTTGGTGTAATCAATAATCAATAAAAAGCTATAATGATATTGGTGACTATTTTTTTGATTGGTTTTTAGTGTTTTCGTCATTCTACTTTGGGGCGTTTTTGAGTCCCAACAAACATATACCTTATTGCTTCAACCCAATATCGTGTTGTTAAGTGCACAATCGATGTATTTTTCCTCATTGAGAGAAAAATTGCTTTGGCTTTGTTGAATGGAAGTATTCACGTCTTCAGTATATAGGTATTACTATTATTATCCCATCGAATTTCCGTCAGAAAGAACATATAAATCATGAACGTCCTACGTTACAGAAAATGATTCCAACCTGAAATGAGTGAACTGCAAACCAAAGTACCCGATGTCCTGCCCCGCCTTCATTCCAGTCTGGATGAAATATACATACCTACATCTTCTTGTCGTTTCATCAGTTTGATAATATATACTTTCAAAGAAAACATATGACAATAAACAGCAGGCAAACACAGAGTGGCAAAATAATATTGCAAATGTAGATTCTGCAAAAAATTTCAAAATCTTTTAAACATTTCTTGAAACTGCAAATATGGATATCCGTACAAATAAAGTGGAGATAATAGTTTTTCTAATATCTCTTGCATTTACATAAATAATCCTCTTTAAGTTTTTCGTAAATAACCTTTTCGGGAAACTGTTTACAATTTTCATATGCAATGTCAGTTGATGACAAGAAGAACAAGAATAAAGACGTGTATACTATAACAAATTACATATTTTGAGTACTCAAACTAATCTGATATTCATATGTTCCGTGTTTTTTGCCTCCAGTAATTGATTTTATGTCGTAAATCTGTTTAAATTGCATAAAAATGGTTTTGGGGTCAGAATTTTTGAATTTTGTTTTTCAAATATTTCCTAAATTTAATGATTTTCTAGCTCGGAAATGCATGTTTTCGCATTTATTGAATTCAGGTAAGTCTTGTATATGATACATATTTATATATCTGAAACTGTATGTTTCGGAAATCTGAGAATTTAAGTAACGACATCTCGAAACCGGGATGGGATATCGAAAAAATGTATTTAACATTTTCATATGATTGTACCTCATTTAACTAGAATTTAACACCAGATTTCAAAACTGATGAACATTGAAATCATAATTGCATCTTAAAACTTTTCAAAATACACATATTTTGAAACATTATCATTTGTGGGGAATCCCATAAATACACCAAATATTTAGAACATATTTGATTTTAAGTCCTTAAAAAGCGTTTGTTCGTAAAATCTATCTATATATGTATATAAAAATCTAGCCCTAAAAATGTGTTCGTTTGTCGCCGGTGTTTGGCTAAGCGTGTGCACCGATTGCAACCAAATATTAATTTATTGTTAGTAGCTATTTGCATATGGTTTTTGTGAAGTTTGGTTGAATTCGGAGCAATCAGGCGTGAACCGTGGGCACGGAAACGAACACATGTTTTGTTCATATATTCGTGAGTAAAGTACAATAATCGACATTGCGCAACAGGTTGAAAGTCACATGCTCTTTTTTTTGTTGCCGGGAGACGTGTTTATAAAGTGAAAATTCAAATGTCAATTTGAAATCATTATTATTCATTGAATACAGTGAAAAAAGTGGTAAGTACAATAGTGATTTGTAGAATTTGGTAAGTTTTCTTTTCAAATTGGTCGTGTGTTTTTTTCCTTTTTCTCGAACAGCAGTGCCATTAAAACATTTAGCGTTTGGTGATAACTCAAAAGCCTATTTGAAATCATTATAATTGATTGTATACAGTAAAAAAAGTGGTAATTATAATAGTAATCTCTGGAATTTTTGAAGTTTTCATTTCAATGTCGTTTTTTTTCTTTTTTCTTGAATAACAGTGCCATTAGAACATTCGGGGTTTGGTGATATGTACTTTGTATTGGGTGCCACTATTTTCTATTCGAATTTCGAATGCATCAATTCGTTCGAGGTTAGTTTTTGCTTGAAATATATTGAAAATTAATTGTGAATGTATGTATGTATCTTTCAAATGAAATCGAAGAAAAAATGGTAAGGCCTAGAAGTAATCTTGGTCGCCGGTCACGTAGAACGACACATATATCGAACGAGAGGGCTAATATATCACAAGAACAGCCAGAAAATGTAAATCAAATTGTCAGAGCACGCGTTGCCAGATCACGTTCAGGTCATTCACCTCAAGAACGTAGTAAACGTAATGATGAAGATAGATTGAGAATGCAACGTCATCGTGACAGACCCAATCGATTCCATCCATATGGTGAAAATGCACAGCGTAGCCAGATGAATGTAAATGTTGATTTACATCGTGCTGGGTTTCAATATAATAATGCGATTGATTACAATTTGAATAAATTTGTCGTTATTAGCGATATGAATACAGTTTTAAAGCAAGTGTAGTGAAGTGTGAAGTGAAGCATTTAAGTTCAAAAATGAATCGCTTGGAATGTGTTGTGCAGGTGGAAAAGTTCAGTAGCAAGAACTACAATATCCACCGGAACCATTGGCAACATTGCTTTCTGGCATAACTCCTCAATCAAAGCATTTTTTAGATAAAATTCAAACTTAAAATTCATGCTTTCAAATGACTTCCTTTGGAGCAACGAATATCATAACAGATCATTTCATGCCAACATTTAAGGTGATTTCGAATGTTTCTTTTGATAGAAACAGTTAATTTTTGACGTGATAACGTCTTATAAATCAATGACCGACTGCACAAATGAAAAATCTCGACTCATTGTCACGTTCCGCCTGAGCTGAGCGGACGAATGAGAGATTCGTACATTAGTTTGGATTCATGAGAGATTCGTTCATACGCGCATTAGTGTGGATTCAAGAATCTCTCATGAATCCAAACTGATACGCGTATGAAATTGGATTCATGAGAGATTCGTTCATACGCGTATTAGTGTGGATTCAAGAATCTCTCATGAATCCAAACTAATACGCGTATGTACGAATAAATAAATTGTTAATACAAAGCATATTGTTACTTATAATTAATCTGCATAATTTAAGTAAAAAATTTATTGAAAAAATTTACATTTTAAATTAACTCCTTCTTTGTATTATACAAAATAATTATAAATCAGCGAAAATAATTCAATTCAATTCATAAAAGTAGGCAATTTTTCATTAATGTTTTCTTATGACGTTATCACGTAAAACTATCGTCCGTAAACCCACTTTACAGACAACCAATATTTTTTATTTATTCACAATTTCGGATGTGAATTCTGAGTATTTTATCTCTACATTACAGATACAAGGGCAAATTTATCACAAAGTTGGTTCATTATTGCCATTCCCAGATGAGAATTAACAATCTTTGCAAATTTATTTTATTGGCAACTCTGACGAAGAAATTGATGCCCGCTGTGCTTTTACTTCAAATACAAGAAGGGTTATTGTTGGTGAACTTCAGGAATTGTTTCATCAACATAATGAGTTGATTCGCATGTTTGAAACAGCCCTTGATAAGATGCCATCTGACAATCATAAAATTGTAATTCGCGCTGACAAAACACCAGTTGGTGAGCATGCTGGAAGATATAATGAACCTGCTAATGCTGAAGTTGCGATTGTTATCGTTGAGGAAGAGTTTCAGTCACGTGATATTGTATTACAACGTAGAAATAATCAACTCCAGCTTGTGTCAGAAACTCCCCATTTTTATGATGCGTTGCAGTACCCTATTTTATTTTGCCGTGGTGAAGACGGATACGCTATCAATATAAAGATGAAAAACCCAACAACTGGTGTGTGTTTTTGGTAGTTGATTGAGCATTCTACTTTGCTGTGGCAAATTTGAATTATACATTGTAATTCTTTTGTTTTTTTCAGGTGAAGAACTCAATAAGGAGGTCAGTGCAACGAACTATTATGCATTCAGACTTATGATTCGGCGAAATCAGCAAAATCACATTTTGAAATGCAGAAGACTATTTCATCAATATGACGTCGATATGTATGCAAAAACAGAAACAAAACGACTAAATTTTATTCGATTCAATCAAAGGAAATTGCGTTCTGAAGAGTATATACATCTACGAGATGCTATTAATAATGATGCAAATGTGCATGACCTTGGAAAAGTCGTAATATTACCATCATCATACTCTGGTAGTTTAAGGCACATGCATGAATATGCACAGGATGAAATTTGCTATGTTCGTTGCTATGGGCGTCCTGATTTCTTCATAACATTTACGTGTAACCCACAACGGGAAGAAATTCAGAAGCATTTATACCCCGGACAATCATCCACTGATCGACATGACATTACAGCCAGAGTATTCAAACAAAAACTTCAATCACTCATGGTTTTGATTGTTAAGCTTAAAGAATTCGGTGAGGTACGATGCTGGATGTACCCTATTGAATGGCAAAAGAGAGGCTTGCCACATGCGCACATCTTGGTTTAGTTGGTTAATAAAATAACAACTGATGAAATCGACAATGTTACAGCTGAAATTCCAGATCAGACAATTGATTCTGAATTATTTAAGGTTGTTAAAAAAAACATGATTCATGGCCCATGCGGTTCAATACATGTCAATTCACCATGCATGGTTAATTGTAAATGCACGAAACGATATCCAAGGCTATTAGTGTCTGAAACTGTTACCGGGAATGGTGATTACCCCCTTTATCGTCGACGATCACCAGACGATAATGGGAAAACTGTAACTATTCAAGTACATAATCAGAATATCGAAGTTGATAATCGTTTGATTGTTCCCTATTCACCATAACTTTCAAAGGCATATAAGGCCAACATTAATGTTGAATATTGCAACTCCGTTAAGTCAAATATATATGCAAATACGTGAACAAGGGCAGTGATATGGTAGTTTTTGGGGTTGCAAATGAAAATAGAAATGACGAAATAACTCAATATCAAATGGGCCGTTATGTTAGCAGCAATGAAGCTATTTGGCGAATTTTATCATTCCCCATTCATGATCGTAATCCAGCTGTTGTTCATTTGGTCATTCATTTGGAAAATGGACAACGTGTCTATTTCACTGCTGATACCGCACAATATATAGCAGAGCGATCACCATCCACTACATAACTTGCGTTTTTTGAATTGTGTCAACACGATTCGTCTGCTCAAACATTGCTTTATACAGATATTCCTAAGTATTATACGTGGAATTCGTCAACGAAAAAATGGAACAGACGTAAAAACGGTACACCGGTGCCAGGTCTTCATAATGTATTTTCGACCGACACCTTAGGACGACTTTACACGGTGCATCCAAGTCAATCTGAAAGTTTTTGTTTGCGTTTGTTATTGGTATATATACGTGGTCCAACATCTTTTCAGAATTTGAAAACAGTTAACGGGCGTTATTGTTACACTTATCGTCAAGCATGTGAGAAGTCACAATTACTTGAAGATGATAACCATTGGGATGCGACACTTTTGAATGCATCTGTCACAAGTTCGGTGCACCAAATAAGAACATTATTTGCAATAATTATATCAACGTGTTTTCCGTCAAACTCATTACAATTATGGCAAAGTTACCGTGATTATATGATCGAAGATATTTTGAATCGTATGCGACGTAATGTTTCAAATAATGATTTAGTTATTACATTCGAAATGTATAACGAGGCACTGATTTCGATTGAGGATTTGTGTTTGTCGATTGCTAATAAAGGATTGGCACAATTAGGTATGACAGCGCCTAATCGACTAATGCATGATGCATGTAATGAAGCCTTGCAACGTGAATTTCAATACGATGTAAATGAATTGAATACATTTATAGCTTCAAATCAACCACAATTGGATCGTGAACAAAAACATGCCTATGACACTATAATGCAAAGTGTTCGAAATGAATGTGGAGGATTATTTTTCTTGGATGCGTCTGGAGGTACGGGATTTGTTTTCGGCGACTATAAGATCTCAGAACAAAATAATACTAGCACTTGCATCAACTGGAATTGCTGCTACGTTGTTGGATGGTGATCGCACTGCCCATTCAGCACTTAAATTACCATTAAATATGCAAGTTAACGAAAATCCAACATGTAACATAAGCCAGAATTCAGGAATGGGAAAAGTTTTGCAACAGTGCCAAATAATCGTGTGGGATGAGTGCACCATGGCGCATAAGAAATCATTGGAGGCATTAGATATAACATTGAAAGATTTACGTAATAATCAGGAATTATTTGGTGGAGCTTTGATTCTATTGGCTGGTGATTTCCGTCAAACACTTCCTGTAATTCCCCATTCAACTGCAGCCGATGAATTAAATGCAAGTTTGAAGTCGTCCAATTTATGGAGGCATGTTAAAAAACTCACTTTAACCCATTTAGACCAGGTGTCCCCATTTGAGGACAATGATTCAAACACCAAAATAGTTTTAATTATTATAAATACGTTCTGTTTCAAAGCAAATTATTCGTGCTCAAGAGTTTGACCCTGTAATTGAAAATACAAATATTGTCATTTTCTGGATAAGAAGGATATAGAAGGATGTAAAAGGATAAAAAGAATTTTTTTTTTTTTTGTATATTATGTCTTATTGGTCCACCAGGGTATAAAAATGAAGATTTTTCCAAAAAAATTTAGCTGGTTTGTATTTGGGTCTTAATGGGTCAATTGCAAATGTACGTGTACAACTACAAAATGATTCCTCAGCTGCTGAATTTTCGAAGCATTTGTTAGATATTGGGAACGGCAAAGTTCCAATTAATGGATCCACTGGCTTGATTACGCTTCCAAAAATTTTTGTCACATTACACAAACCAAAGCAGAATTAGGTCAAAGTGTTTTTCCGAACACTTGAATACTGGCAGGGAAAAATAAAAATGTTAGTGAATTAAATGACAATATCTTAAACGATATACCAGGCCAAATTGTAACCTATAAATCAGTGGATACCGTTACAAATGCTGACGATGTGGTAAATTATCCGACCGAATTTTTGAATTCGCTCGATTTGCCAGGAATGCCTTATCATCGCTTACAGTTGAAAGTTGGTGCTTTAAAAATCAACTTTGTTATTAAATACAAATAGAAATTACAAACATTTAAAATAATAATTAACTTCTTTTACATTTTGTTGCCGTCTGGCGAAGCAGACGAGGGTCCGCTAGTATATTATATTATAGTTTATTAGTATCCACTGCATGAGCCTAATAAAGGTAAAGTTTTCTTAAACAAACATTATTTTTGTTGCGTGCGAAGCGAACGGAACATGTAAGCCAATCCAATCTACTCCAAACTGGCATCGGAAACGCGCCCTTATACTTCCCTATTTTCGAAAATTGGCGTCAGGTGACAAATTGCCTCACAGAATAAATTTAAAATTTAATATTTGAAACGGAAAAACCAATTTTTAAGTACCTTAAAGTAAAGATAATAATAATATCTAACTCAAAATTTTTCAGAAAACAAAAATTAATAAGAAGTGAACTTAAGTGTACTATAACCGAAAAATTTTGTATATGCGTCATAAAAATTTTGTATCTTATTTAATTACCTTATTACATAATTATATTCCAGGAAGTCGTTGAAATTATTGTTTTTTATGATCATAAAAATCAGTACGTGTCCGGAAAGTAGTGCACTTACCCAACAAGCTTTTAGAACTTAAAAAACTCATTCTTAAAGTGAAGATAGGGTGCACTACTTTCGGTACACGTTCGAGTTTGCCAACATTTTGATCTTTATGATAAAAAAAAACAGTTACCTCAACGAGATCTTGGAATGTCACTAAGACATTCGGTAATTGCATCATTTTTGCTTACGAAGAAAGGATCGAATGAACAGGATACGCTCCTTCAACGATAAAATGAATTGTTTTTTCAATCACTCTACTTCTATTCTAAGCTTATTGAAGTTTATTTTTTAATTTTTAGTTTGATTTTTTATTAAAGCGTTTCTTTTAGTTTTTTAAAAGTATTATTTATTATCTATTACTAAATTTGAATTCCACTAAGTATTTTCAGTGAAAAAAGTTCAAAATTTCATAGATCAATCGTAAAGTGTTCAGAAACTGGTATATTTACCATAATAATCAGATCTAACTATATATGTAATAAAATGTATGTTGCTTACATGTCATTACTTATAAAATGAAAGCTTAAGTGTACTATAGCCCCAATTTTTCCTCACCTTAAAATATAAGTACCTTTTGTAAATATTTGCAAATTTATAATATATATTTCATTACGCTATTCATTATCTATCTCTTTATTTATAATCTTTCTTTTTGTAGATTTCTTCCTATTGACGTGGAAACGACTTTCTTTTCGTTGAGCATGAAACAACAATGAAACAACGTTTTTCGTTTTAAATCTTACAAGTATTTTCATAGTTATTAAAAATTCAGAATCACAAATTTCCAGGACAATCTGTATGGAGTAAGGGATCTGTATGGTGTTGCAAATCGCTATTGGGATAGGATAAATTATCTTATACTTTTTAGTCCGTTTTAAAAACGTTGTATATTAAAAAAATTTTTTTATTTAAATAATTATTTTCTGTTTTTTAGTCTTGTAAGTGTGAAATTTTCCAATTGACTTCAAACAGCCTGTTTTTTAATTTTCTTTTTTATGATTTAAAAATTTTTAAGTTTCTTTTTCTACAATTTGAAAATTTTTTTTCCGTATTAAAACAAATTAATTATAATTAAAATATGGTGCTATAACTCCAAGTGTTCGCATTCTTTCCATCTCTTTCATTGCATCTTCATTGCATGGTGCCTTGTCAGTAAGCTTTGATCAATCGAGCTCCTCTATTCTTAAGCCCTTCAATGATCTGACACGACTCAATGCGACATATGCCTGTCCTTTGGCAAATAGTGCAGATCCGAGGTATACAACAGCATGGTCCACTGTGCATCCTTGCATTTTATGGACTGTGCAGGCCCAGCAGAGTATTAATGGAAGCTGTGTTCGCTCGATTGTTCCATAGTTTCGGAGTGCCTGAAACTGTACTGATTTCGGCTTGACTAAATGAATTCCATCTCTGCCAAAGTCGATACGAACCGATGGAATGTCAGTATCATACATCTGATCGCGACGGAATAAGGGCCAAACAATTTCAGTGATAGTGCCCATTGCACCATTGACAAGTCCTCGCTCTACGTTAATATTTGAGCGAAGCATCACTCTCGCTCCTTTGAATATTTCCAACACTTTTTGTAAGCCTCCAGTCTTGTTTATATCCCCTGACACAATATTATCCATGTTAACGTTGTCGGTGTTACTTGTCGCATTCACTAGCACATCCTGAGACCCAATTCTGAAAATTCTAACTCCTTGGGCTCGATAGTGTTCAAGGACAGCTGTGTTGTGTGCATCAACTTGTGCACGAGTTGGATATATGCGAATTGCTCTATCCAAATCAAAATCTCCAGATGCCTCTGTCAACACTTTTGACATCAAAAGAGAAAAATGTGGGGCCTTCAACTCACCAACGCGTAGAGCATTCAAAAGATCGACGAATGCTGTGTCGCCATGTTGTCGCATGTTTTCCGTTAACTCCACAAGAATTAGAAGTCTCCACAAATGTTGAGTTGCCGGAATGAATTTAGCAGGCTGGTGGAATACTTGGGATCCGCGGATAGGTGGCAACTGAAATAAATCTCGAAAAACCATAATATTGATGTCACCGAACGGTTCATTTGCCTTCTTTTTCAATTGGCGCAATCTAGAATCAATCATGCACATCATTTCGTATGGAACCATGGAAATCTCATCGATGAACAGGAATTCGACGTCCTTCCACTGATTTCGCATGACTTTCAAATAGTTACCTGTGAGTGGTACCAAATTTCCTGCAATTTTCCCATCTTTCTCAACTGGTAATTTGAACAATGTATGCAGCGTTGTTCCACCAACAAGTCGTGCAGCTACACCGGTCAATGCGCAAACTTTAACTGCTTTCTTACCATAGCAGTGATTGACCTGTTCTTTTAGTGCATTGAAAGTGAATGTTTTGCCAACTCCAGCACCTCCGCTGACAAACATTCTGATGCGTCTCGGAGTTCCGTTCATTTGTTCCTGGACACTGCGAGTAATGGTGTTTAATAGTTGTCGCTGTCGTAAATTCATTGCTCCACATACATTTTGGAACTGTTCGTTTGTCATCGCCTGTTCGGTAAATTCATTTTCATGTTCTGCCGCAACTATTTGTTCTGGATTTTCAGGAAGACTGAAAGCATGTGCCTGATTGAATGCAGTTTCAAGTTGTCTGTCTCTTGCACGATGTATTTCGAGGTATGCATTTTTTTGCCTCAATTAATCTTTTCGAGCAAGAAAAGCCTCCCGTGCATTGTTATGCTCATCAATCAATTCGTCTTCCGAGTAAAATGGTATATATTGTACGAGTAAGCTATAGAAATAATTTTCCGGATCAGTCTGGATTTGAAAGAATGGCACCCGTTCAACAGCTTGAACATTTCTAATTACCATTTTAGTGTTGTTTGCCAGCTTGATGAGTCTTCGTCTTGTTGGTTGCTCTTCTTTTTCTGCATCAATGCTTTCTTCACTATTTCCCGCTTTCTTTGTATAAAATGGCTCAAAATTCATCGCAAATTCAAATAAGCACATGTTTAGGAAATCATAACCTTGCTCTTGTTGCCTTGGTCTATTTGCGATATCGTTGGTCGGTCTTTCTTGTATTTAAGAATACTGACTTTCTGGAACTTGAAATGGCTCTTGCCTCCGCATGTCGTTTCGCGTCACTGGCAATAGAATATGTGTCCATCGTTTCGATCGATCTCGTTTGAGCCATTCGTTCCTTGGCATTTGCACGATCGACACAGCGCTGTTTTGCGGGAACTTCTTCAGCTTCACTACGCCGTTTGGCTAATCTTGCAGACTTACATGCTTCTGATTCCTGTTGAAGCTGCTCTTGTCGTTTTTGCTTCTTCTTCTCTAGGCGTCGCTTACGTTGGGTGGCTGTCTCCTTGACCATCGTAGAAATTGTCACAATCTGTATGGGGTTAAGAACCTAAACATTTGAACTTTAATATATTCTGGTTGTATAAAGCAACGTTGTTAAGCCATTTATCTAACAACAGTGACAGTTCATTAACTGCGTTGCACGCTAAAGACCCCGACTGTTCATGATTCAAACTCAAAGAATCTTTTGAATATGTCTGTGCTCTACGCGGCCTTGGCATAAATTATGGAAAAAACTGGCAGTACCCAGCCATGCATACTTAAACCATTTAATAGTCTCAATACTTTAAGGCTCAAACACATAAACACTTTGGACACTTCAAAATCAAAACACTCTTTGAACTCTTCAAGGTCCAACCCGGAATGAGGATTCTAGTTCCAGCCTGGGTTACCTAAATGAATCACTCAAGCAGACGGCCCATGTCAGAGCCTTAATAGGTCTTGCCTCCATTTGTTGTTGGCCGATTTGTCAGTTCTAAAACGAGGGAGATAAGTCTGGTGGGTGTTCCTTCAAACACGTCTTTCTTCTGTGGAGTGGGAGAGTCTTCAAACACGTCTTCCTTCAGTGGATCGGAAGAGTCTTCAAACACGTCTTCCTTCAGTGGTTCCTCGGCTGGTTGGCTGGTTCTTCTTCGCTGGACGTTTTCCTCGGGCCAGTTCTCGATCTTCACTGTCCTGATGGGGCCCTTTGCCGTCTTTTTATTCTGTAGTTTTGCTGTCCTAGTGACCCTGATGACCCTGAACCTAGAATTCGCATTATGTGCAAGTTGTATGCACCTGTACGTGACCCTGAAATCAAAATTTTCCAGCATCTGTCTTCTGTCAAATTTTCTTCTGGCGCGGTGTAGCATTTCTTCGCGTTGTCTTATCAGTTGTTGTGCTGGAGACATTCAGGTATTCTGCTGGGTCAGCAGTTTTGCTCCGCCGATCGTGGGAATAGGTTTTTGTGCAGCGTGTCATCGAGGTGGCGGGGACAAAGGGGGGGGGGGGGGTCATGGCTAGCATACAGTTTGCATTCGTCAGTTTGCACTTGGTTGTCGTGCGGTGTGTATGTTTTTATTGTGTACTGTTTGATTGACTTATTCGCCAGTTACTGGGATCGATAATTATGGGTGAGTATTTTCTTGGGATCGACAGTGATTTGTTTTTGTGGCTTCTTGGTGTAATCAATAATCAATAAAAAGCTATAATGATATTGGTGACTATTTTTTTGATTGGTTTTTAGTGTTGTCGTCATTCTACTTTGGGGCGTTTTTGAGTCCCAACAAACATATACCTTATTGCTTCAACCCAATATCGTGTTGTTAAGTGCACAATCGATGTATTTTTCCTCATTGAGAGAAAAATTGCTTTGGCTTTGTTGAATGGAAGTATTCACGTCTTCAGTATATAGGTATTACTATTATTATCCCATCGAATTTCCGTCAGAAAGAACATATAAATCATGAACGTCCTACGTTACAGAAAATGATTCCAACCTGAAATGAGTGAACTGCAAACCAAAGTACCCGATGTCCTGCCCCGCCTTCATTCCAGTCTGGATGAAATATACATACCTACATCTTCTTGTCGTTTCATCAGTTTGATAATATATACTTTCAAAGAAAACATATGACAATAAACAGCAGGCAAACACAGAGTGGCAAAATAATATTGCAAATGTAGATTCTGCAAAAAATTTCAAAATCTTTTAAACATTTCTTGAAACTGCAAATATGGATATCCGTACAAATAAAGTGGAGATAATAGTTTTTCTAATATCTCTTGCATTTACATAAATAATCCTCTTTAAGTTTTTCGTAAATAACCTTTTCGGGAAACTGTTTACAATTTTCATATGCAATGTCAGTTGATGACAAGAAGAACAAGAATAAAGACGTGTATACTATAACAAATTACATATTTTGAGTACTCAAACTAATCTGATATTCATATGTTCCGTGTTTTTTGCCTCCAGTAATTGATTTTATGTCGTAAATCTGTTTAAATTGCATAAAAATGGTTTTGGGGTCAGAATTTTTGAATTTTGTTTTTCAAATATTTCCTAAATTTAATGATTTTCTAGCTCGGAAATGCATGTTTTCGCATTTATTGAATTCAGGTAAGTCTTGTATATGATACATATTTATATATCTGAAACTGTATGTTTCGGAAATCTGAGAATTTAAGTAACGACATCTCGAAACCGGGATGGGATATCGAAAAAATGTATTTAACATTTTCATATGATTGTACCTCATTTAACTAGAATTTAACACCAGATTTCAAAACTGATGAACATTGAAATCATAATTGCATCTTAAAACTTTTCAAAATACACATATTTTGAAACATTATCATTTGTGGGGAATCCCATAAATACACCAAATATTTAGAACATATTTGATTTTAAGTCCTTAAAAAGCGTTTGTTCGTAAAATCTATCTATATATGTATATAAAAATCTAGCCCTAAAAATGTGTTCGTTTGTCGCCGGTGTTTGGCTAAGCGTGTGCACCGATTGCAACCAAATATTAATTTATTGTTAGTAGCTATTTGCATATGGTTTTTGTGAAGTTTGGTTGAATTCGGAGCAATCAGGCGTGAACCGTGGGCACGGAAACGAACACATGTTTTGTTCATATTTTCGTGAGTAAAGTACAATAATCGACATTGCGCAACAGGTTGAAAGTCACATGCTCTTTTTTTTGTTGCCGGGAGACGTGTTTATAAAGTGAAAATTCAAATGTCAATTTGAAATCATTATTATTCATTGAATACAGTGAAAAAAGTGGTAAGTACAATAGTGATTTGTAGAATTTGGTAAGTTTTCTTTTCAAATTGGTCGTGTGTTTTTTTCCTTTTTCTCGAACAGCAGTGCCATTAAAACATTTAGCGTTTGGTGATAACTCAAAAGCCTATTTGAAATCATTATAATTGATTGTATACAGTAAAAGAAGTGGTAATTATAATAGTAATCTCTGGAATTTTTGAAGTTTTCATTTCAATGTCGTTTTTTTTCTTTTTTCTTGAATAACAGTGCCATTAGAACATTCGGGGTTTGGTGATATGTACTTTGTATTGGGTGCCACTATTTTCTATTCGAATTTCGAATGCATCAATTCGTTCGAGGTTAGTTTTTGCTTGAAATATATTGAAAATTAATTGTGAATGTATGTATGTATCTTTCAAATGAAATCGAAGAAAAAATGGTAAGGCCTAGAAGTAATCTTGGTCGCCGGTCACGTAGAACGACACATATATCGAACGAGAGGGCTAATATATCACAAGAACAGCCAGAAAATGTAAATCAAATTGTCAGAGCACGCGTTGCCAGATCACGTTCAGGTCATTCACCTCAAGAACGTAGTAAACGTAATGATGAAGATAGATTGAGAATGCAACGTCATCGTGACAGACCCAATCGATTCCATCCATATGGTGAAAATGCACAGCGTAGCCAGATGAATGTAAATGTTGATTTACATCGTGCTGGGTTTCAATATAATAATGCGATTGATTACAATTTGAATAAATTTGTCGTTATTAGCGATATGAATACAGTTTTAAAGCAAGTGTAGTGAAGTGTGAAGTGAAGCATTTAAGTTCAAAAATGAATCGCTTGGAATGTGTTGTGCAGGTGGAAAAGTTCAGTAGCAAGAACTACAATATCCACCGGAACCATTGGCAACATTGCTTTCTGGCATAACTCCTCAATCATAGCATTTTTTAGATAAAATTCAAACTTAAAATTCATGCTTTCAAATGACTTCCTTTGGAGCAACGAATATCATAACAGATCATTTCATGCCAACATTTAAGGTGATTTCGAATGTTTCTTTTGATAGAAACAGTTAATTTTTGACGTGATAACGTCTTATAAATCAATGACCGACTGCACAAATGAAAAATCTCGACTCATTGTCACGTTCCGCCTGAGCTGAGCGGACGAATGAGAGATTCGTACATTAGTTTGGATTCATGAGAGATTCGTTCATACGCGCATTAGTGTGGATTCAAGAATCTCTCATGAATCCAAACTGATACGCGTATGAAATTGGATTCATGAGAGATTCGTTCATACGCGTATTAGTGTGGATTCAAGAATCTCTCATGAATCCAAACTAATACGCGTATGTACGAATAAATAAATTGTTAATACAAAGCATATTGTTACTTATAATTAATCTGCATAATTTAAGTAAAAAATTTATTGAAAAAATTTACATTTTAAATTAACTCCTTCTTTGTATTATACAAAATAATTATAAATCAGCGAAAATAATTCAATTCAATTCATAAAAGTAGGCAATTTTTCATTAATGTTTTCTTATGACGTTATCACGTAAAACTATCGTCCGTAAACCCACTTTACAGACAACCAATATTTTTTATTTATTCACAATTTCGGATGTGAATTCTGAGTATTTTATCTCTACATTACAGATACAAGGGCAAATTTATCACAAAGTTGGTTCATTATTGCCATTCCCAGATGAGAATTAACAATCTTTGCAAATTTATTTTATTGGCAACTCTGACGAAGAAATTGATGCCCGCTGTGCTTTTACTTCAAATACAAGAAGGGTTATTGTTGGTGAACTTCAGGAATTGTTTCATCAACATAATGAGTTGATTCGCATGTTTGAAACAGCCCTTGATAAGATGCCATCTGACAATCATAAAATTGTAATTCGCGCTGACAAAACACCAGTTGGTGAGCATGCTGGAAGATATAATGAACCTGCTAATGCTGAAGTTGCGATTGTTATCGTTGAGGAAGAGTTTCAGTCACGTGATATTGTATTACAACGTAGAAATAATCAACTCCAGCTTGTGTCAGAAACTCCCCATTTTTATGATGCGTTGCAGTACCCTATTTTATTTTGCCGTGGTGAAGACGGATACGCTATCAATATAAAGATGAAAAACCCAACAACTGGTGTGTGTTTTTGGTAGTTGATTGAGCATTCTACTTTGCTGTGGCAAATTTGAATTATACATTGTAATTCTTTTGTTTTTTTCAGGTGAAGAACTCAATAAGGAGGTCAGTGCAACGAACTATTATGCATTCAGACTTATGATTCGGCGAAATCAGCAAAATCACATTTTGAAATGCAGAAGACTATTTCATCAATATGACGTCGATATGTATGCAAAAACAGAAACAAAACGACTAAATTTTATTCGATTCAATCAAAGGAAATTGCGTTCTGAAGAGTATATACATCTACGAGATGCTATTAATAATGATGCAAATGTGCATGACCTTGGAAAAGTCGTAATATTACCATCATCATACTCTGGTAGTTTAAGGCACATGCATGAATATGCACAGGATGAAATTTGCTATGTTCGTTGCTATGGGCGTCCTGATTTCTTCATAACATTTACGTGTAACCCACAACGGGAAGAAATTCAGAAGCATTTATACCCCGGACAATCATCCACTGATCGACATGACATTACAGCCAGAGTATTCAAACAAAAACTTCAATCACTCATGGTTTTGATTGTTAAGCTTAAAGAATTCGGTGAGGTACGATGCTGGATGTACCCTATTGAATGGCAAAAGAGAGGCTTGCCACATGCGCACATCTTGGTTTAGTTGGTTAATAAAATAACAACTGATGAAATCGACAATGTTACAGCTGAAATTCCAGATCAGACAATTGATTCTGAATTATTTAAGGTTGTTAAAAAAAACATGATTCATGGCCCATGCGGTTCAATAAATGTCAATTCACCATGCATGGTTAATTGTAAATGCACGAAACGATATCCAAGGCTATTAGTGTCTGAAACTGTTACCGGGAATGGTGATTACCCCCTTTATCGTCGACGATCACCAGACGATAATGGGAAAACTGTAACTATTCAAGTACATAATCAGAATATCGAAGTTGATAATCGTTTGATTGTTCCCTATTCACCATAACTTTCAAAGGCATATAAGGCCAACATTAATGTTGAATATTGCAACTCCGTTAAGTCAAATATATATGCAAATACGTGAACAAGGGCAGTGATATGGTAGTTTTTGGGGTTGCAAATGAAAATAGAAATGACGAAATAACTCAATATCAAATGGGCCGTTATGTTAGCAGCAATGAAGCTATTTGGCGAATTTTATCATTCCCCATTCATGATCGTAATCCAGCTGTTGTTCATTTGGTCATTCATTTGGAAAATGGACAACGTGTCTATTTCACTGCTGATACCGCACAATATATAGCAGAGCGATCACCATCCACTACATAACTTGCGTTTTTTGAATTGTGTCAACACGATTCGTCTGCTCAAACATTGCTTTATACAGATATTCCTAAGTATTATACGTGGAATTCGTCAACGAAAAAATGGAACAGACGTAAAAACGGTACACCGGTGCCAGGTCTTCATAATGTATTTTCGACCGACACCTTAGGACGACTTTACACGGTGCATCCAAGTCAATCTGAAAGTTTTTGTTTGCGTTTGTTATTGGTATATATACGTGGTCCAACATCTTTTCAGAATTTGAAAACAGTTAACGGGCGTTATTGTTACACTTATCGTCAAGCATGTGAGAAGTCACAATTACTTGAAGATGATAACCATTGGGATGCGACACTTTTGAATGCATCTGTCACAAGTTCGGTGCACCAAATAAGAACATTATTTGCAATAATTATATCAACGTGTTTTCCGTCAAACTCATTACAATTATGGCAAAGTTACCGTGATTATATGATCGAAGATATTTTGAATCGTATGCGACGTAATGTTTCAAATAATGATTTAGTTATTACATTCGAAATGTATAACGAGGCACTGATTTCGATTGAGGATTTGTGTTTGTCGATTGCTAATAAAGGATTGGCACAATTAGGTATGACAGCGCCTAATCGACTAATGCATGATGCATGTAATGAAGCCTTGCAACGTGAATTTCAATACGATGTAAATGAATTGAATACATTTATAGCTTCAAATCAACCACAATTGGATCGTGAACAAAAACATGCCTATGACACTATAATGCAAAGTGTTCGAAATGAATGTGGAGGATTATTTTTCTTGGATGCGTCTGGAGGTACGGGATTTGTTTTCGGCGACTATAAGATCTCAGAACAAAATAATACTAGCACTTGCATCAACTGGAATTGCTGCTACGTTGTTGGATGGTGATCGCACTGCCCATTCAGCACTTAAATTACCATTAAATATGCAAGTTAACGAAAATCCAACATGTAACATAAGCCAGAATTCAGGAATGGGAAAAGTTTTGCAACAGTGCCAAATAATCGTGTGGGATGAGTGCACCATGGCGCATAAGAAATCATTGGAGGCATTAGATATAACATTGAAAGATTTACGTAATAATCAGGAATTATTTGGTGGAGCTTTGATTCTATTGGCTGGTGATTTCCGTCAAACACTTCCTGTAATTCCCCATTCAACTGCAGCCGATGAATTAAATGCAAGTTTGAAGTCGTCCAATTTATGGAGGCATGTTAAAAAACTCACTTTAACCCATTTAGACCAGGTGTCCCCATTTGAGGACAATGATTCAAACACCAAAATAGTTTTAATTATTATAAATACGTTCTGTTTCAAAGCAAATTATTCGTGCTCAAGAGTTTGACCCTGTAATTGAAAATACAAATATTGTCATTTTCTGGATAAGAAGGATATAGAAGGATGTAAAAGGATAAAAAGAATTTTTTTTTTTTTTGTATATTATGTCTTATTGGTCCACCAGGGTATAAAAATGAAGATTTTTCCAAAAAAATTTAGCTGGTTTGTATTTGGGTCTTAATGGGTCAATTGCAAATGTACGTGTACAACTACAAAATGATTCCTCAGCTGCTGAATTTTCGAAGCATTTGTTAGATATTGGGAACGGCAAAGTTCCAATTAATGGATCCACGAAAATTGGCGTCAGGTGACAAATTGCCTCACAGAATAAATTTAAAATTTAATATTTGGAACGGAAAAACCAATTTTTAAGTACCTTAAAGTAAAGATAATAATAATATCTAACTCAAAATTTTTCAGAAAACAAAAATTAATAAGAAGTGAACTTAAGTGTACTATAACCGAAAAATTTTGTATATGCGTCATAAAAATTTTGTATCTTATTTAATTACCTTATTACATAATTATATTCCAGGAAGTCGTTGAAATTATTGTTTTTTATGATCATAAAAATCAGTACGTGTCCGGAAAGTAGTGCACTTACCCAACAAGCTTTTAGAACTTAAAAAACTCATTCTTAAAGTGAAGATAGGGTGCACTACTTTCGGTACACGTTCGAGTTTGCCAACATTTTGATCTTTATGATAAAAAAAAACAGTTACCTCAACGAGATCTTGGAATGTCACTAAGACATTCGGTAATTGCATCATTTTTGCTTACGAAGAAAGGATCGAATGAACAGGATACGCTCCTTCAACGATAAAATGAATTGTTTTTTCAATCACTCTACTTCTATTCTAAGCTTATTGAAGTTTATTTTTTAATTTTTAGTTTGATTTTTTATTAAAGCGTTTCTTTTAGTTTTTTAAAAGTATTATTTATTATCTATTACTAAATTTGAATTCCACTAAGTATTTTCAGTGAAAAAAGTTCAAAATTTCATAGATCAATCGTAAAGTGTTCAGAAACTGGTATATTTACCATAATAATCAGATCTAACTATATATGTAATAAAATGTATGTTGCTTACATGTCATTACTTATAAAATGAAAGCTTAAGTGTACTATAGCCCCAATTTTTCCTCACCTTAAAATATAAGTACCTTTTGTAAATATTTGCAAATTTATAATATATATTTCATTACGCTATTCATTATCTATCTCTTTATTTATAATCTTTCTTTTTGTAGATTTCTTCCTATTGACGTGGAAACGACTTTCTTTTCGTTGAGCATGAAACAACAATGAAACAACGTTTTTCGTTTTAAATCTTACAAGTATTTTCATAGTTATTAAAAATTCAGAATCACAAATTTCCAGGACAATCTGTATGGAGTAAGGGATCTGTATGGTGTTGCAAATCGCTATTGGGATAGGATAAATTATCTTATACTTTTTAGTCCGTTTTAAAAACGTTGTATATTAAAAAAATTTTTTTATTTAAATAATTATTTTCTGTTTTTTAGTCTTGTAAGTGTGAAATTTTCCAATTGACTTCAAACAGCCTGTTTTTTAATTTTCTTTTTTATGATTTAAAAATTTTTAAGTTTCTTTTTCTACAATTTGAAAATTTTTTTTCCGTATTAAAACAAATTAATTATAATTAAAATATGGTGCTATAACTCCAAGTGTTCGCATTCTTTCCATCTCTTTCATTGCATCTTCATTGCATGGTGCCTTGTCAGTAAGCTTTGATCAATCGAGCTCCTCTATTCTTAAGCCCTTCAATGATCTGACACGACTCAATGCGACATATGCCTGTCCTTTGGCAAATAGTGCAGATCCGAGGTATACAACAGCATGGTCCACTGTGCATCCTTGCATTTTATGGACTGTGCAGGCCCAGCAGAGTATTAATGGAAGCTGTGTTCGCTCGATTGTTCCATAGTTTCGGAGTGCCTGAAACTGTACTGATTTCGGCTTGACTAAATGAATTCCATCTCTGCCAAAGTCGATACGAACCGATGGAATGTCAGTATCATACATCTGATCGCGACGGAATAAGGGCCAAACAATTTCAGTGATAGTGCCCATTGCACCATTGACAAGTCCTCGCTCTACGTTAATATTTGAGCGAAGCATCACTCTCGCTCCTTTGAATATTTCCAACACTTTTTGTAAGCCTCCAGTCTTGTTTATATCCCCTGACACAATATTATCCATGTTAACGTTGTCGGTGTTACTTGTCGCATTCACTAGCACATCCTGAGACCCAATTCTGAAAATTCTAACTCCTTGGGCTCGATAGTGTTCAAGGACAGCTGTGTTGTGTGCATCAACTTGTGCACGAGTTGGATATATGCGAATTGCTCTATCCAAATCAAAATCTCCAGATGCCTCTGTCAACACTTTTGACATCAAAAGAGAAAAATGTGGGGCCTTCAACTCACCAACGCGTAGAGCATTCAAAAGATCGACGAATGCTGTGTCGCCATGTTGTCGCATGTTTTCCGTTAACTCCACAAGAATTAGAAGTCTCCACAAATGTTGAGTTGCCGGAATGAATTTAGCAGGCTGGTGGAATACTTGGGATCCGCGGATAGGTGGCAACTGAAATAAATCTCGAAAAACCATAATATTGATGTCACCGAACGGTTCATTTGCCTTCTTTTTCAATTGGCGCAATCTAGAATCAATCATGCACATCATTTCGTATGGAACCATGGAAATCTCATCGATGAACAGGAATTCGACGTCCTTCCACTGATTTCGCATGACTTTCAAATAGTTACCTGTGAGTGGTACCAAATTTCCTGCAATTTTCCCATCTTTCTCAACTGGTAATTTGAACAATGTATGCAGCGTTGTTCCACCAACAAGTCGTGCAGCTACACCGGTCAATGCGCAAACTTTAACTGCTTTCTTACCATAGCAGTGATTGACCTGTTCTTTTAGTGCATTGAAAGTGAATGTTTTGCCAACTCCAGCACCTCCGCTGACAAACATTCTGATGCGTCTCGGAGTTCCGTTCATTTGTTCCTGGACACTGCGAGTAATGGTGTTTAATAGTTGTCGCTGTCGTAAATTCATTGCTCCACATACATTTTGGAACTGTTCGTTTGTCATCGCCTGTTCGGTAAATTCATTTTCATGTTCTGCCGCAACTATTTGTTCTGGATTTTCAGGAAGACTGAAAGCATGTGCCTGATTGAATGCAGTTTCAAGTTGTCTGTCTCTTGCACGATGTATTTCGAGGTATGCATTTTTTTGCCTCAATTAATCTTTTCGAGCAAGAAAAGCCTCCCGTGCATTGTTATGCTCATCAATCAATTCGTCTTCCGAGTAAAATGGTATATATTGTACGAGTAAGCTATAGAAATAATTTTCCGGATCAGTCTGGATTTGAAAGAATGGCACCCGTTCAACAGCTTGAACATTTCTAATTACCATTTTAGTGTTGTTTGCCAGCTTGATGAGTCTTCGTCTTGTTGGTTGCTCTTCTTTTTCTGCATCAATGCTTTCTTCACTATTTCCCGCTTTCTTTGTATAAAATGGCTCAAAATTCATCGCAAATTCAAATAAGCACATGTTTAGGAAATCATAACCTTGCTCTTGTTGCCTTGGTCTATTTGCGATATCGTTGGTCGGTCTTTCTTGTATTTAAGAATACTGACTTTCTGGAACTTGAAATGGCTCTTGCCTCCGCATGTCGTTTCGCGTCACTGGCAATAGAATATGTGTCCATCGTTTCGATCGATCTCGTTTGAGCCATTCATTCCTTGGCATTTGCACGATCGACACAGCGCTGTTTTGCGGGAACTTCTTCAGCTTCACTACGCCGTTTGGCTAATCTTGCAGACTTACATGCTTCTGATTCCTGTTGAAGCTGCTCTTGTCGTTTTTGCTTCTTCTTCTCTAGGCGTCGCTTACGTTGGGTGGCTGTCTCCTTGACCATCGTAGAAATTGTCACAATCTGTATGGGGTTAAGAACCTAAACATTTGAACTTTAATATATTCTGGTTGTATAAAGCAACGTTGTTAAGCCATTTATCTAACAACAGTGACAGTTCATTAACTGCGTTGCACGCTAAAGACCCCGACTGTTCATGATTCAAACTCAAAGAATCTTTTGAATATGTCTGTGCTCTACGCGGCCTTGGCATAAATTATGGAAAAAACTGGCAGTACCCAGCCATGCATACTTAAACCATTTAATAGTCTCAATACTTTAAGGCTCAAACACATAAACACTTTGGACACTTCAAAATCAAAACACTCTTTGAACTCTTCAAGGTCCAACCCGGAATGAGGATTCTAGTTCCAGCCTGGGTTACCTAAATGAATCACTCAAGCAGACGGCCCATGTCAGAGCCTTAATAGGTCTTGCCTCCATTTGTTGTTGGCCGAATTAGTGCCACAGAGTCTTTAGCGTGCTCGTCATTTGTGCCAAAGCACTGAGGAACATACCAATACTCAAGTGGATTGCTAGCAGCGTAATCCTTTTGTTATGACCTAAGACCTATCTAGCACCAATTAATCAATTAAATATTAGCAAAAAAAACAGCAATGGAAAATTACACAAATTTATTCAAAGATAGTCAAATTAGACAACAAAGTCGTAATTTCCAAAACCAAACTGAAAGCAGAATGAACAATTTAAAAAAATCATAGCAGTCCTACTTCAAGCGCCTTCTACGATACCTTTTTCCTTGAAGATAAATGAACCACGCATGTGCCTTGCCAAGCATTGCTGGTGCTGAGCACGCTAAGATTGGAAAGAATATGACCATTCTGCCACCGTTCGTTCACACCGAACATCTTCAAAGTGGGTCTGCTTTTACAGGTAATGGATACAATTTTAATATACGCCAATCCATCAGGTTCTGTATGAAGATCAACTACTCTTGCTAGTGGCCATTTTGGAGGATGGAGGATATCGAGGATATTAATGGAGAGACCTTAGATGGCAAAACTTCTCAAGCATGATTCCCTCAATTTTGTCCGTTTAAAGCGAATGCCCCATAAGAAGGAATTTTCGTGGCGGAACTAAGGATAGTTCTTTTTATCTACGAAATATTCAAAACGGGTACAAGTATCTACAAGTATACATTTTGTATATGTTGACATGCAAAATTGAAATTTGAGTATCGGTCATAACCTGTTTTGACTATATTAAGTTCCTCAGTTTTAAAATAACCGTGTTTTTCATGGGAGTTGGCCCCATCTCCGAATTTTTGTTCGTGTATTCCTTTCCCCAATTACTATAAATTCAATCTTTTCCTTCAAAGTTAAAGATTTGATTCAATTTCGCTCATTTTTCGCCTGATATGCTTAAAACGCAAAGAAATTGTGTGGCCTATTCCGAATAACGCCAAATGCTTTGATTTTAAAGGACTTTTCTAAGGAACCGAACGGTATTTTTTCATACACAAACTTCGTTTTATGTCAGTTCATACGGGCATTTCAACAAAATAATGAAACGAGATTCTGCCCGCGTCGGATTACGGCGGCGTCCTATCAAGAGAGATCCGTTACTTAACAAAATTGGAATTGTTTGGCCCCAAAAATATTGTCCGTTGATTAAAAATGTCCGTTTATAGGATATCTGCCCTGAGCGGGCTTTTGCTTTTTTTTTTTTTTTTTTAATTTGAATTTTTTTTTGTATAATATTGCATTGTCTTCCAGTTCTGGGCTATGTTTAAAGTTTCAAGTCTGTAGCTCATCGGGAAGTTAGTTAAAAACCAATTGCAAGATTCCACCCGAACAGACAGACAGACAGACAAGAAAGCGACCTAATAAAAACGTTGTAAAAAGCGGTATTCTATTGAAAAGTGGAAAAAGCAATATATAGTCATTGTATAAAAGACATTGATTTAAGTACATACTAATAAGAAACACTTATTATAATTTTATCCCAAAGTTTTCACGGAAAATCTACGGCGCGGACCTTGACTGGGCTTTTCAGTTTTTTTGAGGTTGTCAAAGAAGCCTCAAAGGGACACTCTGTAACCTAAGAAGGAAAACGAAAACGACTTGCCAGCCCAAGACTAGCATTACCAAAACTCAGGAAAAATCTACGACAGAAAATACCTGGAGTTACAATAGCAACAGACATAATATGTGCTTTCCCAACAGAAACTGAAGATGATTTTGAGGAAACGATGACGTTTTGTGCAAATGCCTGGTCAGGAACTCAGTTGTAGGGCTCTGATAGCCGCTCTCAACTGGGAATTGCCCTCCAATACCGATAGGTTACGAGAACCGTGTTCGGTAGGATGGCTGGAGCCCGAGTTGGTGGGTTACAAGAACCACTTTCAACCCTTTGGGTTTCCTAAAAACAAATAGGTTGCTAGAACCGTTTTCGGTAGGGATCTACTTACTATTTCCTTTTAGTGCCCACTGTTCCAGGTTAGGTCCAAGGAGAGATCCAATCAGCGACTGATAATTTCCTGAAATTTTCCTCGCATTATATTTCCTGAAACCGGGACTTTGCTTCATTTTGCGTGGTTGCCATATTTCACGAAATCCACCTTGTGTGCCATGGCGCCATCTCTCAGCGACCAGCCTAGTTTTATAGAACTGATCGCGTGAGTTGTTTACGTTTTCGTTTTGACATTTCAGAGTAGGTTATGACAGAGAGATGTTGTGTATTTTATGTTTCTACGGAGTATCATAAGTTTTCAGTGTTATGGTTATGCTTGTTGACGAGGATAGTGATCTTCTTTCGATTGCTTATGTCTTTTGATGTTGTTATGGGTATCGTGAGTTATGTGAATTAGTTATTCCTAATTATCTTTATTTTAATCTTGACATCATTCACAACATTCCTCCCCCTTTTAGAAGTCCTCCCCAGGGTTAGTGGCAGTCTCCGGGATAAATGTGGGTCAATATGATCTTTAGAGTTTGTGGCTGTGAGTATTTCAAACGGTGAGAGATTCGCGAGGTTCGAGTGCAAGTGTTAGTGTAATTTTACCTTATACTCCTAGTGTTTCCATGGCTTCATTTCAGTGTTTTAACTCTAGTATTTATTGGTTCCCTTTTAACTTCATTTCTTTTGTAACTTATATTAACTTAGTATCTTATTTGAATTTAGCCAGCATCCTTTTGTGACCGTCCTTCGTCCATTTTTCGGCCTCTTTTTGGATGGAAGAGTTTGACCCACTGCTTCCTGATTAGGACGTATCCCCAAGTTATGTCTTCCGGAGTGAATTGGTCTTCTGATCGTGTGGTTGATTCTTGCATTGAATTTGCCCAGCTCCTCCATGGGCGACTCTTGTTCCATTTCTGGCTTGTTATGTATTTTTATTCGTTTTGTTATGGTTCCAATTCTCAATGTTAACCAGTTCAATGTTGAAAGCAGGCTTGACACAAGTTTTAAGTTGGCTTAATATTTATTACTAGCTGTACCCGCCCGCTTTGCTGGGCATTACGTAAAACTGCTTATTTTTTGTATACTGTATATGTTGATACTATATATGTGTTGTTTTTCTTTAGTTATAGATTTTTGATTCTTAGCAGTTATCTTTTGATTGTAACATAAGTTCAAAAACTTCCAAAAAATCTTTGACTTTTTCAACAATGTTTTTATTAACGTTTGGCTACAAATTTTCGCCGTAAAATAAATAATAATAATAAATAATAAATTGATAATAAATTGAAAGTATGAATAGTGCTTTATAAGAAAATGAGAAATAAACTTAAAACAACTATTCAAGCACTCTTTCAAAAAGAGCCAATTTTGGAATTATTACTAAACCTTACAGCACCTATTAATTTTAAAGTTACAATAACATTGAAATATAGTAGTTATAAGAAATCGAAATTTATCCCATGTTCGGTGACAACAATGAAACAAATAAGGATTTATAGATTGCCGGTTGAAACTCAAACACAACTGGTTAACTTTTTACATACACTTCGATTAGTACCGAATGTAAATTTTTTATGGCACAGTAATATTTGAGAGGTTAATCCGATCCGATCGGCCACATCAACAATACGCCCACGTTAGCCGTGTAAATTTATTTTCGGCGAATTTGTTGAAAAATATTACTTTCTTCTACTTACAAAAAAAGTTAAGGTTTAATCACAGACAAAATAATTTACCAGATGTCGCGATCCCATGTGACTCTCTACCCATTTTTTTCCAACATCACACACGTAACAGCAGACAAAAGATCCATGGGCCGTATGCGCCTTTGACTGTCTTTAACGATTAAAGAACAGACAGTGCGCGAATTGATGTTGATGATTGATTGTCAAATAGGGAATGAGTGATCACAATAATAGGAAAGGGGGCTGAAACAAAATTTCGCGGATGGAACACAATGTACATGTACACACAATGCACACAATTTTGATGTTCTGAAATTTGCACAAAACAAACACAAACAAAAATGTGTACCATTGGAGAGTAAAATTTACTCAAAAAGTTCTGTTTTCTGTGTAATAGTATTTTCTATTGACTTAAAGAAAAAATATACAAACTGAGTTTCCAATATATAAAAAATTACAAAATTTTTCCGAAAAACCCGAGATTTTGCGTTTACGAATTTTAATCTGAATTTTATCATGTATCATAACTTTTGTTTGGACACACTTTTAAAAACTCAATTCAGAGAAAAAAGATGTATTGAAAAATTTAGGAAATTTAAAAAAAATGGGGGTCGGTTATACGTATGAACTCCGTAGGGCGCTTCGTTTAACCACTAGGAACAAAAAATTGTTAAAAATTCAAATATCAATTTTCCGATCTTTTGAATGCATACCTTTAAAACCTTAATGTAGAAAAAAATGATGTATGAAAGAAAGGTAGGAAATGTCAAAATAGTGGGGGTTGGTCATACATATGAACCCCGTAGGACGCTTCGTTTAGCCGCTACGGGCAAAAAACCGTATGAAATTCAAATTTTTGCAGCAAAAGAACCCTTCAAACCGGAAGAAAATTGGTCAACTTGGGATTCAAAGTTAGGAAATTTAAAAAAAATGGGGGTCGGTCATACGTATGAACTCCGTAGGGCGCTTCGTTTAGCCGCTAGGAACGAAAAATCGTTAAAAATTCAAAATCTGAATTTTATCAATTTTCCGACCTTTTGAATGCACACCTTTAAAACCTCAATTTAGAGAAAAATGATGTTTCAATGGAAGGTAGGAAATGTCATAACATTGGGGGTTGGTCATACATATGCATTCCGTAGGACGCTTCGTTTAGCCGCTACGGGCAAAAAACCGTTAAAAATTCAAATTTCTACCGGAAAAGAACCCTTCAAACCGGAAGAAAATTGGTCAACTTGGGATTCAAAGTGAGGAAATTTAAAAAAAATGGGAGTCGGTCATACGTATGAACTCCGCAGGACGCTTCGTTTAGCCGCTAGGAACAAAAAATCGTTAAAAATTCAAAATCTGAATTTTATCAATTTTCCGATCTTTTGAATGCACACCTTTAAAACCTCAATTTAGAGAAAAATAATGTATCAAAGGAAGGTAGGAAATGTCAAAACAGTGGGGGTTGGTCATACATATGCATCCCGTAGGACGCTTCGTTTAGCCGCTACGGGCAAAAAACCGTTAAAAATTCAAATTTCTACCGGAAAAGAACCCTTCAAACCGGAAGAAAATTGGTCAACTTGGGATTCAAAGTTAGGAAATTTAAAAAAATGGGGGTCGGTCATACGTATGAATTCCGTAGGACGCTTCGTTTAGCCGCTAGGAACAAAAAATCGTTAAAAATTCAAAATCTGAATTTTATCAATTTTCCGATCTTTTGAATGCATACCTTTAAAACCTTAAGGTAGAGAAAAATGATGTATGAAAGGAAGGTAGAAAATGTCAAAATAGTGGGGGTCGGTCATACATATGAACCCCGTAGGACGCTTCGTTTAGCCGCTACGCGCAAAAAACCGTTAAAAATTCAAATTTCTACCGGAAAAGAACCCTTCAAACCGGAAGAAAATCGGTCAACTTGGGATTCCCGGAAACTATGATGTCCTACAATCTGAAACTCAAAAAAATATTTACCATTTTCCACCAATTTGAACAAATCTACCTGCTAAGGGTTTAATGAACCAAAATTGTATTGAATAACCCGAGAAAAATTTGTAGAAAACAATTAAAACCGGCTCTACGGAAATACAGAGTGTCAAATCATAGAGAATTCTTGAGAGAGAGCTTTTGTTCCGATTTGCAAAAGCGAAAAGTAACGGTTCTCTAATACGCAAGTAAAGGTTGACGTTTTCGTATTCGAGATGGGCATAAGAAGATCCAAAAATAAATCAATCCCCATTTCCTAATCGAAAACCACATGACATGAAGTCGCATCCATCTCTAGTATGAATCCATGAATCCATCATATCAAGAGAACTCTACTTAAAATTAAGAGATATTATGAAATCAAACTACCGAATTGTTCTCGCGAATGCAGTTCATGCTCAAGAGAGTGAGAGAAATCGGTAAAAATTTGTACTCGAGAGAAACGATCGCTCTTAATTTATTTATTTCAAGCTTTCGCACGGAAGGAAGATGCTCTCTTAAAATCAAAACGACCAAAACTTTAAAACTACCATATGTCGTAAAGCTTTTGGCGAATTTCTTTGAAACTTCACAAAAACATTCTCCTTCTAATAAGACTAAATCCTACCAAATTTCATAAAACTTGTCCCGGTAGATCCGGAGTTTTGCCGCGACAAACTTTTGTAAAAAGATCTTGTTTTATATATATAAGATTGTGCATATTCTTATTACAATTCTCATTTACATTTTCATTCATTTTCCTGAAGCTTTATACAAATCAAACGTCCAAGCGACCAATCTACTAATTACCTTCCTAATATTTTATACAATTCAATCGCTAATGTTACCAATCTACTAGTTATCTTCCTGATATTTTATACAATTCAAACGCCAATGTTACCAATCTACTAGTTATCTTCTCACTTCACTACTCAGCCAGATTCCGATTTACTTTACTTTCTTGACTCAATTCAGTTTTCTAAATTTCCAGTTTGTGTTTTAATCCTACTATTCAGTTTTTATTCATTCCTTAATCTAATATACAATTTCTTTCTTAATTTTACTCTTACTTCTTTTGCTACGGCGGTACTTCAACCGCTCGTTATGGAGCCGCTGGATCTCCTTGCTGATCCGCAGACGCTCCTCTTTTCCTACTGCTAGCAGCAGACGACGACGAACCTCCTCTATGGCCCGCCTGAAGTTGGTTCTACGACCGGTGGTGCGGCGACCTGCTTCTTGTCTCGATTCCTGGCCCGGTACTCCTCTAGGGTAATCGGCCTCGGTCCGGCCCTGGAATCGCGCAGCACCTCCTCTAAAGTCGTTCGCGACGTCCCCGACACTGTGAAATAGCCACTTCAATGACGCCGTACTTGGAACTAGGTTGATGGGTTCTGGTGACCACTTTCAACACGAAGTTCCTTACTGCACCGATAGGTTTCGAGAACCTTGTTCGGTTTTGCAGCTTCGAGCTCGAGTTTGATGGGTTACTGTGACCACTTTCAAGCTCGAGCTCCCAACGCAGAAAACCGAAAGGTTTCTAGAACCTTGTTCGGTTTGACAAATTCGAACTTGAATTTGATGGGTTACTATGACCACTTTCAAACTCAAGCTCCCAGAGAACCGATAGGCTTCTAGAACCTTGTTCGGTTTGGACCACTTACTTCTCCTTGTTTGTCTACTCCCGCGAATGGTCTGCCTGACTTTTAAGGTATGAAGTTGATCCCAACTACTGGTGATATCCCCAATTTTTCTCCGCTTTTTATTCCAAGCAACCGGGATTTTTGACCGTTGGAGCGAGGTTGCCGTCAATTACGAAACGCACTTAACTTCTGCATGGCGCCATCTACCGGTGACGGGCGGAGGTTTTTAGAACAACGTAAGTTGATGGAGTTGTTTACGTTTCCCCATGTTTCGTTTTGACGTTTCAGTCTAGGTTAAGAACGTGTTGTGATGTCGCGTGTTTTATGTTCGGTAGTGAATTTCATGTTGTTGACATAGGTTTCCGGGATCCAATGCTCACGTAAATGTTATGAAATAGTAGGTTTGTTAACATTTTACATATTCGTAGGTTTATTTACGTTGTTCCACCGTGTTGTGTTTACGCTTGATGGTAAGTATAGTGCATGTTTAACTTTTGGTGTTTTATGCTTTTTAGGCAGTTTTCTATGCTTTATGCCTTATGTTTAATTCCCCATGAAATACTCCGTCTGCACTATCTGTGTGGACTATGTTGCTCGCTGTGTGGACTATGTTGTGTAAACATAAACACCGACATCGACTTCTCGCGTGACATGTTCGAGTGAGTATGTTAAATTTCTGGTGCATTATGTTTTTTAGGTTGATATGTGTTGCGGGTATGGTTAGTGACTCGCATAGTTTATTTGTTATGTTCTAACCTCCCTCCTTTTTAGGTGACGCGACGCATCACAACAGCTTGTCCAATTGGAGTTTTTGGAATAGTTGATCTGCTTCCTGCAGGATATTGTCCCATTCGATCTTCGTTAACCCTAAATCATCGATTTCAGCTGTTTCAATGTTTTGGTTCATTTTTGGCCTGGTGATTAGGGATAGAGTTATTATTAGCAAGTGGACTTTAGAATGCTGTTGGGGCTATCGTGTGTGGGGTCGAGAATCTGGTATCAGTTAAATAACTTCGGGGACGGGGTTCTCTTATTAATTGAATATTTTCAACCGGTTATGATGCACGCGCCGCTTCTTGTTTCCTATTAAGATCGTGGTATTGACGGGATTATTTACTGCTATGACTCTGTAAGGTCCTGTCCAATGTTGGATCAGTTTATTCTTTCTGGCTGCATTCCTGAGAAGCACCTGATCTCCAACATGGATTCTGATTGGGTTGGATTTCCGGTCGTAGTACTCTTTTGACTGATGTTTGCTTTCTTCTATGTTCAGTCTAGCTATCTCATGCGCACGCTGGAGCTTAGTTCGGAGGTATAGGTAGTAATTTTCGTGGTCATAGACCGGTTGTGGGGGTTTCGTCAAATTGTTGGGCAAGGAGGCGGAGAAACCATACAGACAATCCATTGTGGTCAATTTTGTGGTCGTGTGGATAGTGTTGTTCCTGACAAACATTGCAGCTCGTAGATGTTCATCCCAATCGGACTGATTGTTGTCTACGAAATTTCTCAAGTAGTCGACTAGTGGGCGGTGTGACCTCTCTAAGGCTCCATTGGATTGGGGATGATACGGTGTAGTCTCAATTTTCTGTATCTTGAGCAGTTTACAAATGTCTCTGAACATTTTGGAAGTAAAGTTTGTCCCTTGGTCGGTTATCAATTTCTTTGGTATTCTGTATCGGCTGATAATCTCATCCACGAACGCTTGAGCTACTGTTTTAGTTTCCATGTTTGAAAGGGGTACTACGTCCATGAATCGGGTGAGGTCGTCTTCGAAGCTTAGAATATATTTATACCCGTTGGTAGTTTCTGGAAGTGGACCCACAATGTCCATATAAACTTTATCGAAGGGTTGCTTGGCCGTGTCCGTTATGACCATCGGCTCTCTATGCTCTCTGCTTAACTTATTTAGTTGACATTTTCTGCATTTCTTTATGTATTTTTTGATATCCCTCAACATTCCTTTCCAGTAGAATTCTCTTTTCAGGCGATGATATGTTTTAAGAACTCCTTGATGGCCTCCTAGAGGGGCATCATGACAGTCACGTAGTATGGTCTCAATGTCCTGGGGGTATGTTAGTATTCTTATTTGCGGCTTTTCCTGTTCGTATATTTCCTCCTGTGGGTTGCGCTCCGTGGACCCGCTTCTTGTGGGAATTTCTTCTCCTATTTCTGAGGTTTGTTCTTGCTGCTCCCTTGCCTGTTTCCGCGTAGTCACCATCACCTCGTACGGGATTCTGCTTAGTGCGTCAGCATTGCCATTCTTTCTGCCTTCCTTGTATTCTATTTCGAAGGTGTAATCTGAAAGTTTGTGCCACAATCGAAGTATTCGGCTTGTCGGATCTTTAATCCTTATCGCTCCTTTCAAGGGTTTGTGATCGGTGAATACTTTAAATTGTCTGCCGTATAAATAACACCTGAAGTTTTTAACTGCCCATACTATGGCCAAGAGTTCCCGTTCTATTGTAGAATAATTTCTTTCTGCTTCGTTCAATGTCCTACTCGCATAAGCTATTGGTTTCTCTTCGTTAGGTTGGCCTTGTGCTAGTACGGCTCCAAGTGCTTCTCCACTTGCATCGATGTAGTGTTTAAACGGCTCTTAGAAATTTGGATATCTTAATACTGGTGGACTGATTAGCTTGTCTTTGAGTGCATTGAATGCTCTAGTACAATTTTCATCCCAATTGAATTTTACGTCCTTCTTCAGGAGATTATTTATTGGTGCCGCTATCTTCGAGAAATCTGATATAAATTTTCGGTAGTAGTTTGCTAGTCCTAAAAAGGACTGCACCTGGCGAACGGTTCTGGGGGTAGGGAAGCTTTTTACGCTGTCCACTAAGCTCGGATCTGGTTCCACTCCTTCCGTCGTGCATTTATGTCCAAGGTATATAATTTCTTTTTTGAGGAAATTGCATTTCTCTACGTTTAACTTCAGGTTATGTGCTCTCAATCGTTGTAAACGGGTTCGTTACTTTGTTTGATGATCTATTAGGTTTCTGCCGTATATTACTATATCATCCAGGTATACGAAGCACTGTAGGCCCTGTAGTCCTGTCAGCACATGATTCATGAGACGCTGGAACGTTGCAGGTGCTCCTTTTAGGCCGAAAGGCATACGGTTAAGTGCGTAGTGTCCGTACGGAGTACTGAACGCCGTTTTATCGCGATCCTCTGGTTTCATAGCTATTTGGTGATAGCCGCTGGCGAGGTCGAGTACCGAGAAATACCGAGAATTTCCCAATTGATCCAGGATATCTTCAATCCTGGGTAGTGGATATGCATCTCCCTCGGTTACTTCATTCAATTTTCTATAATCGACCACTATTCGCCATCGTTTCTGTCCATCAGGCCCCGGCTTCTTGGCGACTACTAGTAATGGTGCGTTCCATTCGCTCCAGCTCGGTTCTACTATGTCCTCATCGAGTAATCTTTGTATTTTCTCTGTTATTATTTCCCTTTGCGTCTCCGGCAGGCGGTACATTTTACACTTGATCGGTTGTTTCCCTGATTGTATCCGTATTTCATGCTGCACTGTAGCTGTGTGCCCCAATTTCTCTCCCGGTAAATGAAAGAAATCTTGGAATTCTTCAATTATTTTATTCATCTCCCTCCTCTCTTCAATGTTCAAATTGGTGTCCAAGCTTATTAGTTTTTTGATTTGGGTTTCTCTTTTTCTTGGTTTCCCTTCATCGGTGCTGGTGCAATACACGAGTCTTTTCTCAGAGTTATTAGTGTCGTTTTGGTTTCGTGCTGTCGTTTCCTCGTACTTCCTCAATTTTACTGTCTCATTGTTGACCTCCACTTTATAATTGTTTACATTTACCACGCTCAGTTTTATTTTCCTATTTGTTGACTGCGCGAGCGCGTTACTAATATATACACCCGGTTTTATCTCCTCTCCTTCGGTTACATACTGTCCTTCTTTGTCCGTGATCATTTCCACACATTTCACTGTCCTTCCCGGTATTATGATGTTCCTGGGCTCTGTGGTTATAAATTCTTCCTTTGAGCAACTTTTTTCGCAGCTTCCTTCATTTTCCCCATACGTGCGAGTATGGAATGGAAAACATTGCAAATTACTTTCTTCGCAGCTTTCTTCGTTCTCCCCATACGTGCGAGTATGGAAAGGAAAACATTTTAAATTACTCCCCCCGGTACGCATCCCACTCTCGTAGTTTTCATGCGTTGTACCTGTCTCGAAGAGTTTTCCCAGATCTTTCAAAACTTCCGCTGTAGGCATTACTTCCCCTGTGTTATCACATGTATTCGGACAGTTTTGCCAGACGTTGGTAATGTTCCCTGGTTTCTCCGTTTGTCGGGATTCCTCTGGCTGCTTGGCGTAATCTTTTTCCAGTATTGCAGGTTTCTTATCACCCCCCATTTTACTTTGGAATTCTCGGGTGTCTCCCTCCCTGGTGTGGCTACGCTCAAGGTTTGTTTTACAAGCTGCTATGGCGTCCACAAAATGAACGTCATTCGTACTTCTGTTTTGGTTTTCCTCGAATTTAATAACCATTCTTTGCCCATTACTTGTGGACAAGAACACGAGCTTTTTCGCAGGGCCCTCGATGTTGCAATGTCTGGACAAGAAATCGTTGCCCAGCGGACCCGTTACACTACTTTCGTTGACAGTTTCGATGATGTGGAATTTGCATGGATATATCTTTTCCAAATTTATGTGCCCTGTGATGGTCCTCTTCGTGGAAATTTCCCCTGAAATGGTGTTGAGCCTGATTATCTTTTCCCTATTTATGTCCTTTTTCATTGATTCATTAATTTCTTCCTCCTTTATAAGACTTATTTCGGCTCCTGTGTCCACTATGAACTTATTCCTGCTACTTCTTGCAATATTTAGGGGTAAATTTACTATAGGGACGTCTGGACAGGTTTCACACCGCTTTCCTTTTTCTGTTAGCGACGACTCGCCGTGTGCTCGGTCGTCTCTTCGCAGTTTCCCTTTGGTATGTTTGCTGCTTGTTTTTCTAGCTGCAACCGTTCCCATCTTTCCCTTAAATAGCACCTGAATTCCGTATGTCCACTTTCCAGACAGAAATTGCATTTCTCGTTTGTTGCGTTCGCGGTAGCGTGATTCACTTGACGCCCTCTATATCCATTTGAAGCTTGGTTTTGTTGATTTCTGCCGTGCGCGTTACAGTTTTGAATCGTATGGCCATAAGTCTTGCAACTCGTACAGAATGGGGTCATTTGCTTCGTACGACATTCAGCTATCACGTGTCCTGGTCTTCCACAGAAATGACATCTTATCTGCCGTTTATCCTGTTTCTCCCGGGGTGTATTGGTGTTGTAGTTTCTTGGCGTCTCTTGGTACCCATTGTATCTGTCGTAGTTACTGGCCGACTGGTATTGTGGTTGTTGCTGGTTCTGTCCGAACGTTCGGGGTTCTTTTTTCACTTGATTTTGAAACTGGTTTCAGATTGGTTCATGGTGTGCAACCCTGGGATTACTGGTTGCAGACTCGCCAGGTATTGATTCGTAGTGCCTTGTTGCATACATTGCTCAGTCTGTTCAAGCCGTGCTATTTTTCTTCCTAAGGATTCCAAGTTGTTGTCGCAATCCTGGAGCAGGTAGAACTTGTAGTTAGAGTTTGTTATCCCTAACTTAAAGCAATGCAGGCTTACTTCTTCGATTTCTATCTTTAAACCTTCACCTCCCGTGGCGTATTGTTGTTCTGCCGAGTTCTTGCAAGCATTTATGAGTGTTTTAACCCTATTGAAGTAGCCCATCAGTGTTTCCATGGGTAGTTGTTGCACGTTCCTTAATTGAGTGTTTAGAGTTATGTAGGAGGTATTCTGGATTAAGTTCGATCTAAGGGTGTTGAATACATTATCGAGTGTGTCATTTACTCCAGCTTGTACGGCTTCTAGAGCTTGCCCTCTTAACCGTGTCGGTAATAGTTTTACGAAGAGCGCCTTATCTTGTGCTTCCAAGAGTGTCTCGTATCCCAGGCGAGCACAGTTAATGAATTCATTAACCTTAATTTGCTTTCGCGGGCTGTCTTCTCCCATTAATATCGGTACGTTGTTATATAAAACGTTGTTTACTAATTGTATGTTGGCCATTCTCTTGCTCTCAGTTACTTTAGTTTCTTGAACTTCTATTCCTTTTGTTTCCTCAATTTCTTGTTTCTCGATCCCGGTTCGTGTGTTTATTGTTGTTGGCGTGGTCGTCTTTTCCTTGGTCCGAGTTCGTCTTACAATATTTTCTCCCGTGTCTCAGCTGCACTATGTCTGTTTCTGGCTTTTCTGGTGTTTGTTTTATATCTCCTGTTTCTATATTTCCTTCTATCTGATTTTCTATTCCCGGTTCTGTTATCTGATAAGTTTCCTGGTTGCTTGACATCAATACGTTAGTTTTGTTATTTGTTCCTTCCTCGTTGTCCTTCTTTTCGTTAGATTCTTCACCTGTGTTGGTTTCCTCAGTGCTTGTAGAGAATTCTGGATCCGGATTATCGATTGAAAAATATTCTAATTTCTCACAAAAACTCGAAAACCATTTAGTTACTGTTGATTTTGGGGTTGAATGGGCCATATGTTGTTGTCTCCGACTGTTCCATATTAATTTTTTTTTTGTTATAATTTCGATAGTAAATTTTTTGAATTCATTTATCTTATGTGTTATATATTTTTTTTTTATTTATGTTTTTTTTTCCTTATATTCTTATATGTTTTTTATTTATGCTTTCTTGTTTTTTTTTCTTTTTTTTTTTAAATTTCTTTTTTTTCAAATTAGTACAATATTCCTTAATATTAATTTACAAACATTCCTTTTTTATTCTTATAGCCTACAGCGTACCTTCAACATCTGTCTTGTTTAAATTTAATTTGCTTAATTATGTTCAAGATTATTTTCTTTGCTTTTAGGTTCTTTATTGCGGCTGCGCCAGTTGTTGTATATATATTTGAATCCGTGTTCTTAAATATATACTTATATTTTATTCTTGTTAAATAATTTAATTTTTATGCTAGCAGTCAGTGGGTAGATTTACCTTTAGCTTCATTGTTAACTTTATGTTGAAGGCAGGCTTTAAATACATGTTTTGGTTGAATGAATCATCTATTTATTGCTCAACAATTTAGTTAGTTCAAATTCCTTAGCTATTACAATTCAAAATGCTCTAAATATTTTCCAATATGATTTCCTTATTGCTACCTTTACTCTATATAATCCGAAGTGTTATGTGTATCTTCCAATATAATTTCCATTTTGATATCTTACTCTATATAATCCAAAGTGTTACGTGTATTTTCCAGTATAATTTCCATTTTGATATCTTACTCTATATAATCCAAAGTGTTACGTGTATTTTCCAGTGTAATTTCCATTTTGATATCCTTACTCTATATAATCCAAAGTTACATTTATTTTCCACTATAATTTCCTTATTGCTACCTTTAATCTATATAATCCAAAGTGTTACCACTATTTTCTAATGTAAATTCTTTCTAGGTGAGGCTACCAAATTTTGCCTAACCTCGGGCTATTCGTAAATTCCAACATTAGCCTTTAAATCCTTACAACCGAAAAGTACGTTCATTTAAACTAAATTCTATTTATTTGTGTGTTTCACTTATGACTATACATTTTTATTTCTGTCTCTTCCCTCTCGTATTGGTCTTCTGACGCTTCCGTGCCTGCCTTTTCTCTTGGCGGTATCGCAGCCGTTCGCTATGGAGCCTCTGGAGCTCACGGCTGATCCGCATGCGCTCTTCCTGCCCAACCGCAATCAGCAGGTGACGGCGAACCTCCTCGATTGCTCGCCGGAACTAAGCTTCCGCGCCAGTGCGATACTTCGGGGGACGAGGGGGCTCCGGTGCTGGTGTGTTGTCTTCTGTCCTACCTCGTCTCCTGGCCCGGTCCTCTTCCAAGGAGATTGGTCTTGGGCCGGCCGCTGAGTCCCGTAGTGCCTCCGCTAGCGTAGCTCGTGCTGTCCCCGACACTACGAAATAGCCCTGATTAATGCCTGGTCAGGAACTCAGTTGTAGGGCTCTGATAGCCGCTTTCAACTGGGAATTCCCCTCCAATACCGATAGGTTACGAGAACCGTGTTCGGTAGTGTGGCTGGAGCCCGAGTTGGTGGGTTACAAGAACCACTTTCAACCCTTTGGGTTTCCTAAAAACAGATAGGTTGCTAGAACCGTTTTCGGTAGGGATCTACTTACTATTTCCTTTTAGTGCCCACTGTTCCAGGTTAGGTCCAAGGAGAGATCCAATCAGCGACTGATAATTTCCTGAAATTTTCCTCGCATTATATTTCCTGAAACCGGGACTTTGCTTCATTTTGCGTGGTTGCCATATTTCACGAAATCCACCTTGTGCGCCGTGGCGCCATCTCTCAGCGACCAGCCTAGTTTTTTAGAACTGATCGCGTGAGTTGTTTACATTTTCGTTTTGACATTTCAGAGTAGGTTATGACAGAGAGATGTTGTGTATTTTATGTTTCTACGGAATATCATAAGTTTTCAGTGTTATGGTTATGCTTGTTGACGAGGATAGTGGATCTTCTTTCGATTGCTTATGTCTTTTGATGTTGTTATGGGTATCGTGAGTTATGTGAATTAGTTATTCCTAATTATGTTTATTTTAATCTTGACATCATTCACAACAATATTGAAGTACACAATTTTATGTTCTCTAAAATCATTCGTAATTTCTCTAGTTCACTAATGGTATATAATTGATAATTTTTAAATATAATAATGAAGTTCACAATTTTATGTTCTCTGAATTCAGTTGTAATTTCTCTAGTTCCCTAATAATATATAATTCACAATTTTTAAACATAATATTGAAGTTCACAATTTTATGTTCTCTAAATTCATTCGTAATTTCTATAGTTCACTTATAGTATATAATTCATTTTTTTTTTAAATATAATATTGAAGTTCACAATCTAATGTTCTTTATATTCATTCGTTTTACTTTATATTCAACTTCTAGATAATTTCGGCAGCACGACGTCCCCTTCCAAAATCGACTGTGTTCCGAACCAAAATCCTGCAGTTTATATCTGCATTGGGACAATGGTCCGTAACGTACTCGGTTCCATGAAAGACCAATTTTTTTTCATTCTAATGGCTCTTTCATGGATCAGAGAATACAATTTACAGCCTCAACCGTGTTCGGTAGTGTGGCTGGAGCCCGAGTTGGTGGGTTACAAGAACCACTTTCAACCCTTTGGGTTTCCTAAAAACAGATAGGTTGCTAGAACCGTTTTCGGTAGGGATCTACTTACTATTTCCTTTTAGTGCCCACTGTTCCAGGTTAGGTCCAAGGAGAGATCCAATCAGCGACTGATAATTTCCTGAAATTTTCCTCGCATTATATTTCCTGAAACCGGGACTTTGCTTCATTTTGAGTTGGTACACAATGCACGAAGGATCATTATTTTCATAAGATGAAATTTATTTTCATAACAAGATCAGAAGGCAAAAGCCGATATAATTTTGTCGATAAGTCCATCAGAGTTGCAACACGTAGCGACGTTATTGAAGCAGCTAACACGAAGCAAATTATGCGAAGGCGATGAAGTGAGAGAGCATCTCATGAAATTCTTTGAAGCCGTGTATAAGCTTCAAGCAATGGAAATCACAGTGAATAAAGACTGATTAACAATTTTACTACCTTACCTTTAACCTGCGTAAAGCGACGTTATTGAAGCAGCTAACACTAAGCAAATTAAGCGAAGGCGATGAAGTGAGAGAGCATTTCATGAAATTCTTTGAAGCCGTGTATAAGCTTCAAGCAATGGAAATCACAGTGAATAAAGACTTATTAACAATTTTACTACTTTACCTTTAACCTGCGTCATACGAAAATTTTCGCTGTGCAATTGAAAGCAGAGATGACTTTCCGGATCCAGATATTCTGCGAGTGAAGATTTTGGAGGAAAGTGAGTCTCGCTTGATCCGAGTGGATCAGAAAACCTCTGGAATGTTATATGTGAACTCTATAAAGGGAAAACATCGAAAATTCGACCAAAGGAAGAATGAAAATCCCAATAAAGGTAAACAAAGTTATTTCAAATATCATTGTAACAAATGTAAGAAGAAAGGTCACAAAGCAGCTGACTGTCCTGAAAAAATAAACAGTCTAATACTGAAAACTATTTTGCCAGCTGTAATGTTGATTACACTGTTTTCAAGGCCGAAAAATTAGTTGCTGCCAGCAAGTGGTGTCTGGATAGTGGTTGCACAACACATCTGTGCAAAGATAAGGAATATTTTTCTGAGATGTTCAGCACCAAAGAAGATAAAATAAATTTGGCAAATAGTGCTACATCTGAGGTGAACGCAAAAGGTACAGTTAGTTTAAATACTGAAGATAGGCTAATTAACATGCATAATGTTCTGTATGTACATACCTGATTTGCGTACCAACCTAATGTCAGTGGCCAAGATTACGGACAAAGGTCATGAAGTGGTTTTAAAGAGAGGTTATGCTGTTGTCAAGAATGTGGAAGGCCAAGTGATATTTAGAGCACAGCGTAATGGTGAATTTCATTATGTAGAAAATAGCTCTGATCACTGCTATCATGCCTCCAGTGATGAAATTTTGAACTTAATTTTGATGCACAATCGTCTTGGACATTTGCACTTCAAGGGCATTCAACAATTGAAGCAAAAAAGACTGATTGTTGGAAATTTGCCTACGAGTCCAGGGAAAAAATATGTGATAAGAAACTAAAAATTATACATATTGATGTTTGTGGTCCAATGCGAATTCAATCTAAAGGAGGAGCCAAATACTTTGTATCATTTATTGACGACTGTACCAGATATGGATTTGTATACTTTATGAATAAGAAGAGTCATGATTTGAATTTATTTAAGAAATTCAAAAGCATTGTTGAAACACAAACAGGCTGTAAGGTAGTATATCTTCAAGCCGATAATGGTACTGAATATGTTAATAACGATTTTGATGAGTATTTGTCTATTCAAGGTATTCAGAGGAGATTGATTGTTGCTGATACACCGAGCAAAACGGAGTTGCTGAAAGGCGCAACAGAACATTATTGGAAATGGCCCGCTGTATGTTGATACAATCTGGACTACCACCTACGTTTTGGGCAGAAGCTGTTGCAAACGCGAACTAAATTCGTAACAGATGTCCATCAAAATCAGTAGAAGGTAAAATTCCCTATGAATTGTGGATGGAAAGAAGAGTAAATTTCAAGTATATTCGTACGTTTGGATCGAAAGTGTATATTTTGAATAAGAGTCCAACGAAGGATAAATTTGCCGCAAGAAGTCAAGAAGGAATTTTAGTAGGCTACTGCGAAGATGTAAAGGCGTATCGAATATGGCTGTCTGCTGATAAGAAGGTCGTAGTTTCAAGAGACTTCAAATTTGTAAGTGTTCTGAACAGCAAGGGGGAGATCATCAAAGATATCATGTGTAGAACAAAGGATGAAATCCACGAGTACACTAGTGAGTTTGAACGATAAGGATCAAAGTACATTGATTGCACAAAATCAATATGAATTTGAGAAATTTAGGCAAGTGAAGGTGTCGTAGGTATCCGAATCCACATCAAAGGATCCAATTAAAGCTGAAACACCACAAATGAAGAGAGGACCAGGAAGACCAAACTAGTTAATGACTGGAGAAATCTCGTTCGATAATGCTGATAATGCAGATCAAGTTGTGTCCGACAAGAATCAGGAAAGCTCATCCGATTCTGGCAACGATGCGTATGAGGAAGCAAACATAATTCAACATTTTGCCAATATCGCTGAGATTCCGTTCGACACAGCTGTAAATGGACTTAAAGGATCTGAATGGAAGGACGCTGTCTACCAAAAAATTAAGAACTTTGTAAAAATGATGTAATTGATATCGTGAATAAGCCAGGAAGTCGTGGCATCGTTGGCTGTCGTACTGTTTTGACCAATAAGTATGGACCTGAAGGTCAGCTAGTCAAAAGAAAGGCAAGGATTGTTGCTCAAGGTTTTTCCCAGAAACCTGGGGTGAATTTTAAGCAAATATTTGCTCCTGTTGCTCGTTTGAGCCCTCTTCTGAATGAGATGCTCGAACGTATAATACAAGATGAAGATAAGCAATCCTTCATCTACAAAAGAGCTGAGAAGTTGCCGGAAAGTTCAAGAAAACCGCTTCAAGTTGGCAAAATGGAACGCGCATTGTATGGAGTTAAGCAAGCCGTAAGTGGCATGAGACTGTTCTAAAAGCTTTGCTGAATCCAGGCTTACATCCTACGAGAGCCGATTTTTGTGTTTATCATGCTAAAAGAAATGGGAAGTTGGTACTGGTTCTACTTTATGTCGACGATTTTCTCATCACTAGTGAAGATGAATTTTGGGTTGGAGAGATCAAACGAGGATTATTCAGAGATTTTAAGGTCAAGGATTTAGGACTGGCACGTTACTGTTTGGGTTTCGAAATAGACCAAAAGAAAGAAAAATTCACTGTTGCCCAAAGTGAGTATATCAAGGAATTATTGAAACGTTTCAAGATGGATCAAGCTAATCCATGTGTGCACCCCGTTGGAATTGGGAAATCAGCCGATTAAGAGCAAGGAAAGGTTAGCTGAAACAAATTATCCATACCGTGAGTTAGTGGGAGGACTCATGTTTTTGTCTATTGGCACTCGCCCCGACATAACACATGCTATAAGTGTTTTAAGTCAATTCAATGACTGTTTTGAAGAAGTGCATTGGAAAGCCGCAAAGCGCGTATTACGTTATTTGGCTGGAACTGTGGATGTTGATTTGGGCTATTCCCGTACGAATGCTGGAATTCAAGGATACGTCGAGGCTGTCGGATGGATAGACGCTCGTACACGGGCTATCATTATACTTTGAGTGGAAGTGCAGTATCATGGGAATCCAGAAAAGAGCGTACTGTCGCACTTTCCTCAACTGAATCCGAGTACATGTCATTAGCGGAAGGTACTAAAGAAGCAATTTACCTACGTAGTTTTATGAAGGAAATCGGATTGCAGCAGCTGTGCGAAGTTATATTGTACAATGACAACAGAGGAGCAAAATTGCTCGCCCATAGTCCGGTTTACCATAGTCGCAGCAAACATTTTGACCTGCGTTATTACTTCGTACGTCAGTCAATAGAAGAAAAGCAGCTGATTGTTCGACATGTACCAAGTGATGAGATGTGTGCAGATTTTTCGACCAAGACGTTGCCACGTGCTAAACATTTGAATTGTGTACCGCGAGTGAGACTTTTTTGCTGAGTGTCAGCTGATGAAATCAATTTGTAACGCGAATTGAAGGAGGAGTGTAGGAAATATTCAATTCTCGCGCCAGTTTTAGCACACAGTATGTGCGCCATCTAGTTGTTGAACGTGGAACTCATCGATCATGGCACACAGAACATTCATTCTGAACACACGTCACTTCAATTTTATATGCTAACTTCAAAAGGACGTCCGCTTTTATTATCATTGAATTTTGTCATAAAGTCTAGCTTTGTAATAACTTAAATTTGGTATTTCAATTCCCAACAGAGATGTAGGAAACGAGTAGCCCTCGTACTCGCGAATACTACTCGTTACCGACTACTCTCTCTCTTACAAGAAAGGGTGATGAGTGACGGTACGTATTCGAGTGAGCAAATCGCTCTCTCAAACACGTCTAGGAATGATTAGGAATAAATGTAAATTCATGAACGAGGATTTCGTATGCGAGAGAATGTGTGAATGCGAGAGGGACATTACGTATGGGAGAGAATTTTTTCGGTTTCAGGAGCGGGTCGAATAGAAACGAGTACTCACGGATACTCGTGGATACTTTTATATGGGAATTTCCATATGAAGATACGACTGCTCAAGTAACGAATAGTGATCAGGATACTCATTGATAGTATTCGTTTAATTTTTTCGAGTACTTTTGTATGGGAATTTTCATACAAAAATTCGACTGCTTTGGTAACCAATTGTGATCCGGATACTCATTGGGAAGTATTCGTTTCGTTGGGTATTTTCGGATTTTTGCATGGAAGTTTTATAAAAAACAAGGGGGAATTTGTAAATTAGGAATTTTTAATGAAATTATGACAATGAACTTATATTTCTCTTTTTCGTAAGATAAAGAAAAAAAATTATGTAGAAATGAAATGGTTTCATATTGGAAAATGAAATTGATAATGGAAAATTTGTGTTTTTTTTTTGCTCGCTTTGTATAAGCCAAGGAATCAGTAACGATGATGCGGATACAACGAATACTCGGTCATCAAGTAACGAAAACATTCGAATACTAATTTTTGAGTAATTTTTGCAACTCTAATCGAATAATGCGATAACAACGGTTAAGGTCACAGTGGATGGAGCATATTTGTACGTATTGTTACCCTTTCGGGATTTCGTTGATCGCAACTGCTTGCTTGCGAAATATTTTTCCTCCCCATATATTATAATTCGATGTCACGGATTTCCCGCGCCAAGATTTAACTCCATCAAATTGTTTGGGTCGGTGGGACCTGCTCCAGAAACCTCAACCTTCGGAGCACTGATCAGGGTTGGTTGAGGTCTCACCCGAAATCCCCAGCCGATGGCGACGGGCCGACGATTTAGGTTCCCGGCATTTGGCTGCAGATGTCCGTCCGGGTTCCCGGCCCTTCCGCTTGTAGCGTTACTCCTCAACCTACTTCACGTAATCGTCTGTGAACGTGCAGCCCATTTTGCCAGTAACGTCATCGAGCTAGAGTAAGCGCCTACGCGTGATTGTTGTTTTTAGCGTTGCGCTAAGCTATTTATGAGTGAGGCGTGAGGACGCGTTAAGCCAGGACGTTGATTTGGATGTCGTTGTAAAAGATTTAACAAGAGGAACCAGAACCTAACGTGAAACAATAAAAATATTGGCCGAAATATGAATAATAATCGGTATGAATTTGAAAATGGAAAAAAAGTGAAAGATTTTGTCTCATGTGAGTCGTACATATGCACCGAATTGTAAAACACTCAAATGGGAGGAAACTTACATCAAACCGAATTTAAAAAAACCAAAAATGCTTAGTGCCGAGCCATTGTCAGAGCTTCGGGGGCATCGAAGAACAAATGAAAAAATGGCGCAAAACACTATACTTGTGATTTATCTATTCTGTAACCCTACTACTATATACAACGATTGTATTTAAGAGATTAATAATTAAAGAACATATTAGTACGAAACGCTTATCATAATTTTTGTAGCATGAAAACGTCTTTCGCACGTTAATTACGCTGATAGCCAGTCAAACTTTCTTGCGGTAAGATATACAGTCAGAATTCAATCGCTTGTAACTTCGACGCTCATAATGCGATTACAACGATCAGGGACCCTATGCATAGAGCATGCTTGTACGTCATTATCGTGCAGCGTTGCTAAAATTCCCAGTGCTGATCAAGTGTCAGGGCTACGGCAGCATCGAAGAAGAAATGACAAAACGCCGTCAAATAATAAACTTGTGATTTATTATTATATTATTACTTATTGTATTAAAGAGATTGATTTAAGTACACAGTAATGAGAAACACTTATTATAATTTTATCCCGAAGTTTCCACGGAAAATCTACGGCGCGGACCTTGGCTATGCCTTTCAGTCTTATAAATCAATTCTTCCCCAGACCAGGTGCTCCAGCAGCTCGTATGAAGAGGATAGCAGCAAATTTAGTTTCGAAAAGAACGAAAAGACTGACGGATTTTTTCTATACTTATGAGCCATACAACCACAAAGTAGATGAAATTCAAACCGTTCTCGTCACTGAAATTTCACACGATAAAGAGCACTATCTTGGACACAACAAATTTTATGAGCAAATACTTCCAATGAAAGAAAATTTAGTATGAATAGCAAAATTATCGACGAGGGACAAAATTGGGTAGAATGTGCAAAAATTTTGACACACCAAAACGGTGTCATTCCTAATGGAAATCATAAATGCAATGGATCTGTTTTCACACACCAACTTGAGGCCAGAGGATTCTATGTTACGTTCGCGTTCAAGTGAATATTTAGATTGAGTATATTTATGCAAAGTTGCGCTGAAGAGACTAATTTGGACGACACATACAAAAACGGCTGTTACAAAATTATATAAAAGTGTTATTTAAGTAGGCTATACACATTTAAAGCTGTTGTAATCAAAATAAAGTTAGTCCTTAATTTGATTTTTCTCTAAAAATGAGGAATCTCTTCCTTATGATATTATCATGTTAATTTTTTTCACCAATGAATTCCGTAACATTTCGCAAAACTTTATATTGACGTGAACACGTCTTTCTTCTCATTGAGTATGTAAATTGGTAGCCAGTCTAACATTCTTGTGTTTTAAAACACCGTCATTTTTCAATGGCTAAAAACTACGAGACAAATAATGCGATAATAACGGTTGATGTCACAGTGGATGGAGCAAATTTGTACGTATATATTTTCCGGCGTTTGTGTTGCCAATGACGTCATCGGGCTAGTGTAAGTGCCTACGCGTGAAAGTTGTTTTCAGCGATGCGTGAAGATATTTATGAGTGTGGCGTGGGAACGCGTTAAGATAGGACGCTGATTGGGAAATAATTGTAAGAAGCATGAAAAGAGCTACCAAAACCGAAAGCGAAACACTAAAAATATTCTCTGAAATATAAGCAAAAATCGGTATGAATTTGAAAATCGAAAAAGTACGGTAGATATCGTCTCATATGAGGCGTAAATATGCACCGAATTGTAAAAAAACTCAAATCGGGGAAAACCCGCATCAAACCGAAAGTTAAAAACCAAAAGGGTTTAGTGGCAAGCACGTGTGAGAGCTACGGCGGCATAGAAGAAAAAATTAAAAAACGGCGAAACAAAATAAACTTGTGATTTATCCACCCTGTAACCGTACTTCTCTCCATAACCATTGTAATGAATAGTTCGATAATTAAAGTACATATTAGTACGAAAATTTTGTTGTAATTTTTTTGACGTAAAAACGTCTTTTCGCTAGTTAGGTACTTTGATAATCAGCCAAACTTTCTTGCGGTACAATATACCGTCAGATTTCAATCGCCAATAGCTACGTGGCTAATGATGCGATAACAACTGTTGAGGGCATAATGGACAGAGAATTTCTGTACGTGTTCATCGTGTAGCATTGGTTTTGCGCTCGACGTCATCGGGTTAGTTCACCTACGCATGATTTTTGCTAATAAGCGTTGCGTGCAACTATACATCAGTGTAGCGTGAGAACGCGATCATGTAGGAAGTTCGTTCGGCTGTCATTGTAAAGAGTTTGAGAAGAGCTATCAGGACCTAAAGTGTAACAATAAAAGTATTCGCTAAAGTTTAAGGAAAAATTGGTATTCAATTGAAAATTGAAAATAAAATTAAAAATATCTGCTAATATGGGTCGTAAATATGGGCCGAATTGAATGAAACGCAAACCAAAGAGAGCTCGCATCAAATTGAATTAAAAAAAAAACCTAAAGTGTCCAGTGTCGAGTAAATGCCTGAGCTAAAGCAGCATTAAGTCAGAAGGTGATTTATCTGCTTTGTCACCGTATTACTCTATATAACCACTGTATAAGAGACATTGATTTTAGTTCATACTAATAAGAAACACTTATTATAATTTTAGCCCCAAGTTTTCACGAAAAATCTACGGCGCGGACCTTGACTGGGCCTTTCGGTTTTTTTTCCATTTGTTTTCACATGGATTCTCTGGAAATGCTTGCATTAAATTGTGCCGTTTTTTGGTAAATCTATCATTTTTCTTAAATCATGGCAAAAATATTTCGTATTCCTTAATTATCTCTTTAATTATTAGCTTGAATTATTTAAAAGTTTAGCCAAATACAATAGGAAACAAGGGTTTAAGTGAAATAGCAATTTAAAACTAATTATTTGTCATATATTAAACATAATTGCTTTTAACTCAGTATGATGTATATAACAAAACAAAATTAGTTTGACAATGTTTGTCTTTGAATACAAAATGTGAAACTTTAATTAAATAATTATATAACGCTGTCAGTGCGTGAATTTTTGTGTATATAAATTAATTGTGATTTAAGTTCCGCGGCATTCCTTCAAATGTTTCAAAGGAAAACACCACAGCAAGTTCATTGTTTGTTGCAATAATGAAAACTAGATGGCGCCCACAGCACTAACCCAACGCGCATGCGAAAACTTGATAAGGAACCAAAACATCCATGTTTGCGTCAAAAAATGTAAACAAACATACGAAATTTGAGGTTATAATAGAGGTATTTATATCTCGAAAACAAAAGTAAAATTGAGTTTAAAAATTTTATTTTTATTGTTTTTTACATAATTCCTACACAATGGCATCATTAAATGTTGGCGCACCATAATGGATAAAAGTGTCGCAGCTACCGCTTCCTTTTGAGGTAGAAGAGGTTTTCTTTTTCGGAAGAAAGACTTTAATCAGGTTTTGCTGGACGATAATTTTTGAACGGCGTTTATCGTCGTTTTACTTTTACAATTTTCTGGACGGTGTTCAGCAAATCCTGGTGCCTTAACGGAAATCAGCATGAAACATATCCACACATCATTGCGATATATCATTTTCTTTGTCTATCGTCATCTTTTGTTATGGGGCCTTTTAAGTCTGTGCGCTTTAAGCGGTCATGCAAAGATGGCCAAGCTACTCCGTTCTTTGCGCCGCTGCACGAATGCATTTGTGTTTGCTCTTTTATCCAAAAGAGCCTTTGAAATTAATTCATGGTCGGAACATCTTTCAGATCATTGGTGAGCGCTTCCTGGAGTCCTTGGGTCCTTATCTGCACTATCCATTGGACATAATGGACATAATGCTGTATACTGTGGAAGTTTGTAGCAGAGTTAAGAGCATGAAATATGTATATATACAAATATGTTTATAAGGAGTACGACAGTGCCTCATCACACTTTGTAAGTGTTAGTGACGGAGGGCAGGGCAAAGTATATATAGATGAAATTGATTGTTTTTTGCCCGGTCGCTTTGTTGAATCTACGGAAGCTAATTGGAGCATAAATGAGTATCCAATGCATTACCAGTCACATAATATATCAAAGTTCGACTTGACTGTCACTTGCCTCACCGGCAAAATGTAGTCTTTAGGGAAGGAAATGTTAAGCAAACCCTTCAAAATCACAACAGAACAAAATTGCCTACATTCTTTGAAGTCAACCAAATTGAAATGTTACAAAGTGCCAATGCCGAGCAGCGTTCCGCTATTGATTTGATTTAACAGGAAGTTTTAGATAGTACTACTGGATGAAATTCACAGATCACAGATGAAATTTCAATATGCTCCCTTAATGCTCTCAAATTAATTGACCATTTTTTAAACGATTCATTCGGTATTTCAACTAAACTCTTCGGAGGTAAGAATATTTTACTCTGTGGAGATTTTAAACGAACATTGTCATTTGTACCTCATGGTACACGTGTATCCCTTATTTAGAATTGCCTTACTTCATGGTCTGTGATGATCCAGAAAAACCCCTCCAACGTTCGCCAAAGATCATCCCACAGAGAGACATCGCCAAGGAGACCAAAAAGGGCCTGGCAATCACTCCAAAAGAACCAAAAAAAAAAAAAGAAGAAGCCAGAGAAGGCAAGCAAATGACGTCACTGGGAAGCTACGTTACCAGAGATGGATGCCACACTGAAAAAACCCCCGAAATCCCCGCAAAACCCCCAAAAAAACATCGCCAAATATATCCGCATACAAAAGCGGAATCCCCTATGACGTCACGACGTCAACAAATGCTCGGTTTGTAAACAACCCTGACCTTGGGTAAAGTTACAAACGAAAGAGAAAATGAAATCTGACCCCGCTGGTTAGAAATACACTCGAATACAAAAATTGCTGACCCAGCGGAATCGCGGCAATAACGACCGCCGGTCGGTTAAATGTAACCCGACTCCCTCATGGCCATTCATGCACCCATCCTTGTCAAATCAACGAAAACTGCTGACTCAGCGGAAAGGCGGCAATTAACGGCAGCGGGTCGCTGTGACCATGAAGGGAACCTGAAACCAATAGAGACAACAACAAAATACAGGGAATATGGGAATTAGTTGAACGACCATGAAGGGAACATCCAAGCAATTAATTAAACGATTTGCACCAACAATTCCCATGGAAATAACGATTGGGAGGAAATTCAGGTGCATCGCTCCAACACGTGCATCCGTTCACGATGAAAATTGGAAGCATGGGAACTATCGGATCAGCAATATCGATGGGAACCTGTCGATAGAGGGAATCGCCCAATCAGCGTTATTGGTCCTATAAATGGGGCCGAAAAACCAGTAAGCGGGCAGTCAGGAATCCAGCGCGCCCAGGAAGAGACCCAGCCGTGACGAGAAGAAGCTCCAGCCTCCAAGACGATAAGCGACTTCAGCCTCCGAGACGATAAGCGACTTCAGCCTCCAAGACGATAAGCGACTTCAGCCTCCAAGACGATAAGAGAATCCAGCCCTCCAAGACGAGAAAAGACTCCAGCCTCCAAGACGAGAAGGGACTCCAGCCTCCAAGACAGACGAAGACCAGCTCCGGCTTTAGAACCCAACAAAGTAAGTAACCATCACTCTCAAAGCCAAAGTCTGAACACGGTTCTAGTAACCTATCGGACCTCGGTGGACCCATCTGAAAACGGTTTGCATAACCTATCGGATTGGGCCAGTACGCGCGGTATTGATAGCATTTTCGCCGGTGGATGTCGGAAACGTCCGCGACTACTCTGCAAGTGGCCTTGAGGGATCCGACCGTAAGACCTAGACCAATAAGTCTAGAGGAATACAGGGCGAGGCAAAAGGGGAGACCTCAGGTGAAAACTCCCTCAGTGATAGAAGCACCGACTCCTAAGTATCGGACTGGGGTCGAGGCCAAGTACAGGAGAACCATAGAGGAGGTCAGGCGTCTACTTCTGATTGCGGTGGGCCAGAGAGAGCGTTTGCGGTTGAGTCGCGAGTTGCAGCGGTTTCATAACGAGCGGCAGAGATATAGGAAAGAGAAAAGATCCCGAACTGGCAGCGACAGGGCCAACAATAGCAAGTCTTGATGTACAACAAATATAGATTAAGTTATAGCCTGTAAGGGACTCTGTAAGTAATTAGGTATAGTTTGTATTGGATTCTGTACGTAATAGGAAATAAATTATCCAACCTAAATGGACAAATTGTATTTTGGTCTGGACTCTTGTGAACCAATAATGTGATCCTGTAGTGTACCATCGGCATTCAACAGTATGCATGGTTTAACACCACAAAAGAAAAAGTGTTAAACACGTGCATAACAGTCCGACTTTTCCAAATTCCAAATGCTTTTTTCCTTTCAAAGCACTTAATTTCTGGCCCGTCATTCTGGCTTCTGCGATGACAATTAACAAATCTCAGGGGAGAACGTATCAAAAAGTGAGAATCTTACAAAGACAACCTGTATTTTCTCACGCACAATTATTTGATGCAGTCAGTAGAGTAGAACATAATATCTGAAACACCAGAGCAAGGTGGCAGGAGGTGAGAGAATTTTTACAGAAGTATTTTTTATGAGGAAATTTTGAGAACTTTTTAAATTTGCAACAGCATCCGCTAGGTTTTTGATAGGTGCAGGTAGGGACTCATTCAATAAAAGTGTGCCTTGATGTGCAGAATGAGCTTAAGCGATTACTACTCCAGTCTGAACTAAATCACCTCTAAACTTACAACGCTACTGTATATGGAGCGCCGTGCGCGAGCTATTCGAGTGAGCGTAGCGAACTTTGACTCCCTATATATTTTATTTATTTTATTTTTATTTTTAATACAATAGTAAGCCTACTAAATATTCTGACTATTAACCTAAGGATGTTCTAAGGTTAAAAAATAATACAGCCTAGATGGCTGCCAAATGTAACCTACTTCCTCAGAAGTAAGTACATTTGGGAATAAAACTTAAAAATAAAATTCTAAAAGAAAGCCGAACTGGCTGTTGCCTTGGCCGGCGAGGGATTAAGCCCTAATGTTGTTTAATGTGCGGATGGTCAAAAGAAGAGTTTTTTTTTATTTTTGGGTTTCGTTTAGTATTTATGAATCTAGTCTATTTTATTATGGTGACGTTAATCTACATGATTCTCCCTGCTTGGAAGAGGGATGACACCCCATAGTGTTTTTAACTATCTCTTATCTTGAGATGACGCTAGGAGTACTCTGTTTCTTCAGTTTTAAGCCTTTGTTTGATTCACTTCATATGAAGTTGAGATAATCTAGACTATTGAACAAGTTGAAAATTTGGGAGTCCTCTCCTTGCTTGGGGTCCAGGAGGACCCTCAGCGAAGCAGGTTCCCCTTCGAAGTAGTTCCAAGTCTTTCTACAATGCTTGAGGATGTGTAGTAAGGTAAGAGGGCCTCCACAGGTGTTACACTGTGGCTTTTCCGACTTATCGAACCAGTGCCCGTGGGTGAGTCTGGTGCAACCCAGTCTGATTCTGGTAAGTGTTCTCACTAGGAAGTTATTAAGGAAAGGATCTATAATAGAGGGATCTAAGGAAAACTAATGTCTCTTTAAAAAGGTATCTGTTTCATGCCATTTACTCTATCTTATTCCCCACTCTCCTCGCATAGCCTTCGCCCGACAGTAGCTTTCGCTTGGTGGGTGACTTTGTGCTCTCCACTACCTGGGGATTTAGCTAATTTATCTGCTCTCTCGTTTCCTACTATTCCAGCATGTCCTGGGACCCATCCCAGTCGGACTTTTCCTATGTTCTGGATAAGGAAGTTTCTAATATGTAACGCCATGAACGAGGTATTCTTGATGTTAAATATGGCTTTAAGGGAACCTTGTGGGTCTGTATGAATGGTACAGTTGGAGTAACTATTGTGAATTCGATTGGTAGTTTCGAGAATGGCGTAGAGTTCTGCGACCGAGGCAGGCACCTCTGAGTTCATGTCCAATTTGAAAAGTGAAGAGTACTGACGTTGTCGGTAGATCACCGCTGCCACTGTTGTGGAGTTATCTGTTGTGTTGTGATGATGTCATCGTCCTCATGCTTTTCGAACCATTCGCTAAATTTTGCCCTAAGGATCTCCTGATCTGTATTTTTTTTGCTGCAGCCTGCGAAAATAGTATCCTTGCAACTACTTAAGAGTTGGGTACAGAAAATTTCGCAATTATAAGAGTCACATGTTGTAGGGGAAGGCCCTTTTCTGTTTTTGTATATATCCCATGCTAGATAGAGTGATGAGGGTTTAGATGGTCTTGTTGTGATGCTCGTGAATGATTTAAAATCCTTAAAGTTTGGTAGGAAGGAATTGACAATATTTTTGGAAGCTAAGTTAATGGCTATACTAGCCCGTAGATTGTTAAAATCAAATCCGGCCTCTATTGCCAGGGCTTCAATTTTCGTCGTCACGAATTTCTCGGTATTTTCCTGCATTCCTTTTAGGTATAGGAACAATATTCGAATGTTTCCAGGCGTGTGGGTATGTTCCTTCCTTCAGGATTCTATTGTACAAGTTAAGAATCCTAGAAGTCTATTCCCGCTTCCTTGATCATTTGATATGAAATTTGATCTCTCCCAGGAGTTCTCCCTTTGAGTTTATTCATTTTTGCGGTTAATTCCGTGTGACCGAGAGAGTACACTATATCTCTTCTGGAGTATGGGCTGGCCATGGTTTTGCCCCCTAGGATGTCCCTGTTTTCTTTAAGTGTTGTGATTGTGTAGTGTTCATCTTCGGAAGACTGGATATAGCTAGCATTGAAGGAGTTGGCTATTTCCTTTGGATCTGTTAAAAAGGTAGGTCCTTCCGTTTTCAACATAGCTATGTACGGTTCCGTTTTCATCCCTCTACACGCCTTAAGCCTCGCCCAGGCTTGCTTCGAGTCACTTTTGCAGTCAAATCCTTGCGAGAAAGTCCTCCAGGAATTCCTTTTGGCTTCCTCTATCATGGTCCTAACCTCAGCGTTAGCCCGTTGCAAGCGTTTGTAAGATGTGTTGTTAGGATGTCTTCTATGTATTTTTAAGGTCTTATTTCTTTCTAGCATGGCTCTGTAGATTTCGTCAGTGAACCAGCACGGTTTTCTCCGATTGCTACCTTGAGTAACAGGTACCGCTGTCTCTGCCGCACCCTTGATAATCTTAGTAAGATTTGCTGCTTCTGCATTAATGTTATTTCTAGTTGGTTTGTCAGAGATTGTAAGCAGTAGTTCGAAATAGATTCCAGTCTGCCCGGGATTTTGCAAATCTGGTTTTTTTCTCATGTGGGCTAACTTGATGTTGCTGGAGATAACTATGGGGAAATGGTCACTACCTTCTGTTGAAGGATTTACACGCCATTCTAATGACTGTGCAAGACTAGAGGAATTTATGGTTAGGTCTATGGCCGTCTATGTGCCCCTTGTGGAGATTTAGGTTGGCGATCCATCGATTAATATTACCAGGTTCTCTCTCTCCAGCGTGTCCATGATGCACCGACACCTTCTGTCTGACATTGAGTTACTCTAGACCATCGAATGTGCATTGAACTCTCCTCCTATGCACTTTCTTCCTGACACCTGAGCAGTCATTTGGTCTAGATCCCTCTCTTGATAGAAGTGATCGTGCTCCACGTACACGTTGATAAATGAGATACCAGGGTTGCCTAGTAATTCGATGGCCTTCGCTGTATTCTTGAATTGAGATTTATCTCCTTTTGGGGGCTATGCTTCCCTTGATCATGGTAGTAACCCCTCCCTTTCCGCTGGTCTTGTTTTTATGGTAGATGACGTAACTACCATGTGATTTTGGAACATTCTCCCGGAATTTTGTTTCTTGTAGAAGTTTGATGTCCGGGTTGTAAACGTACATGAGGTACCTAAGAGAAGCGATGTTGTTGTAGTAGCCCCTGATGTTCCATTGGAGTATGTTGAGTTTGCTATTGGTGAAAGACATGGTATTTATTGGAGAGGGAATCATTGGTGTACTGGAGTTTTAGGAATTTATTAGGGCGGGATTGGGGTTCTAGCATATGTTAGATAAGATCTGGAAGCTAGTCTGTCATCATCTCAGTGTCTGATTCTTTTATTGAGCTTGTACTACTACTGTTGTTGCTCTTTTTATTTTGTACTAGTTGAGCTAATTTACCAAAGATGGCTCTTACCGTGGGTAAACCTTGCTTTGTGTAAATCTCTATGAAAGTGCATTTGGGATTAGTTCGTATTACCTGGGTTTTCAAGGCAAATGCTTCTTGAATGACCTTGCAGTATTTGGAATGTTGTTCCGAGTTATCGCTGAAGTTGCTAAGGTCTAAGGTTGGCGAGATTTCCGGTAGAGTACGATTTTTGAGGTAGTATGAAGTGTCATCCATCCTTTCCTCACAGAGTGTTACTTCCAACATACTGCTATTGATGTGCTGTGGTTTAGCTACTTTGCTGGTGTTCTTTTTAATGTTGTCTGCTGTAGTGCTTGTGGTGCGGGTAGTATTGTTTGTCTGGTTGTTTGCTTTTCTGCTAGTGATAGTCTTCTGTGTTTCCGTTTTGTCACTTGACGATTCTGAAGTAATATTTGTTGGGTTTGATGTTATGTCTTTGCAGACGTCTGTTGTTTTCTTCTCCGATGTAATTTGCGTGTCGTTGGAAGTTGAAGGTGTGTTGGAGGAGGTGTCTATTGTAATCGTCTTTACTGGTTCGCCTGAAGGTGAGGCTGGTCTGTTGGACGATTTAAGCCTTTCAGCTACCGACATGTTCCTTGTTCTCATGAAGTTGGCTATATCTCCGTATCGATCAAAAAATAGTTTCTTGGCTTAAAATTTGGTTAAGCCTTCTTGCGCAATCATAGCCTCGATTTCTTTGGCCATGATCCATCTGGGGCAGGCCGCATCTGCCGAGCCATGATCGTTGGAGCCGCAGTTTACGCAGTTTAATATGAACCGTCACAAGAGTGTCCCTCTGTTCTAGACTTTCCACACTGGCCGCAAATATCTACACCCCTCGGGCAGAATTTGGAAGTGTGTCCTAATTTTTGACACATTCTACACCTTTTGGGACTAGGAATGTAAACTCTTACGTCCAACTTCCTGAATCCCACCGTGACCTTCTATGGAGGCTCTAGTTGGTCGAAGGTTGTGATGATCAGACCGAATGGTTTTGGTGATGCATTTGCCAGCGATTGTCCATTGTTTTTGTTCCAAGGTGCTCTTTTTGGCGAGTAAACTTCCTTCACCGGATGGAATATTGCTAGTCCCTCCTTTTTCTCATCATCCGACATGTTAATTAGATCAGGACAGAAGATGACTCCTTGACTGCAATTTAACGTTTCGTGCCTTCTAACTTCTACTTTGTAGTCGCCTAATTTGTCAGTATTTAACAACTTCTCTACTGCCAGGATGTCTTTCACTTTTATTACTAAATCTCCACCTCATCTTGTAGCCCTCGTCCAATTCTTAGTAATTTTTCCTATAAAAAATTCAAGTTGAAATCTGTTGAAGTTGATCATCTTTTTCCCTTCCATTTTCGAGGTGATTCTAAGATACATTTCCGAACACAAAGGAGTTTTAATTTTTAATCCTGGGAAAGCATTTTCATCATTTATATTAAACGTTGTCCCACTCGCCATTATTCTTTTAGGACCGGAGCCTTCCCCTTGTGGGGCTCCGCCAGGGGATTTGCTCCCCATCACCTCTGCAGATCAACAATATAATTATCCAGATTGTTCACTCACACTGCACACGTTAGAATGAAAGTCTACTAGATGATGATCACCCTATTTGTTGTCTAACAGTTGATCGATCGAATGATAAGCACCACGTGGAACGCTGCACTTGATGTTTTTAATTGATATTTCACAATGAACTGATTCTTAAAACTTATTATCTCCAATATCGGATGAACACCGGATAATTTTCTAAAGATTACTTTATTTAATTTGCTATAAGAACTACTATATTTTATTAAATTGACCAAAATTGATGAATTCTATTACGACGTCTACTATTTGATTAGCTGTCACCGGCTGACTGCTCCTTATATATTAACTGTCATATATTACAAAATTTTACTTCACTGTTTATTTTTTTAATGCGGTTATTTAACTTTAATTGTAATGTGTTATTTTTATGTTTTAATATATTCCAAAGTTTTATCTAGTTAGACTTCTCCAGAAGTCCCAGATCTGATCCCGGTGTTAACAATAATTGTGAAATTTGACTAATTTTGAATCTTTTTCGAAATTTCACTTCACAATTACAATTTCGACCGTCATTTGTATAATTTTAACTTAAGTACATTTCTGTCGTCAATTTTGACTCCATATATATTATCTGTCATTACAAAATTTTACTTCACTGTTTATTTTTTAATGTAATCCTTAATAATTATTAATTTAAAATCGGAATTTATGCAATCATTTCGTTTTTTAACTTTATGTTTTTCCTGTATATTTTGATATATTTCTTTCACTAATTTATTGATTTACCATTAATAATAATTAGATTAAAGTCAGAACTTATGCAATCCTTATGTTATTTAACTTAATCTTCAACATTTTACTTTTATGTTTTAATATTTTTCAAAGTATTGTCTTGTTAGATTTCTCGAGTCCCAGATCTGTCCGGTGTTAACAAGAATTTTGAAATATGACTAATTTTGAATCTCTTTTGAAATTTCACTTCACAATTACAATTTCGACCGTCGTTTGCAAAATTTAACTTCAGTACTTTTCTATCGTTAATTTTGACTCCTTGTATATTAACTGTCATTACAGAATTTTACTTCACTGTTTATTTTTTAATGTAATCCTTTAATAATTATAAATTTAAAATCGGGATTTATGCAATCATTACGTTATTTAACTTTAACTTTAATATTTTTCCTTTATGTTTTGATATTTTTCTTTCACTGTTTTATTTATTTACCATTAATAATTATTAGATTAAAATCGGAACTTATGCAATCCTTATGTTATTTAAATTTAACTTTAATATTTTACATTTATGTTTTAATATTTTTCACAGTATTGTCTAGTTAGACTTCTCGAGTCCCAGATCTGCCCGGTGTTAACAATAATTTTGAAATTTGACTAATTTTGAATCTTTTTTGAAATTTCACTTCACAATTACAATTTCGACCGTCGTTTGCAAAATTTTAACTTCAGTACTTTTCTGTTGTCAATTTTGACTCCTTGTATATTAACTGTCATTACAAAATTTTACCTTTAATAATTATCGATTTAAAATCGGAATTTATGCAATCATTTCGTTTTTTAACTTAAACTTTAATATATTTTTTTCATTGTGTTATTTATTTAATTTTGACTCCTTATATATTAACTGTCATTTATTACAAAATTTTACTTCACTGTTTGTTCCTTTAATAATTATTTATTTAAATCGGGATTTATGCAAAAAGGAGTGAACCGAAATGTAAAACGTAGCGAGGGAAACGACGTCCTCTCAGTCACCGGCCAAAATCTTGACTGAAAATGCGCGTCATTTTGCGGCCTTAAGTAGAGACACAAAAGTGCTGATGCGCATTTTCGTTAGGTCGCGCGAAAGAGGGGCGGGGGGAATAGAACATGTGTGACTGGGCCTAGGCTCAGTCATTCCACCCAACATCCCACCCCCCTTGGAAAAACAAAATTACGGGGAAATTTTTGTTGTTGAGGTGGCTAGATGGCGTGAATTTCGAAAGGAAAGAGGTTCAAAACTGTGTGTGTGTAATCAGGACCGTTCTATTGTATTATTATTATTATTATACTAGCTGTACCCGCCCGCTTTGCTGGGCATTACATAATACTGCATATTTTTTGTATACTGTATATGTTGATACTATATATGTTTTGTTTTTCTTTAGTTATAGATTTTTGATTCTTAGCAGTTATCTTTTGATTGTAACATAAGTTCAAAAACTTCCAAAAAATCTTTGACTTCTTCAACAATGTTTTTATTAACGTTTGGCTACAAATTTTTGCCGTAAAATTGATAATAAATTGAAAGTATGAATAGTGCTTAATAAGAAAATGAGAAATAAACTTAAAACAACTATTCAAGCACTCTTTCAAAAAGAGCCAATTTTGGAATTATTACTGAACCTTACAGCACCTATTAATTTTAAAGTTATAAAAACATTGAAATATAGTAGTTATAAGAAATCGAAATTTATCCTATGTTCGGTGACAACAATAAAACAAATAGGGATTTATAGACTGCCGGTTCAAACTCAAACACGACTGGTTAACTTTTTACATACACTTCGATTAGTACCGAATGTAAATTTTTTATGGCACAGTAATATTTGAGAGGTTTATCCGATCCGATCGGCCACATCAACAATACGCCCACGTTAGCCGCGTAAAATTATTTTCGGCGAATTTGTTGAAAAATATTGCTTTCTTCTACTTACAAAAAAAGTTAAGGTTTAATCACAGACAAAATAATTTACCAGATGTCGCGATCCCATGTGACTCTCTACCCATTTTTTTCCAACATCACACACGTAACAGCACACAAAAGATCCATGGGCCGTATGCGCCTTTGACCGGCTTAAACGTTTAAGGAACAGACAGTGCGCGAATTGATGTTGATGTTTGATTGTCAAATAGGGAATGAGTGATCACAATAATAGGAAAGGGGGCTGAAACAAAATTTCGCGGATGGAACACAATGTACATTTACACACAATGCACACAATTTTGATGTTCTGAAATTTGCACAAAACAAACACAAACAAAAAGTGTACCATTGGAGAGTAAAATTTACTCAAAAAGTTATGTTTTCTGTGTAATAGTATTTTCTATTGATTTAAAGAAAAAATATACAAATTGAGTTTCCAATATATAAAAAATTAGAAAATTTTTCCGAAAAACCCGAGATTTTGCGTTTACGAATTTTAATCTGAATTTTATCATGTATCATAACTTTTGTTTGGACACACTTTTAAAAACTCAATTCAGAGAAAAAAGATGTATTGAAAAATTTAGGAAATTTAAAAAAAATGGGGGTCGGTTATACGTATGAACTCCGTAGGGCGCTTCGTTTAACCACTAGGAACAAAAAATTGTTAAAAATTCAAAATCTGAATTTTATCAATTTTCCGATCTTTTGAATGCATACCTTTAAAACCTTAATGTAGAAAAAAATGATGTATGAAAGAAAGGTAGGAAATGTCAAAATAGTGGGGGTTGGTCATACATATGAACCCCGTAGGACGCTTCGTTTAGCCGCTACGGGCAAAAAACCGTATGAAATTCAAATTTTTGCAGCAAAAGAACCCTTCAAACCGGAAGAAAATTGGTCAACTTGGGATTCAAAGTTAGGAAATTTAAAAAAAATGGGGGTCGGTCATACGTATGAACTCCGTAGGGCGCTTCGTTTAGCCGCTAGGAACGAAAAATCGTTAAAAATTCAAAATCTGAATTTTATCAATTTTCCGACCTTTTGAATGCACACCTTTAAAACCTCAATTTAGAGAAAAATGATGTTTCAATGGAAGGTAGGAAATGTCATAACATTGGGGGTTGGTCATACATATGCATCCCGTAGGACGCTTCGTTTAGCCGCTACGGGCAAAAAACCGTTAAAAATTCAAATTTTTACGGGAAAAGAACCCTTCAAACCGGAAGAAAATTGGTCAACTTGGGATTCAAAGTTAGGAAATTTAAAAAAAATGGGGGTCGGTCATACGTATGAACTCCGTAGGACGCTTCGTTTAGCCGCGAGGAACATAAAATCGTTAAAAATTCAAAATCTGAATTTTATCAATTTTCCGATCTTTTGAATGCACACCTTTAAAACCTCAATTCAGAGAAAAATGATGTATGAAAGGAAGGTAGGAAATGCCAAAATAGTGGGGGTTGGTCATACATATGAACCCCGTAGGACGCTTCGTTTAGCCGCTACGGGCAAAAAACCGTTAAAAATTCAAATTTTTACGGGAAAAGAACCCTTCAAACCGGAAGAAAATTGGTCAACTTGGGATTCAAAGTTAGGAAATTTAAAAAAAAAGGGGGTCGGTCATATGTATGAACTCCGTAGGACGCTTCGTTGAGCCGCTAGGAACGAAAAATCATTAAAAATTCAAAATCTGAATGCACACCTTTAAAACCTCAATTTAGAGAAAAATGATGTATGAAAGGAAGGTAGGAAATGTCAAAACAGTGGGGGTTGGTCATACATATGCATCCCGTAGGACGCTTCGTTTAGCCGCTAGGGGTAAAAAACCGTTAAAAATTCAAATTTCTACCGGAAAAGAACCCTTCAAAACGGAAGAAAATTAGTCAGCTTGGGATTCCCGGAAACTATGATGTCCTACAATCTGAAATTCAAAAAAATATTAAGCGCTAAAGTCGACTTCTTCTTGAATGGGTAACGCTATGTATTCGAGAAACACGATTTGATTCCCATTTTCATGATCTTCTTCGTTTCTCTCTTAGAAATATTTCGCGTGACGGAGCGACAATAATTGCACGATCTCTCTTATATTCTAAAGTAGATTTTCTCTTGAGAGTCATTCATGGATACAGATTGTTTCATATCAAGAGAACTCTACTTAAAATTAAGAGATATTATGAAATCAAACTACCGAATTGTTCTCGCGAATACAGTTCATGCTCAAGAGAGTGAGAGAAATCGGTAAAAATTTGAACTCGAGAGAAACGATCGCTGTTAATTTCTTTATTTCAAGCTTTCGCACGGAAAGAAGATGCTCTCTTAAAATCAAAACGACCAAAACTTTAAAACTACCATATCTCGAAAAGTTTTTGGCGAATTTCTTTGAAACTTCACAAAAACATTCTCCTTCTAATAAGACTAAATCCTACCAAATTTCATAAAACTTGTCCAGGTAGATCCGGAGTTTTGCCGCGACAAACTTTTGTAAAAAGATCTTGTTTTATATATATAAGATATATATTTTTTTTCTTTTGTGAACATATCTTTACTTTTTCTATTTCTTAGTGTAAGGTGAGTACATGTGTCCTTTTTTCTATAATTCATGGTATATATAGGCATTGGCATATACATGTTTTCCGTATATATATATATGTCTATATCTGTTTTACATCAGGATTAAATTTTTTTTTCCTTTCGCCACTAAGGCTTACATTTCTTTTTCGTTTATATACTCAAATCAATTTTTTTCTCTTAATGGCATACCTCCTGAGAGCCTAATTTGTCTCTTATTTGAACTTTGGGATGTTTTTCATCCTTTTCTTTCATCGACCCTTGCATGAGCCATAATATCCGGGGTCATAACACTTCTTATATTCGGTCAGGAAATTCACAGGCTTGGTCAGCGGAGGACGATACGTAAATGGACGTGAAGAAATAGGCAATGATCCCAGGAACGATAGGGGACGATAGAGGACGTTGAACTATGAACAATTTGACCCAAGATTAGTTGAGGTGCAATTGCGGCTGCAGTTTAACGTTTTTGCAGTTTTTGCCCCGGGCGAGTTGGGAGATCCGGAGTTGGGAACGTCATTCAAAGGAAAAGATCGACGTAATGAACAAAATATGGCTGCTAATTCTAAATCAGGTAAGAAGATTTCGACTCCAAATAATTTAAACGAATTCAGCAAGACCACAGAAAACATCGCATGTACTCATAGTATTAAGAAAACTGCTCTCGATGTTTTTAAAGTACCAAGTACAACTCATAAACCTTCGAAACCAAGGAACTCAGATTCTAGAACTTCATTCTTAGAAGTCGCAAAGGAGAGAAAAAAAAAATAAAATCCTAGGTGGAAAATGATCAACAGAACTCTGTTAAATCTAGAAAGGATGGATGTTGTTTGAAACGGAGGCATCCTAAATCCCGACATAAGCATCACAAAAAAGATATGAAGGAAAAAGTGGACTATCATAATATGGCCAATGCACAGATTGGAAATTGGAACGTGACTAGAAATCTTCCTGCAGTCGTAAGAAGTGCTCCCAGTATATCGTCTGTATTGAAATCGATGTCATAAAATAAGGGAACCATGTAAGACGCTTAAAATTTCTGACCGTTGCGCAACGCTGAGGATAAAACGAACCTTTGGATAATGTAGTTAATCGTCGTGCATAGGACGAATGAGGGCGAAAAGAGAGTGAGAGAAGGAAAAAAAGGGAACACAAAAAGGGGATTTCGATAATGCAGTTTAATGTCATGCTTAGGACGATGGGGTACGTTAAACTACGTTCAGTTTGATCGGAAGCAAAAAACATAGAACTACCAAAAAGGGGAGAAGGGAGGTCTTAAGAGAGCGGTCAAACGTCATGCCTGGGACGAGCAAATGGGGCTGGAGAACGAAGATCGAAGAGAAAAAAAAAGACACAAAAGGGGATGCAGTTTAATGTCATGCTTAGGACGATGTATTGTTTGGAGCAAACTATGTGCAGTTAGGTCGGCAGCAAAAATGCAAAACCACAAAAAGGAGAAAAAAAGCAAGAGGTGTTAAGAGAGCAGTTTAACGTCGTGCCTAGGACGAGCAAATGGGGCGGAAGATCGAAGAGGAGAAAGAAATAAAAATAAAAAAGGATAGGGCACGAAAGGGGGTTTCGATAATGCAGTTTAACGTCATGCTTAGGACGATGTAAGGGTATACTAAAAAGACAGATGACGCTAATGTAATATTATAGTTGACCGAATTGAGGGATCCGAGCGCATCAAAATTGTGATCATAAGGAGGAAATGTGTTTACGAATAAACGACGGAGTTATGAGGGAGGGACTTTGAGGATAGTGCAAATTAACGTCATGCCTAGGACATGAGAGCTATTGGACCGCTTAAGGCTGGCGGGAGACAAAGTGGGTGTTAAGGGTCCATGTCGCACTAATGGAACGAGGTGACTTACTTGATTTCAATCAATAACGACGGTTAGAGTATACAGTATACCAACTGTGCAGTTTAAAAAAAAACAAGGAAAGGGCAATTAGACTTCTAGCTCCCATGACAAAAAGGGGAACGCAATACAAAAATTTGGGGAGAATAGTTTAACGTCGTGGTCGTCGGTCGTTAGGAGATGTTTTAGCTCTGTATGACGGGTTAGGAAACGGGGAGTGCTTTACAGGAGAAGTTCACCCGCACCCTTTAGTAAGAGAAGAATTCAAACACGATTTCTGCTTTATTATATCTATAATTAAATTTCATTATTATTTCTTTAATTAAAGTTTCATTCACTATAACATTCTTGACATAAAATATCAGAAATCTTAAAATCACTTAGTTCCTTAAATCTTCTCGAAGGACTTTATGGTTTCAATCCACTCCCTTAGAGTTCCTTCTTTTCGTTAAAGATTACATTTAAAAAAAAAATCATCTTTACTTTCTTAAAACTTGTCATTCACTAAGGATCGTTATACTTTCGTTAAATATTGTTTTCTAAAAATCATTTAGTTTCATAAAACTTCTCGGAGAACTTTGTTCACTTCAAATTCTTCCTCTACGTTACATATTATTTTCCTTAATTGAAAACATTGGAATTCTTTCTGTCAAAAAAAAACTCATTACTTTCTTAAAACTTGTCATTCACTTTCGTTAAGGATTATTTTCTAGAAATCATTTAGTTTCATAAAAGTTCTCGAAGAACTTTATTTAGTTTAGGATTCTTTCCTTTCGTTAAATATTGTTTTCTAAAAATCATATACTTTCACAAAACTTCTCGGAGAACTTTGTTCACTACAAATTCTTCCTTTACGTTACATATTATTTTCCTTAATTGAAAACATAAGAATTCTTTCTTTCAAAAGCAAAAATCATTACTTTCTTAAAACTTGTCATTCGCTTTTGTTAAGTACTATTTTCTAGAAATCATTTAGTTTAGAACTAAACTTTATTCGTTTACGAACGAAGAACTTTATTCGTTTAGGATTCTTTCCTTTCGTTAAATATTATTTTCTTTAATTAAGTTCGTGGTTGTTCAAGTTCAGGAGGGGTACCTGTTCGTCCTCATTCTGCTGCGAAATGTTTGCTGCCAATTCGTCCAAGTCGTCCTCTGGTTTTCCGGGGGATTCTTTGATATAAGGGTCCTCGGGAGGGGGTAGAGTCGTGTATTAAGGATCAGGCTTGGTTGCCAAGAGAGCTGTGGCATTTATGTGACGCATGGTATGGGGGAAACTAGAGCTTTCCCTCTCGTTTTGGCCATGTATGATGAAGTTACTGGTTCTGAGATAGCAAGTGGGTTCAATGTGGAGTAACACTGTCTGATTTAATTCGAAGGACTGAACAGAGTTGTTACACACGACGTTGGCGTGACGGAGTCTCTTGGTGGCATAGATCTAAGTGTCAGGACGAGAGAGGGAAATCCAGTAAGAGGCACGCTCGGTACAAGTAAGTTGACACTGGGATGTAACTACGCCACTCCTTATGAGGGCAATTTCACATTTGAACGGGCTTGACTGAGCATTAAAAATAGGGAATTTCGCTCGACCGAAGATTTGGGAGGCATCTGAGGATAGACAGTCGTGAAAATCGCTAATGCTCATTTCATAAAAATGCTCCTGAATAAGATCTATCAAGAGGACTTCGGAAGAGGGTTGAATATAGCATAAGGAATCGTTGTAGGTTGCGGGCAATGGGAGAATCCTGAAAGTTTGGTATGCATCTCCGAAGGGTGAGGGTAATTTGAATTCAATGATTAATTTAAAGTTGATTATTGAAGCATTATTGTAAATTTGCCAGATCACGTTGGAGAGAGGATCGAACGGAAGAGTTTTTTGAGGGTCCATTTCCCGTCGAATAGTAGAGAGAAGGTTTTCCATCTGGGAAGGGGTTGTAGGTGTAGGGTGGAATTTGCCGTGTTTTACATCCGCTAATAGTTCTATCAAGTCCGATTTAGTGGATTGGTTCTGGTTTATAACTATAACAACTAATGAGAGAAGAGAGTTGAGTTCGGTAGCCCATTCATTCACATGTATATGACTCTACATTTTAGAGATTTTGGATTAAAGAGTGTTTAATTTGGAAAAGATCACGGCACGATCTTTACGAATGCCTTCCCGAGTTTTGTTGATTAGGTTGATGATCGCGTCCAAAATAAAAGTCTGATTTTTTAATAGGGAATGTAAGTGGAGATTATTTTGTTGAAGGTTCCTGATTTGCTCGTCGTATCTTTGTGGGTCGTCCTCATTAAGGATTCCAAAAACGGGCTTGGTAACCATCCCAACAAAATTAAAAAGGGACCTAGTTTTTCTAAGAGGGGGAAATATAATCCTATTTTTTTTTCTATCGCTTCCTCCAAGTTATCTAATTGCGCGATAGATAAGGGACAGATCGATTTTAAGGGCGTCTAGAGGCTCGCTTCGCTCGCTCAGCTCTTATGCGTCGACGAAATATGAAACCTTTGTAACCAAACTCCTCCTAGACCGTTTGATCAATCGATCTGAAATTTTACATGCTAATAGTATTTTCGACGGTGAGTGCTAACATCTATGTTTTGTTACTGTTTAAAATGTTTCAAAAGTAAGTATATTATGCTATTTATTTTCAATGGTTGGGTTTTTTGGAAATATTACAAGGGCTTATTTGTGCATGATCGGCGATTTTGGATGGTCGGAGATTGTTTTCTGCGTCGCAGGTTTCGGTTAATGTTGACCCAACAATTAATGTGTTTAGTTTTCAGAGCAGATTAGGTTTTGCCATCTAATCACCTCTGGATGGCGTCATGATTTGACTTGGACATAGTAGGCATTTCTGGGAGTGGTGGGCTTTAATGAGATCCACAAAAATTAGTTAGTTAGTGAGTTCTTCTCGAACTAGAGTCTTGTCAATAGCTCCTTGTTCAAAACAACAAACGGTCGCGATCGCAAAAATTATATGATATAAAATTCGAGAAGTTTTCTTTGTAGAAACTTTCCTTACCAGCATTTAACATTTTTTGGTCCTTCGAGCCGGATAGAGGTTGGATTGAGAGCAATGGGCTTGGTTATGAAATCAATTTATTAATTCAAAATTTTGGAAAAGTTGATTTATACAGAATCATGAGGGCTGATCATATTCATCATCGGATTGATCTGCAAACAACAACGTGTTCTTTTATCGAAAATGCATTAGCAGGTCTTCTGAATGTTGATCGAAATAAAATATCGTCTACCCGCATTCAAGTTCGGATTGATGCTATTCACGAACAAGGGCATCAATTTACTACCAACGATCAAGCAATCAAACATGCCATTTTAAAGGTTGATTCACAGCTTCGGCGAGAAATCTATGAGCGTTCGTATTTTGTCCGTGATTACTACACAAAAACTTATCAAACATATCTTAACATGGTTGAAAAAATGAAGGATTTGCTTAGAGAAAACTCTTCGCACACAACGTTGACTGACTCTTCAGCAACACATCTTAGAGATTCAGTTTCTTCGAGAAATCCAGTCTCATACCATCAACCTCGTCTTCCCCGAATTGACCTGCCCAAGTTTAATGGAAATCTGACTGATTGGCTATCGTTTAAGGGATTGTTCATATCATTGGTCCATTCAAATCCTTCAGTATCAGCAATCGAAAAGCTTCAATACTTAAAGACTAGTTTAATAGGACCTGCTGCATTCCTCCTTAAAAACACAGATTTAACTGCAGACAATTTTAACCGAGCTTGGGAAGTAGTCATTTCATTCTACGAAAATGAACGCCGACTAGTCAATGCTGCACTTAAATCACTTCTTTCTTTGAAGAAAATGACAAAGGACTGCGCGGGTGAGCTTGAGCATTTGTATATGTCATTTGGACAGGTTTATAGAACTCTTGAATCATTAAATCGTCCTGTTCATCAATGCGATGACTTTCTTGTCTTTATGATGATTCAACGGTTGGATCCTGAGTCGATTAAAGCATGGGAAATTCACTTGGGGGCATCAAAAGCCACTCCAACTTGGTCACAACTGAAGGAATTTATCGAGTCCAGATTGCTGTCGCTACAATCATTTGAAAGCTCTCAAGCTTCAATCCATCAACGGATTGCAAACAAACCTTTCCTTTCCTCAGCACGATCTCATTTTACTTCGACGGCAACAACTTGTGCATTTTGTTCTTTACCACATTGCATATCTCAATGTAATTCATTTAAAAATAAAACAACATCTCAACGCCGTGAATTTGTCGCTTCAAAGGGCCTTTGCTTCACTTGTTTCAACGTTCATAAGGGTGCAGACTGCAGATCAACTAGCAGGTGTTTTAAATGCAGTAAAAAGCATCATTCGCTACTACATTTTCAACCTCAACAACCACCAAAACAACCTCCAAACCCACCGAAATCATCCACCGAAAAGCAAGTTCACCATGTGGTCAACATAAGCGCAAGACCAGTATCGGTTTTATTAGCTACTCTAAAAATTTCTATACAAAATACAAACGGTGACACCGAACATATTTGGGCACTTTTAGACCAAGGATCTGAAATTTCACTCGTTTCCGAACTCCTCGTTCAAAAATTTCGTCTTCCAAGAACTTATTCTATATATTACTTACCGGAGTTGGAGCTTATCAGATTGGAGGACATAAAGGAAGCGTCACTTTAAAAGCGCAACCACATTTTGATTCTGCAAAATTTTTTGAAATTAAAGCTTTCGTCTTACCAACATTAACCACACTTCTACCAAATACTCAACGTACAGAGTGTTGTTCATGGGATCATATGAAAAACCTGCAACTAGCAGATCCAGAATTTATGTCAAAAAAAACTATTGGCCTTATTATCGGAGCAGATTATTATGGTCAACTTTTAGAAGGGTCCGTAATCAAAGGATCCGTTAACTCACCTGTAGCACAACTTACTAAATTTGGTTGGGTATTATCAGGTCCGGTAAACTCAGGAAACCAAGACACAGCTTCAGTCTTGCATTGTTCCATTGATGACGAATTAACCAAACTATTGGAAAAATTTTGGATGCAAGAGGAGTTACCTATTCGTAAGCCATCTCTCTCTTCTGACGATCAATCATGCGAAACCTATTTTAATTCGACACATAGCAGAAACGCCAGTGGAAGATACATAGTAAGATTACCATTTAAACTATCTCCAAAACTTCTGGGTAATTCTTTAATTCCTGCTCAACGTGCTCTTCGATATCAAACTTCCAAATTTCAAAACAATCTAGACTATTGTAGAGCATACTCGTCATTCATGGACGACTATAAGCGTTTGGAACACATGGTGAAAGTTTCGAAGTTTTCTGATCAACCAAAGTCGGTTTTCTATTTACCCCATCATGGTGTCTTTCGAGAAACAAGCACTACCACTAAGCTTCGAGTCGTCTTTAATGGTTCATGTCAATCGCCTGGTGGCAAATCGTTAAATGACCTGCTTCATTCAGGTGCTAAATTACAAGTTAATCTTTTTGATGTACTCATACGATTCCGGCGATTTCGATATGTTTTCTCCTCCGACATTGAGAAGATGTATCGCCAAATCAATGTGCATCATGACGATTGGGATTTCCAACGGATTCTATGGAATGAAGGGGATCAGACAGTAGAATATCAACTTACTACTGTCACTTACGGTTTGACTTGTGCGCCTTTCCTCGCGCTACGAACTTTGGTTCAACTTATCAGTGACGAAGGGCATAAATTCCCAAAAGCAGTAAATATTCTAACGTTTGACCGATATGTAGATGATATATTCGGAGGTTCGGATAACTTCGAAGAGGCTAAGGAAAAGGTTATACAAGTAAAGAACTTATGCATGGCGGGCGGGTTCCCACTCAAAAAATGGATTAGCAATCATCCGGACATATTGAATCACATTCCTGTTGAAGATAAATATTCAATGGACACACTACAGCTCCAAGATGATACAGTTCGAGCTTTGGGGTTATTTTGGACACATAAAATAGATACATTTTTTTTCAAATTTAATTTCATTTCACCCAAGCATCATACAAAGAGAACAGTGCTATCGAAAATTGCGCAACTGTTTGATCCGTTAGGACTATTGTCTCCAATCTTCATAAAACTTAAAATTTTTATGCAAGAATTATGGGCAGTAAAGCTTGGTTGGGATGAAGAACTCCCGTCTTCACAGAATATTTCCTGGATCGCATTGCGAAAGAATTTTCGTCAGATCGTCTTTCGAAGATGTCACATCTTCTCATATTTTATGCGCGAAAACAAAAGTTGCACCATTGAAAAGAATGACCATTCCAAGATTAGAGCTTTGTGCTGCGGTTATGCTTACAAAATTGATTCAACATTGCCAACAAATACTTAATGTTCCCAGCGTTCCCTGTCATTTGTGGACAGATTCTACAATTGTTCTCACTTGGATCAAATCCTATCCATCGAAATGGAAAGATTTTGTTCATAGCCGCGTTTGTGCCATCCAAGAGTTCTTACCAACAGCACAATGGCATCACATTGATGGAAAAAGTTATCCTGCAGATTGTGCAACCAGAGGTTTATCTTCGCAAGAATTGGAAAAATTTCCGCTTTGGTGGTCGGGACCGGAGTGGCTTACAAAGGATTCCACAGAGTGGCCGTTAAATGAAATCTTGTCAACAGCTGATAAAAATCTGGAAGAAAAGCCAATCTTATCACACCATGTATCAATTAACAAACCTTGGGATTTACTAGAACGCTACTCGTCTTGGAATAAATTAACACGAATCACTGCTTTATGTAAACGAATAAGTTTATTACTTCGTAAACGAACAGCTCCTCCTCTGAAATTTCCATTAACGCCAGAAGAACTGAATCTGGCGAGAAATTTCTTAATACACTACATTCAAAACCAACTTTTTCAGAAGGAATTTCAAAGTCTTGCCAAAGGAAATGAAGTCGAAAATTGTAGTCCACTTCGAAGATTGTGCCCCTTTGTTGACCAACATGAATTATTGTTGAGTGAAACTGCCAAGCATCCTTATATTTTGCCACGCCATTCGCATATATCTACTTTATTGATCCAGGATGCTCATTTCAAAACATTGCATGGTTCCACGCGAGATACTCTGGCGTACTTGCGCCAACAGTACTGGATAGTCGGTGGACGAGCTCCTGTTAAATCCTTTATTATTAAATGTGTCACTTGCATTAGACAAAGACGTGAACACGCACGAAGTTTAATGGGTCAACTTCCGGTCTCTCGAATTACTCCTTCCAGACCATTCCTTAACTCTGGCGTTGACTATGCTGGACCTTTTACGTTGAAAACATGGCATGGAAAATCTCGTTTATATAAAGCTTGGATAGCAGTATTTGTTTGCTTTTCGACATCAGCCATCCATTTGGAAATTGTTACTGATTATACCAGCGATGCATTCATTGCTTCATATAAACGATTTATATCAAGGCGAGGTATTTGTGCTACTATCACTAGTGATTGTGGAACCAATTTTAAAGGAGCTGATCGTGACCTTAAAAAATTATTCGCACTGGACTCCGTATTTCTCGGAAAAATAGCATCTCTTATAGCTTCAGATGGCACAAAATGGATTTTTAACACTCCTTCAGCGCCACACTTTGGTTGTAAATTTGAAGCAGCCGTTAAGTCCATGAAATATCACCTCAAACGACTTATCGGGGCTAAAAATTCTTGCTCAAATCGAAGCTATTTTGAACTCTCGACCATTGTGTGCATTAACTGATGATCCAGATGACCTGAGTGTACTAACACCTGGTCATTTCATGATAGGACATGCTCTCTATTTGATTCCAGAACCAGGTCTGGAACATGTACCTACCACACGTCTTTCTAAATGGCAGCATCTTACTCAAATCATTCAAAGTTTTTGGGCAAAATGGTCTAAAGAATATTTACAAAGGCATCAGGCAATTTACAAATGGAACAGGAATACTAATCCTTTAGCTAAAGGTGATTTGGTTTTAATCATCGATGAAAGATATCCTCCTTGCAAGTGGCCCCTTGGTAGAATCACAGAAGTTCATCCTGGACCAGACAACATTGTTCGAGTGGTGTCAGTCAAAACTAGTACTTCTACATTTACTAGACCCATCGTTAAATTGACGCCACTACATATTTCGCTGCTTGGATCAGCGAAGGCGGGCGGAAATGTTTAAAATGTTTCAAAAGTAAGTATATTATGTTATTTATTTTCAATGGTTGGGTTTCTCTGGAAATATTACAAGGGCTTATTTGTGCATGATTGACGATTTTGGGTGGTCGGAGATTGTTTTCTGCGTCGCAGGTTTCGGTTAATGTTGACCCAACAATTAATGTGTTTAGTTTTCAGAGCAGATTAGGTTTTGCCATCTAATCACTTCTGGATGGCGCCATGAGTTGACTTGGACATAGTAGGCATTTCTGGGAGTGGTGGGATTTAATGAGATCCACAAAAATTAGTTAGTTAGTGAGTTCTTCTCGAACTAGAGTCTTGTCAATAGCTCCTTGTTAAAAACAACAAACGGTCGCGATCGCGAAAATTATATGATATAAAATTCTAGAAGTTTTCTTTGTAGAAACTTTCCTTACCAGGGAATCAGTTATAATAGTGAAAATACCGTTTAAAAACCAAGTTGTACTGATTATTTCTAAAGTTTTAAAGAATATTCCGAATCTCCAATATTTTATCTATATTGAGTTGGTGATTTTGTTAAAGTTAATTAATTATACTTATTGGAAACTCCTAAACTGTGAAGTTATGATAAGTATTGGTAGAACCATATATTCAACATGATTCTATTCTAATTTGAAAGTATATTTATGGAATCTTGGAAGAATTATTTCTGTTGAAATAATTTTTTTCTACTTTGGAAGTGTTAACACTTTTCTACATTTTGGGATCACAGTTGGTGATCTACTACTAGTTTCTTAATTGGAAGTGTTAGTGCTTTATTGTGAATTTAATCGTTTATATTTTGGAAGAGTTACTTTCGTTGAAGTGATTCTTTTCTACTTTGGACGTGCTAACACTTTTCTACATTCTGGGATCACCTTTGGTGATTACTATTTGCTTAATCGGAAGTGTTAGTGCTTTATAGTGGAAGGTATTATCTTCCAAATGGAATCAGCGTTTGGTGACTTATAATAATTCTTGGGAATCACTGAACAGTGATTCATTCACGGAGTCACTAAACGGTGGTTTTCTAAAAGAAATCACTAAATCAAAGTTTATTTTGCGGAACCTCTTTACAGTGGTTTATTCTGGAATCATCTTTTGATGATTTTCTGCAAGAGGGATCATTAGATAGTGACTTATTAAAAATTTGAAGATAAACTTTGGGAGTCGCTGTCTGGTGGTTTTCTAAAAATTGGAATCATCTTCTGATGATTTTCTATTAAAATTGGAGTTCCCTGATACCAGGTATTTAAACTTCTTTGTTCCGTTTATACCACAAATTTCGTAGGATTCGATCGACGTCATCTTCAGATGATTTACATTAAACAATCATCCTTCAGATGATGAGAATCATCTCTGATGATTTACTTGTCAAATTATTATTTTGCTAATAAATTTGAGACATAAAGATACACGACCTTTTGGATCATCAAACAACCGTCTTCATAGCTGATGGTCTGAAGAATCTGAGAAGAATTTAAGATGGCAATCGTTTTTAATGTGGTAATGTATCTAGAGAATATGAAATTAGTTGATAGTCATATTCGAATGTCTCACATTGCATCTAGAATCGCATCTTTAGTCTATGCTTTCTTTTCCATACCTCAATCCGGAATTTTAAAATGTTATTTATTTAACAGTTACTGAATTCGCGAAAAAAAATCACTAAGGGTAGGCTTCTTAGTTAACAATTTTTCGGATGAACGAACCAAAATTAGTACGAAGGTTTGTGTCATGGAAACCTAAATTTAGATTTTATATAGGAGGAAATATAATCCTATTTTTGTTTTCTATCGCTTCCTCCAAGTTATCTAATTGCGCGTTAGAAGAGAGACAGATCGATTTTAAGGGCGTCTAGAGGCTCGCTTCGCTCGCTCAGCTCTTATGCGTAACCACACTCCTCCTAGACCGTTTGATCAATCGATCTGAAATTTTACATGCTAATAGTATTTTCGACGGTGAGTGCTAACATCTATTTTTTGTTACTGAATTCGCGAAAAAAAAATCACTAAGGGTAGGCTTCTTAGTTAACAATTTTTCGGATGAACGAACCAAAATTAGTACGAAGGTTTGTGTCATGGAAACCTAAATTTAGATTTTATGTATTTAGAACGATCACTGCGTTTTTTTTTCCAAGAATTCCAAAATATACGACAAACAAAATACAATCTTGACAAAAAATCGCTGTCTTTGTAACAATAAACGTTATTTTTCTTTTATAAATGAAGCTATGGTATTGATCTTAGGTAATTAGTTTTCGCGTGCTCGAACCAGAATTAGCTTTAACATAAAGATCTTAGCACAGGCACCTGATTGTTTCCGGGGCTTTCGCCAATTCGCTGTGGGTAATCGGAAACTATGAAGAGAAAATTTATTTTGGTTTACTCAAACCGTAGCAAGTGGATTTTTACAGGTTCTTGAAAAATAGTATTTTAATTTATGAATTTTGAATCATGGGACAAGTAAAATTCCGGGAATCAGAAAATGGACAATATTCTTTAGGTTTTGAGGGTACTTTTCCGGTAAAATTGTGAATTTTCAACGGTTTTTTGCCCGTAGCGGCTAAACGCAGCGTCCTAGGGTGTTCGTATGTATGACCAACATCCATTATTTTGTCATTGTCATACATGATTTTTCTCTAAATTCAGTTTTTAAAGATATAAATACAAAAGATCGGAAAACTGATAAAACTCAGATTTCGAATTTTTAACAGTTTTTTGCCCGTAGCGGCTAAATCATGCACTTAAAGGGTTTCATATGTATGAACGACCCCCATTATTTTGACATTTTCTACCTTTTTGTGATACATGATTATTCTCTAAATGGAATTTTTAAACGTGTACATACAAACGATGGGAAAATTTATAAAATTCAGATTTGGACATTTAATGGTTTTTTGCTCGTAGCGGCTAAACGAAGCATCTTAGGGAGCTCATATGTATAACCGACCCCCCTTATTTTGACATTTTCTATATCTTCTTCATTCATCATTTTTCTCTAAATTGAGTTTAAAGATGTGCATACAAAAGATGGTGAAAGTGATAAAATTCAAATTTTGAATTTTCAACAGTTTTTTGCCCGTAGCGGCCAAACAAAGTGTCCCACGGTGTTTATATGTATGACCGATCCCCATTATTTTGACATTTCCTGCATTTTTGTCAAACATTAATTTCCTCTACTGTGAGTTTTTATAAATGTGTCCATATCCAAAATTACGATTCTAGCTAATAATTTTGTAAATCATTGAAATCTGATAGTAAAGATGAATGAATTATTGAAGAAATCTGATAGTAAAGATGATTGAATGGATTACTGAAAATTGTTTCATATCTTCAATATAAACACTCGTAATCATAATAAATACACAAATAGATTCATAAATAATATAAAACACAAAATACTAGAAATCCCATTATAACAAAAAGTCATGATTAATAAGATAAAAAGAAACCAAGTGCGGGTCGGACACACATAAGCTAAGGGTTCCGTAGAATGCCGCATAAAGTATTGGGTTAAAGAAATCTTTGTTGGTAGCTTAAAACATCGAATATCTACATAATTAACGGTAAGACTCTTATTGTTCAAACCAAAAATCGCTTACTGTTTTTATATACAGTGAAAGCCCTCTTAACGGACATCTCTTATAAACGGACATCTCTATTCAACGGACATATTTTTGGGTACCAAACATTTCTTACTATTTTGTTAAGGAGGTAGGCTCTCATAGGCGGACGCCCTCTTAACCGGACGCGGACAGAATCTCGCTTCTGTATTTTATTAAAATGCCCTCATGTACGGACACGAAACGAGAGTTTTGTATGAAAAAAAAGATGAAAAATTACTGTTAGGCAGACTGAAAATATTCCTTTCCGTAGTGTTCGAAAGTGTCAGAACTAAACTCGAAAAGGGCACTCCTGGCAACGATTTTTACGCTAACAAGGTTATTCCATGATCAAGAATAGGGTGATGTGATAAACGTTATGGCCATTAAATATCAATTACATATCCATACCGATTAATTGCATGGGAGGTCTTGGGGTCGAATGGGGTATCATTCTACTAGCAGTTGATCTCGAAATTGGTTTAGGGACTAATCGTTCCGCGAAACTTATAAATTCAAAACCTTACAGAAGTGACAAGATCTTTGCATTTGAAGTTTATAAGTGTCATGAGGCGATTCATGGCGCGACGCGGACTCAAGTGCATTAAATACATACTTTGAAGATAGAATGTTGTTCAATTATTAACATTTTCTTATGGAACTATTCTTAGTTGTCCCAAGAAAAAAGCCTTCTTCGGCGGACATTCCTTTTATACGGACAAAATCGCGGCGACCGTCGATGTCCGCTCAAGAGGGCTTTCACTGTAGTTCTACTACCTTTAATTTCTTCAGATATTTTTGGCCCGTCGTTCAAAAATTAGAGAGGGGACACACACTTTTGACGTTTTAAGAAGCGTATATTTCGCGAACGATTAGCTTAAAGGAAAAAATGTTCTAACAACATCATTGTCATTTTTAAGGACCTATCCAAAAATACCTCAGACGGGTATGTGCAATGAAAAAAAAAATCTTGTCCCTCAGACACATGTATGGAGTGCCACCCTTAATAAAACTTTTTTCTTTACTTTCACTACTGCACTTTCTAATGGTTCACAGGAGACACCTTACTTATAAATTTCATTTCTATAGTTTCAAAAGTTTCCGAATAAAATGGCTGTGGCATACGGACAAACGGACATGACGCCAAACCATTAGGATCCGTCAACGGAACCCTAAAAATGATAATTAGATTAACAGGAATCAACTAATTTCAAGTTTAGCATTTTTCAGAACAATAAATAGCATAAATTACATCTTTTCTAAATTATTTAACATAAATTAGAGAAGCTGAGTAATTCAACAGTGTAGAGGAAATAATAATTTATAAACTATAATTAAATAGGGCCCACAATAGGATTAGAACTAAGAGAGAAAATACAGGGAGAGGCATTTATTATTTGGAATACGAACTACCGTATATTTGGAGTGTGATAGGCATAATGACTTTCATGAGCTAACAGAAAATTAGTCTTATGTTTGACGTTTACAAAATGGGACGCTTTACGCTTGAAGAAAGTTGGGAATTATTGAAAACTTACTTCAACACTGGTGAGTTATCTACGGAAACCATAAGAAATTTACGGAAAAAATTTGCCTTCCAATCAGTGAAGCTAGTTTGTGAAACCGGGTCGTTATTGGACAAAACAACCCGTTCCCGTTTTCGTCCAGTCCGCACAGTGTGCATGAACAACCATCAACACCAATTCGTTATCGTTCTCAGGAACTGAACATTTCTCGCACTTGTCTGATGAGAATTTTGGCTACAAACAAGAGTGCAAGAAATGAAGCCTCATGACCATCTGATGCGTTTTATGTTCGCCTATGGCATCGGATGGCCTGAAGATCGTGTGGTCGAAGATGAACATTTTTACCGAAAAACAATCCTTTCCGATGAAGCTCATTTCCACCGTGGAGGCTATTTCAATAAGCGAAATTGCCGCCCTCAAGGTCAATGGCGAGCGTTACAGAGCCATGTTAAATGGATTTTAGTTTCCACAAATTGAAGAGTGTTACATGGACGGAATTTGGTTCCAACAGGATGGGCTGCGACACAGCCAACGATACAATCGATCTTTTGCGCACCGCTTTTGAACATCGAATAATAAAGCGAAATTCTGAATTCTGATTCTATTAAGGCTATATGTATGTTACGCTTATCATCCAGAGACGATTAAGTCCTTAAAACACGAAATTGAAGTTGCCATTCATGAGATTGAAGCCCAAACAATCGAAATGTACTGAAAAATTGGATTGATCCGATGGGGTACTGTAAGGCCAGCCTTGGCAGTCATTTGAATGATGTTGTGTTTCACTCGTAAATGGAAATGTTCAATCTTTCTAACAAAGTTATAGTTTTGGACAAATATTCATTAGTTTTTCTTATATCCAATTCAAATTCCAAATCGTATTTGGCCCACCCTTTATCTCTTGAGTTTCTCTCACTGAAGGTATTGAAGAGATAGAACAACAAACAAGAGATGGCCAATAAATCAGTGTTTAGGGCTAGAATTGTAAAACACATATTTTTTACATTAAAACCGATTCAACACACATGGTATCGACTTGAACCAATTGCTACCAATTATGACATTACCATAGATGACTATAAAGCAGAGTGTCTATATATCAACCGCTCAGCTCTATTTTGTGTGCGACCTCGCGAACGCCACCTAGTATTGTGATTTAATTTTTAAAAAAGTCTTGTTTTCAGGTTTCAAAGAGTTTGATCGACCAGTTATTGATTTGTGATTGGTTCTGAATTTTATTGCCTTTTGTGATTTTAATTTTCAAAAGAGTTTTGTTTTCAGGTTTCAGTTATCGATGATCGATCAGTTATCGATTTTTGATTGGTTTTTGATTTTGTTCTTTTTGTGAATATAAATTTTGTTTTTTAGGTCATGACAGTCCTCCCTCCTTTGCATAGGTTCCCCCATTTTTTTTTTGTTTTGTTTTGTTTATGGTGCACCATTATATTTGATTTGTTTGAATCGATCGACGCAGTTGGTATTATAACTGATTCACTTATTGATACCAGTGAAATTCAATTGATTGCTTGTTTTTGTTTTTTTTTTAAATCCTTAATGCAAGTACAAGTTTCAGTTCAATTGGTTCTCATATTTTTTCATAGGCCTATACCAGTTTTCTCTTCTATATAAAGAGTTCGACTTCGTAACAAATTACAGTGCCAGTTTCAGTGGTTTTTATGAATCTAGGTGCTATGTATTTTTTCAAATTAGTGGATTCATGTATATACTCTTCCAGATTTACATTTTTATTATTTTTTATTTTGGAACCTTTAGTTGGCTTACATTTTATTTACTTATGTTATACATTTTTTTTTCTTTTTTGTATTTAGGATTTTTGTGTACCGCTCTGGGGGTGGCAGCTTTGCCGGTAAATCCACGGGTGGTTGTGGTTTGGGGTGTTTTTCCGTGGTTTCGTTACGGATCCATGCCTCAGGTTCCGCTGACTCTTCGTCTTGGGGTTCCTCAGCGGCCCTTTGTTCATCGAAACAACGCTCGGCGCTCCGGATCAGGTGGTAAATTAGGTCAGCTATTCCTTTGGGTATGTTACATTTTATTTTCCCTTAAACTTTACTCTTAATCTGTTCTCTTTATCTTTGCTCTTAATTTCTCTAAATTAATTTGAATTGATTTTTATGTTTTTACTTATTGACCTCGTTGCTTAGAATTATTACATAAAAAAAAATTTCAACCAATTGAGAATTGCTATATGTACAATTGGTTGCTTTAATAAGGCATTGATTGATTGAAAACAATATTTCATTTGTTTGACTATTTTTGGTTGTCATGATAACAAATTTTATTTACTTGCAATTGGCATCGACAATGATTGAAGCCTTACATCGATTGGTTATTCATTGCTGATCATTTAATTGATCGGTATTGATTATTATTGATCTTATTACTCTTTATTGATTGGACAACTTATTGATTACCGATATTAAATTTTATTTTTTTTTTGTTATGCATTTTAAATTTTTATTACTTAATTAAACAACAATATGTAGTACATTCCCAATAAAAAATATTTGGTCATAATGGTAATTGGGAAATATTTAATTGAAGTAATTTGTTTCAAATAGTTTCTTTTCCACAACCTATTACATTTTCTAGTAACCCTTATCAAAATATTAACATTTGACATATGGAAATGAAAATAGGATAAATTTAGTTGTCTTATGGTTGTATAATGAGATTCGTTATATCAATATTTTAAAGTTTAATTCGGTTTCTTAACGAGTTGTGTATATATTTTTCAATTAGTTTACTGTTCTATGTTTTATTTGTTACATAATCTTGATTTTTGCATATTTTACTTAAAATGAGAATATTTTTTCTATATAGCTTCCTAATTTCATAACTTTACTTCTCTTTTTTGTTTGTTTCCAATAACGTTCATTTTAGATCCTAGCAATTGTCCCTTTTTTTGTTTTTATCAAGTGTTTATTAAAGGTTATATATCCCTTTGGCTTAAGTTTGTGTTTGTTAAGCCTTTCCTTTTTCCTAATAACTCGTTCCTACGTGGAATTGCCACAGGTAGGGGTATTATATTTACCCTTGGTTGCCTTTCGGCTGGTTTTGGTTTGTTGCGCACCTGGCGGTTCTTGTATTGCTGGTACACCTTGAGTGGTACGATTACTATGACTACTAGCAGCAAGCATCCTGTTAATGCGGTTGTTGTATGTACTTGCGTATGTACTTGTCTCCTTTGTGCCTCCTTTGCCAGTTCTGCTTCTAATGCCTCTAAGGACTCATTATCCTTTGTTAATTGATCGTTGTATGTGATTGGTTGTAGTATTTCTAGCGTTTTGGTACTATTTGTTGTAAGTTTTCTGGATTAATAACGATCAAGGTTAATTTGAGGTCCACTGTGGTCTCCTGGTTGTTGTATTTGTAGGCTTTGTAATTCATTGGTCTTGTAAGGTAGTATATATCCCGCTACGTGGTACATACATTCCATTTTTAGGTTTATTATTCCCGGTCCATGAAGTATTTTAGTTTGTTCGATAGTATCACACTGTGCTATAATTGTTGTGTTCGGGTGTAACCAGTATAACCAGACATTTTCCTGGTGCTTTGGTACGACCAGGTTTTTAGCTTCTTTGAGTATACGTACTGGGCACCTTGGAATTTTTGTCATTTGTCCTTGGAATAAATCTTCGAGACAGGTGGCTCTGGTGGGATTGAGAGGTATGGGCTGGTTCCTGTTGCAAATGACATGCGTGTCGTTAAGTGAGGTGCATTGGGATCGATAGTCGGATTCCTTCATCACGAAATTAAGTTGTGACCGACTGGTATTGAGGAATTATGAAGCCTGTAGGTCATATACATATATAGAATTCCTATTGTTTTAAGGGTATTGGCAGCATATATAATTGGTTTATGGTATATTGCTGGTTTATGGTTATCCGTTAATGGTAATCGTATTTGGACCAATAATCCGTGTTCGTGATTTTCACAATCCACTTTAGTTATTTTTTGTAGAGTTGGGATATCCAACCTGGTCTCTTTTCCATAGTGCGTTTTGGTTGCCTTAGAGTATAATTCTCGTAGTTGATGTGTTGGTAATAGGAGTGGGCTTAATTCCCTTCGATTGATTGCTTTCATCAATATCAATGTATCTGTAATTCCCAAGTATATTTGCTGCAATTCCTCTAGAATTATGACCATAATTTCATTAATATCTGCCCGAAAATGTATTTGTTGGAATTGTTGGGTATACTGCTGGTAGTTTCCCTGTCTTCTTTCCTGGATTTCGTATATTTTTTGTACCGGTTATACCTTTGGGTCATTCCTATGTTGGATTCGTTCATAGTTTTTGCTATGCATTATCGTTACTTGTTGTTTCGCTAGTTCAAAACTTTGTTGGTTTTCGGCTTCCAATTCGTCCAACTTCTGGTGGATTTTATCCGAGTCTTCATCATCCATGGTGCCAAATAACGTCTTCATTATTCTTCCACCCAAGTTAATAAGGCCTCTCCTGGTTCTACGGTGGGTGTTGGTGGTCAGTTCAATTTTCTCAATTAGCTCATGTATTTTCGCTATCCCTTTTTGGAGGGTGTGGTTCCAGTGGTGGCATATTTCGTTCTTCAAGGCTCCGATAGTTCCTTCGCATACCCTATTGATGGCTTGCTTACTTTTTTCTATGTATATTAGGTGTAGGTCTCAGTCTGGTTTCTTTATTCTGGTTATTATGGTCCAATGGTCATGATATATGTGGGCTATCCCAATGGGCTCGAACACTATTCCCTGGTGCTTGGGTGAGTAGGATTCAATCGGTTCTTCTGTTGCATTCGAGATGGTTATTATGTTGATAATTAAGGCGAACATTAGTCTAGAAAGGAGAGGATTGGGCTTGTTAAGTAAAGAGTTGTAATCTGTTGTTATGAACACGACGTTTTTTGTTGCCTATTTGTATCGTCGTGTTAACTGGGCTATTGATTTTGGTTACTTTGAACGGTCCCGATCAAATTTGTGCTAATTTATTTTTTCCCGCGGCATACTTTAATAGAACTTGGTCCCCAACGTGTATCCTTATGGGATTGGGATTCCGATCATAGTATTCTTTAGAGTGCACTTTACTTTCCTCTAAGTTTTGCCTTGCAATTTGGTATGTTTTTTGTAATTTGTTCCGCAATTTCAGGTAGTAATTTTCATGGTCATATACTGGTTGCGGTTCCTTTTTCAAATTGTTTGGCTGACGGGATTTAATTTGGCTGATGGGGCTGAGGATCCGAAAAGGCAATCCATTGGTGTTAACTTGGTCGTGGTGTGTATACTGTTGTTGCGTACAAACATTGCTGTTCTTAGATGTTCGTCCCAATCGTTTTGGCTTCCGTCAACAAAACTCCAAAGATAGTCCACTAGGAGCCGGTGTGATCTTTCTAAAGCTCCATTGGATTGTGGGTGATACGCAGTGGTTTCTAGTTTTCGTTTTTTAAATAGCTTGCACACTTGCTTGAACATGTCGGACGTGAAGTTTGTTCCCTGATCTGTTACTAGTTTTCTAGGGATTCGATATCTACTTAAAATTTCGTCCACAAAGGCTTGAGCTACCATTGCTGCTTCGATATTTGTTAGGGGGACTACATCCATGAACCTGGCTAAATCGTCCTCGAAGCTAAGAATATATTTATTACCCTTTTCCGTTTCTGGCAGAGGACCCACGATGTCCATGTAGACTTTGTCAAACGGTAGACTGGCTGTGTCTGTTATTATCATTGGCTCCTTGTGCTCTCTGGATCTTTTGTTCATTTGGCATTTCTTACATTATTTTATGTATTTTGCTATGTCTTTTTTCATTCCTTTCCAGTAAAATTCCCGTCTTAACTGTCGGTATGTTTTAAATACTCCTTGATGTCCTCCTAAAGGAGCATCGTGACAATCTGCTAAAATTGTCTTGATGTCCTGAGGGTTTGTTAATACTCTTATGTTGTCATTTATTATCCTTTCCGTTTGATTATTTTGCCCAGTTTCTTCCCTTAGTTCATCGGTATTTTCCTCTGGTGCATAAGGTTTATTTTGATCTGTTGCTCTATTTGCCTCTAGTTCTTTCGTTTCCTGCGTGTTATGGCCAATACTTCGTATGGGATTCTGCTTAGGGCATCTGCGTTGTTATTTTTTCTACCTTCTTTGTATTCGATATCGAAGGTATAATCTGACAATTTATGCCATAGTCCTAATATTCGACTAGTAGGATCCTTAATTCTTATTGCGCCTTTTAGCGGTTTATGGTCAGTATATACTGTAAATGGTCTTTCATATAAATAGCTTCTATAATTTTTTACTGCCCATACTATGGCTAACAATTCTCTCTCAATAGTGGAGTAGTTTTTTTCAGCCGGATTCAGGGTGAGATTCGCTTTTCCTCCTTCTCTAGTCCTTGTGCGAGTACTGCTCCTTACGCTTCCCCACTAGTGTCTGTGTATAATTTAAAGGGTTCATCGAAGTTGGGATATCTTAGTACCGGGGGGTTGTTAGTTTCTCCTTTAGTGTGTTAAAAGCTTGTATACATCTTTCATCCCATTTAAATTGTACGTCCTTTTTTAACAAGTTATTAATTGGTGCCGCTATTTTGGAAAATCCTTTTATGAATTTCCTGTCCTGATTGCACCTGTCTTACAGTTTTGGGGCTGGAAAGTTTCTTACGGATTCTAGTAAGGTGGGATCTGGAGCTACGCCATCCGTACTGCATTTATGACCAAGGTAAACTTTTTCTTTCATTAGGAAATTGCATTTTTCAGGATTTAATATTAGTCTGTGCTCTCTCAGTCTCTGTAGTATATCCTTTAGTTTGCCTTGATGGTCACTTAGGTTTTTTCCAAAAGTGACTATATCGTCGAGGTATACAAAGCAATGCAGTCCTTGGAGTCCCGCTAATACGTGGTTCATGAGTCGTTAGAATGTTGTAAGGGCGCCTTTTAGTCCAAAAGGCAATCTCTTGAAGGCATAGTGCCCATATGGCGTGCTGAATGTGGTCTTGTCTCGATCTTCTGCATTCATCGCTATCTGGTGGTAGCCGCTGGCAAGGTCTAGTATAGAGAAGTAACGTGAATTTCACAATTGGTCTAGGATATCTTCTATCGTTGGCAGTGGGTATGCATCTCCCTCTGTTACTACATTGAGTTTTCTGTAGTCGATTACTATTCGCCATCGCTTTTGGCCATCAGGTCCCAGTTTCTTTGGGACTTCTATCAATGGTGCATTCCATTGGCTCCAACTGGGTTCCACTATATTTTCACTTAGAAGTCTATCTATTTCTTTGGTAACTTTTTGTTTTTAGGTTTCAGGGAGTCTTTACATTTTGCATTTTATGAGTTGCTGGTGCTCTTTTTTCTTATCTCATACTGAACGCTCGTTGTGTATCCCAATTTTTCTCCTGGTAAGTGAAAAATATCTTGAAATTCATTTGTAACCTCATCTATTGATTGTTGTTCCTCCGTATTCAAATTTGAATCTATGTTTATTATCTTCATGATTTTCTTTAGTCTATCTCCTGTATTTACTGTGTCAACTTCTATATCGTTTCTTACTATCCCATAATTCATTTGTGTTTTTTCTATGCTCTTGTCAATCTCTGACTTTGTTTCATGATTTCTTTCAATTTTTATTCTTAAATCACCTATTATTATTTCATGGTTATTTACGTTTAATATACTAAATTTTATTCTCCCGTTTATTGGTACCACTCACGCGTTGCTGATGTTTGTTCCCGAAGTTATTTCTTCTCCCTGGATTATTTGTTCCCCTTGGACATGTGAGGACATCTCCACAAATTTTACTGTTCTTGGCGGTATCAGGATTGTTTTTCCTTCTGATAATGTGACATATTGCTTGTTGTAGGTTTGAGAAGGGTCCTGTTGTTCACTATTGGACTTTCCTATTTCTGAGGAATTTCCATCCTGTTTAACTTGCGAGTCAGTGGTTCCAAATTGATCACCATATATGCGAGGATGGTGTTTGCAAGTTGGCCCATTTTTGTCTGAATGGATACTAAGAATTTCTTCTTCCTCTTGTTTTCCGGGATTAAGGAGGAGCGTCAGATACTGCAGTACATCTTCATTGTCTGTTGACGTTAGCGAGGCTGCTTTGTGTCCTGTGTGACATTCCAATTTCGAAGGTATTTTACACTTCGGAGCATGCGAGCTTCGATTTTGTATGTGTCCTGCGCGGATGTCACTTTGACTTTCTTTCTTGTCTCTTGTGTCTGTTTCGACAATATTTTCAAGTGATGGATCCTCCTCGAACGGGATTGTGATTATTTCCTTTTCATTAATGTCAGGAAATACCAATTTCCTCGTTGGTCCTTCCACATTGCAATATTTAGTTACAAAATCATTACCAATTATGCCAGTTACATTTGTGGTATTTATGGTCTCTACTATATGGAATTTGCAGGGATAAATGCGGGGTGTTTGTAGTTCACCTGCTATTCCGAAATAGTATTGAGCGTTATTTTCTCATCTCTGTTTATTTCTTTCATACTCTTAGCTTTTATCACGCTTTCTTTTATTAAACTTATTTCTGATCCTGTATCTATAATGAATTTGGGTTTTTGTGTCTCAACGATATATAACGGGAGTGTTACTATTGGAATAGCTGGCATTTTGTCGCACCTATCCATACTGTTATTTACTGACGACTCGCGGTGTGATCCTTTCTTCATCTTGTAGTCTGTACCATCTCTCTCGTAGGAAACATTGTGATGGTCCTCCTTCAGGATACCTAAAAAGGGATCAAAACAATAAATAAATACTAATAAATACAAACCAAAAATACTTGCGACATGTTGATCCATTCCACAATTGACGTCTGTCAACGAAAGAAACAATGTGACGAAATTATAGACAATTATAGCACCCATACAACAGCAATGACCTTGTAAGCGCAGGTTACTCACAGCCGCCAGCAACCACTAGGTGGCACCACTAGGGCGGAAGCGCAATATGGCAACGTGGCGATCAATGACAATGACCATCGATTGAACATTAATCGGGAAAATTTTCTGTACTCGGAACAAAATTTTGCTATAAATAACGGGAAAATTTGGATGACAAGATAGTCTGGAGAATCGACTACCCGAGGTGTGCCCGCGACAAAGGAAATTCACCAAGGAAGGAAGACTTAGCGGCAGAACCAGAAGAAGCTTGGACTTGTCCGCAGAACCCGAAGAAACTTGGACTTAGTCTCCAGCTACCGGGACCTAGACTTCAGTAATCCAGTAAGTAATAACTAATTAACATTGCGAAGATCCACGTACCGAACACGGCTCCTAGGAACTTATCGGCCCGGGTTGGACTGACCGAACATGGTTCCAAGGGACCTATCGGCTCAGATCTGCAAACGCGAAGTACACATGTCGTTTCACAGGAAATACGCCCCATGTCGAATTTGTCAAGTCGTTCACTAGAGGAGGCCCTACGGGACCCAATGGTGGGTCCGAGACCGTTAAGCTTGGAGGAGTACCGGGCCAGGCGGAAGTGTCAACAGCGAGAGAACACACCTCCAAAGAAGGAAACACCGTCGGCGAAATACAGATCGGGGGTGGAGGCAAGATTTAGAAGGGAAGTCGAGGCAGTCAGGCGCCAATTGTTAACCGCCGTGGGTCAGGAAGAACGATTGCGGTTGGGAAAAGAGATCCAGCGCCTCCATAATACCAGGAGAAAGAACTGCCAGGAGAAGAAGCGGTCGGACAGTGAGAAAAACCCCCGGCAGAGTACCTACGTTCCGACTCAGAGCGCATGTCTAGAATAAGGCTAGATTGTTAAATATTATTATTGGAATTTTGTATTAGTATTAGTGTTAATAAAACAAAAGTTGTAAGCGAACCACCATCCGATCCTTGAGTCCATGCATTTTTCGTCTTTGTATAAACAAATGATGTCGACCCGGAGTGTTCCCTCAGCGATCGAACAATTGCATGGTTTGGCACCACAAAAGAAAAGGTGCTAAACATTTGCATAACAACTGACACAGCCGCATTTAAGAACCTACGTTTGAGGCAAAATATAAAAGTATGGTCACATAAAAAGGCCGTTTGGAAGGTTACAAAAATAGTCTGTTTTTAAGAAAATAAACTAAAATTTTTGATTAGCACTTGCACAAAGATCGGGAAATATAAAAACAATTGTTGATGGTACACAAGAGGAACCTCGAGAAGAGGCAAGAATAAACGATAATAACCTAAGAACCTTATGTTGAGAAACAAACACGCAAAAGATAGTATAACGGTACTGTATAAATGGTATAACGTAATTGAAACTAAATTGTCAAACTGGAATTGTAAATCACATATTAAAAAGAAACGAATGTAACTCGGTTATAAGGCAAAACTGACATTGTATAACGTTAATTAAAGTACAAATGTATTTGAATTGTAAAATATAGAGTATAGATATAACCGCATATGTAATTTGGTTGTGAATGTAGCCAGCAGGAAAGAGAAAAATAATAAATTAAAAAAAAAAAAAAAGGTAAAAGAGAAATAAATAAGTGAAAAAAGAAAAGAGATTGAAAAGAAATATGAATAAAAAGGATAACAAAAAAGCTGGGGTGCGGCTGTGTCATGGACACGGCCGTGTGTTGTACGTGAATACGTTTATGTAACGGGTAATATTTCTTGAATAAAATATTTTATTTATGTATTTAGGACAAAAGCAAGGAAACAAATCATTATTTTGTTACAATATAACTTTATTAATTATAGGTCTGTGATACGAAAAGTACGACACAAATGGCATACAAGATACATCCAGATTTCTGGTAAACGTTAAATCAATACAGGTATTACCTAACGCTGTTGGAGAAGTTTCAATATAAAACAAATTGAATTCGCTGAGCATGAAGTCAGGCAATGAACAGTTTTGTGAGACATCAAAATTAAAGTCTCCAACTATCATAACTGGTGTAGTAAGATCAGGCTCGTAATAGGGTATAATTTTAGCGATGTTTTTGGAATATTTTAACAACGATCGTATCATTAAGAGTTTAATATCTGCTAACGCTGTGCCCGGGTGGATATACACACACCCGAGTATGAATTTGAAGATGCCATTGGCCTTTATGTTTACTAGACAGACATCACCTGCTTTTGGGTCTTTAATTTCCAAATAAATTTCCGAAATGTCAATGTCAACTCTATTACAATCAGTGAAGTTATTGATGTTGCGATATTTGGCGACTCCACCGGCTTTGACTTGATGATGATGATACCGCTACCGATAAAGTAGTAGCAATTTGTCTGTCCTTAGCGGTTTTACAATATGAAGTCGAATCAAAGCCAGGCACCGAAAAATGGGGAATTTACACCAAATTTTGCCGATTTTGAATTCCAAAATCGAATTCAATCAACCAGGCTGGCAGAATCGCCAGCAACACAAAAATTTCGCCAATTGTGCAAAAAACAAACGCATGCGGGCGCCACACACACTCTCTCGGTGGGGTGAGACCGATCGGTGACGTTCGGTTGCACAATCACATGTACTGGCGAAATTTTTGTGTTGCTGGCGATTCTGCCAGCCTGGCTGTTTGAATTCGATTTTGAAATTCAAAATCGGCAAAATTTAGTACAAAATAACCCCATATTTTGGCGCTTCTCCCTCCGTCGCGCGCGATGCGCCACTGATCTCGCTAATCTTAGTGATTTCTTTGATCCTTTATCTATCCAGTGGTATAATGTAATTTCGGATGTAGTGCAGAGATTCGAAGCTACAACGTAAAACGCCCCCGATTTTATCATTAGTTTTTTTGGATTGCCCACGTATGGTAGCAAATTTAAAGACGTATTCACGTCAAAAAAATTTGTATGGCACAATCCACACCAAAATTACCACTCACTGAATCTACCCTAATTTCCCCTGTATTAGTAACGAGGAGGGAACCGCTAACCAAGAAGGTCAGCCAAATCAAGACGAAGAGGAATTGCACAACGAACTAGCCGCTAGCCAGGAGGACAAAGTAGGTCAAGACGAGGAGAAGTCGCACCACGAACCGGAGTCACCAAAAACGCCCTAGCCAGAACGGGGTGAAGAACCCGAAAGCCGCGATTATAGCGAAGCAGTTACTCCAGAGGAGGAATTTCAAGCTGAAGGAGCAGGACACCGGCTCGAGCAAAAAAAGGATCAAAGAGAAATAAGAAACGAAGTCCGTCTAAGACCCGAGATAGTAGCGCTCAAGTGTGGAAGATATTACCTCAGGACATATTCCGACGCGGGAAGCTATAGCTGTGACCAGAACGGCCCAAGACCAACAGAACAACACGGGGTACAAGCAACAACTAGTAAGGAAACCACGGAAGATAAAGACAAAAAGATGGCTAACGTGGTACTGGTCAACAACATCCTGTACAATAATGTACCAATCCTGATAGAAAAGAAAGGAAAAATAAATTCATAATAGACACGGGCGCAGAAATAAGCCTGATAAAGGAAGAGGAAATCAAGAAAGATAAACAAGAATTAATATATAAGAAAGAAATTATCACGATAAACACCATTTCTGGGGAGGTATCATCAGAAGGTACCATAATGGGATAAGTTGAACTAGATCAACCCTATCCATGTAAGTTTCACCTGATAAACTCACTAAATCACACCAACATAACTGGTATACTGGGCAACGGTTTCTTGTACAGGCACTGTAACATTGAGGGCCCCGCAAAAAGACTGACATTAGCGTCCAAAACCGGCAAGGAAAGAACAACTATAAACTTTGAAGAGAATTGCAACCATGGTGAAACAGGGACATGCTTTGTTGACGTGATAGCAACGGACGGGAGAAAAACTAAAAGAGAAACTCGAGAAACTCACAGTATGGAAACAGTATCTGTTGTGAGGGGTGACAATCTCGATCTCCTGGAGAACTGTCGCGAGGAGACAAGTACCAGCCCACAATGGCGAACCGAAACGAAATCCATCAACGTCTGTGGGAATAACCCTGATCTACGTATTGACGAGGGGTTGGAATCACCAACGGAGGAGGTAATGGAAGATCTAGCACAACTCTTTGAAACAGGCACTCAGCACGGAAGTCCGGAAACCGTGCGTGCCGGGAAGAGTAAGGATGAGTCCAATCCTGCTCAACACCATACTCGAAATTATGAAAACCCTGAGGACAGAAGCCCTGACGAAGAAATAATGACCACGGAGCCCAAAGATGTCACAGTACCTGCCAGATGCGTTAAATTCATTAAAGCAATAACCTATGTCCGGGGACAGTAGTTGACCGAAGGAGAAGAAGTACTACCAGGAGCATACGTGAGATAGAAAAATAATGATAAGCATAATGAACATCAATAACGAAGCGATGGAAATTACGAATTTAAAAGTAAAACTGAGAAGATACGATAAGGATATAGACCATTTGAGCGAAGCAGAAAACATAACACAACTACAGGTATATTGAAGTGTAGTAAGTAACGAGGAGCAGGGGGAAAGGGAGATGCAGATTAAAAAGCTAGTCATTATGGACGCCAACGTGAACGCGGAGGAAAAAAGGGAAGTGAATAAAATAATCACTGAGTTTCAGGACGTATTCCACCTGCCAGGAGAAAAACTGGGACACACAGTTAAAGTGCAGCTCGAAATAAGGATAAAACAAGACCAACAGCCAACCAAGTGCAAAATGTACCGACTGCCTGAAACGCACAGGAACGTCATAGCAGAAGAGATTAACAGACTATTGGATGAAGCCAAGCTGGAGCCAGTGGAATGCACCACTGCTAGTAGTCCCAAAGAAACTGGGACCTGATGGACAGAAGCGATGGCGAATTGTTGTCGACTACAGAAAATTAAACGAGGTAACCAAAGGGGACGCGTACCCACAACCCAGGATAGAGGATATTCTGGACCACTTGGGAAATTCCCGTTACTTCTCTGTACTGGACCTCGCTAGCGGCTACCATCAGATAGCCATGAAACACGAACATCGGGATAAGACTGCATTTAGCACCCCGTATGGGTACTACGCTTTTAAACGTATGCCTTTTGGTTTGAAAGGAGCTAAAACAACATTCCAGCGATTGATGAACCACGTGCTGACAGGTCTACAGGTTCTACAATGTTTCGTATACCTGGACGACATCGTAATATATGGTAGAAATTTAACCGATCATCAGACAAAGCTACGAGTGATATTAGAACGATTAAGGGAACATCATTTGAGATTAAACGCAGAAAAATGTATCTTCCTGAAAAAGGAAATCATATATTTAGGGCATAAGTGCACCACAAAAGGAGTGGCACCAGACCCCAGCTTAGTAGAGAGGGTTAGAGAATACCCAACACCCAAGACGATCCGACAAGTGCAGTCGTTCTTGGGACTAGCGAATTATTTTAGGAAATTCATATCAGACTTTTCCAAAATAGCGTTCCCCATTAACACCCGTTTGAAAAAAGACGTGAAGTTTAAGTGGGACGAGAATTTTGCAAAGGCATTCAGTACACTCAAAGAGAAATCAATAAACCCACCGGTACTGAGATACCCAAACTTCAAGGAACCCTTCAAATTATACACCGATGCAAGTGGAGAAGCTCTAGGGGCAGTGCTAGCACAAGGACAACCCCCAGAAGAGAAGCCCATCGCCTACGCTAGCCGTACATTGAATGCTGCAGAAAAGAACTACTCAACAATCGAGCGGGAGCTCCTGGCCATAGTTTGGGCAGTGAAGAACTTCAGGTGCTATATATATGGAAGACCTTTTAATGTATTCACGGATCACAAGCCACTAAGAGGTGCTATAAGGATCAAAGACCCCACAAGCAGAATACTCCGCCTATGGCGACTCTCCGACTATACGTTCGAAAAATAACAACGCCGACGCCCTAAGTAGAATCCCTTACGATGTTATGAATACCGGGCCAGAACACACCTGTTGAGCGCAGACTCCTTTGTCTGTGCTGTTTTCGATTAGTTGAAGTGTATCACCACAACTCAGTTTTTATAGACTCCTTTTCAGGGGAAAAGTTGAAGGGCAAATCTATGTGTTACACCAAGATTTATAGTAAAGGGCGTAAAGGTATTAGACCGATACACAAAAAGAAGAGGACAAGTGAGAGATCAAGTTCAAAATAATGACTGATTGATTTATTGTAATTTATGGGATTTATATTCATAAGAGATGCTTAGATTTGCTAAATTTTGTACATTTGTTGCTTAGTGACTAACTTTAATCAATTAGGGTGAGTAGTAATTTGAGTTCACATCGAAAGGCTTCGTTTTAATTTTAACAAAAAGGTGTTTTCACGATGCATGCGCTTTTCGCTTAGGGCAATGGCAGTTCAGGTAACAGGTGATCCAGGGCAAGGTCAGGTATGTTTCTTTGATAGTGGGAAATGCTGACGCGTGGAACTAAGTTCAGGTGAATTTATGAATGTAATTTGATGATTTCTTGAAGGAACAAAAAACAGGTGAGTGGTACACTGCAGTACGTAATTATTTGGACATCAGGTACAGTGAGGTAAGGTTTTTGCGAACATCCTCCCCGGCGTTGAATGGGAAACATTCAATGAACGTTTACGGTGAAGGGCTCGGTGGTTGCTTCAGCATCTTGACTGTCCGCACTGTCCTCAGAAGTTGCGACTGAGGGCGGTAGTGATGTCCGGAATGTGCGATACATCCTCGTTGGCACCAAAATTACCCCAATGATGACTATGATTACGACACATAGGGTTCCGTAGGACAAATCATGATGATGATTCGAGCGACCTTGTATCAAGGCCGGGATTTGGCTGTCCATTTCTGAAAGCTTTCGCTTGACTGATTCTAATTCCAGAATGTGTGGGGCGAAGTGGTGTTGATAGTACAATACTGATGTCATGTTGAGCGGGTTAATGAGGTCAGTCAAGTTAAAGGCCGGAACGTAGGAAGCGTGCCTCACTGTAGAGTAGCTCTTGTGCCTTCGACTCGTGATGAGAGGCTGCTTAATGATGCAATTGCCATCAATTGTTAAGATACCCGTTCGTTGAAGAGTCAGCTGTGACTTGTCATCTCCACAAACAATGCTGATTGTGGTTTTTTCTGGCAAGGAGAAGATCCACTGGTTTGGTGTGTGACGTTGAGTCCAACTAGAATTGGCGTCTACTCTCATCAACTGGCAATGGTGTGAAGTTAACTGATTCAGGAGGCTGATTTCACAGGCAGAGAAAGATGATACAATTTTGTACAACGGGTAAGGTTGACTGCATAAATGCCTCCCGTTCATCGTAGTGCAGATGCGGAGTTGAGACTCCGTTAGCGGATAGTAGTGGTCTCGATGCAAGTTAACCATCAAGTAGGGAAAGGATGGTCTAATAGCCACGAAACTATCGTTCATCTTGACTGGAACTGGAACCACTCGAAAGAGGTCGAAGTCTTCAACCGAGATTAAGGGCACTCTAAGCTTGAAAATGAAATGCTTGTCCGTCATTCTTCCTTCAAGTGTAATTAGATTGTAAAAATGGAGTATATCATCCTGATTGAGTGGTAGTCTTAAACTTGAAGGAAGATTCGCCCGAATAGTGTGTAGAACGGTTCTTAGCTGCTCTGTTGATAAAAGATTTCTGCTGACTCTTCCTCGATGTATATTAACTGAGGCGTCCAAAATCAGGCCTTAAGTCCTTTGGAAGTTGGTGGCGAGCAGTGTAGCTTGTAGCGACAATAGGATGAAGGACCGAGATCGAGCTTCTTGTTGTGCGTCATTGTGTATTGCGTTTATCTGTGTGGATAAATCATTTAAATGAGACTCAACTCTCTGAAACTCTATGTCAATAGCCTGGTGATCCTTTTTCATAATATTGACCGTAGCGTCCAGAATGGAGGCTTGGTTACGCAACAAGTTTGCTAAATGTCCTTCGTTGTTCTTTATAGAGTCAATGGTCATTGATATTTCTTCAGCGTATTTAGAATCGAGGACACCAAACATGAAGTTTGCTGCGTTGCCAACGATGTTGAGCAGTCCTCGTCCTGCTCGACCTGATGGAGGACTTCTAAAAAGTTGATTGGTCTGGCTGAACTCATCCACTACATGGTTAATTTGCTTGGCTATTTTGTGATGAGATTCCGGATAAGGCATGGTAGATGATTAGTTACATAAAGATGCACTAAACGTTTGTAGAAGTTCGAACTCCCTCCAAAATGACTGCATGTCATAATATGTTATGATATTCCAATCGCTGGTAATAATGTTTGCCCTGCCCAAGTTTTCGAAATAGACGCCTGGGTTTGTCGTGAAGGGAGTCATTGTTGCTGGAGATGCCGTGGCTGGGGACAGAAAGAGACATACCAGCAACACGGTAAGAAGAGCGGAGCAAGCGTGTTTAACTGGCGTGGGGTCTTGGTCCACTGATGGTTGATGCATTGTTCTCTTTTTCGGTTGCTCCAAAGTTGGTTACACTTCGTTTTCGAACTTACGCAATCAGATTACATCACGACGGTGATCAGTCAGAATGATAAAACTTGATCGCAACGGAAAATTTATCGCGCATGATTATTTATTCTGTCGCGATCAAGTTTCATCTTGCTGATAAGGCTTGATCGCGACAGAATTTCGCGCATGGGAACCCAAAATGCAACGTCAGCATTTTGGGTTGGGAACGGACGAGTTCCCATGGAGGCTGTTTTATGGCAGGGGTGGTAAAGGGTAAAGTGGCTAGATGGCGTGAATTTCGGAAGTGGTTCAAAACTATGTATGTTTAATCAGGACCGTTCTATTGCTTTAACATTATTTTTTTATTATTATTTTTATTTTTTTGGAAAAAATGTTTAACTTTTCTACTTCTTAATGTTAGGTGAATGCATGCGTCTCTTTTTTTTATAATTTATGGTAGATTTAGGCATGTACATATTTTCCATATATATATATCTATATCTGCCTTACATCAGTATTAAATTTTTTTTCTTTTTCGCCATTAAGGCTTACATTTCTTTTTCGCTTATATACTCATATACATTTTTTCTAAATGTTATACCTCTTGAAAGCCTTATTTGACTTTTATTTGATCTTTGGGATACTTCTCATCCTTTTCTTTCATCGGCCCTTGCATGAGCCATAATATGTAGGGTCAGAACACATCTTATATTCGGTCAGGAAATTCGCTGGCTTGGTCAGCGGAGGAAGGTAGTGTCACGTTCAAAATTCTAGCTACTATTCGCGACGAGCCTCCGCTTTGTTCGGAGGTTGGTGACTCACCCGGCCTATTGCCCGCGAAGTTAGGTCGGTGGGCGCCACTCGTTTTGGACGAATCACCTGGCGATTCGCGGTCAAAGCGAGAAATCCCGCGGTCGCGTTAAAAAGGGAACAAAACAACAGGGGAAGGAAGGAAATTTCAACTAAAACATTTAAATTTTTCTCCGACTACTATCTACTATTCAACTCGATGGTGCCAATTAACAATAAATTTACAATATTGTTGCTTAACCTAAATTACCCTACTCTTGACCTACTAAATGTGATGTTTCATCCCAATCCTATCCGTTTACATATGTATTCCTTAAACCTATTACTTATCTCTACTGTGTCTCCTAATGCCGCTCCCGTTACCCTTGCAACCTCCGCTACTCTTGCTGTCTCTCCTGCGCCTTGTCCAAATGTCTTCGCACTCGTATTCGACGCGTTTCTTTCTTATTCTTTGCATTAGGTAAGGATCATTAATTTAGAATTGGTAACCTATCCAATCTTTAGCACAATTTTATATAGTGTCCACTTTACATTTCTAGCACTCCTCTACACACTGTTCATAAGTTCACTAAGATTCACAAGATTTCGGTTTTATATTTCTAGTTCATTTCACATTCCTCTGTTCCTTTATATTTAACATAACTTCATATTGTGTCCACTATTCACTCCTAACACCCTTCCACACATTGTTCATAAGTTCATCAAGATTCATAAGATCTCGGTTTTATGTTTCCAGTTCATTTTACACTCTTCTATTCCTTTTTCTTCAACGTAATTTCGCAATGTGTCCACATCACATTTCTAGCACTCTTCTACACACTGTTCATAAGTTCTTTAAGATTCATAAGATATCGGTTTTATATTTCTAGTTCACTTTACATTCTTCTTTTCCTTACACTTCCCCGGCATCATCGATTCTTAACCTTAGATTAACAACTTTCTTGATTGATAACTTTCAATAATTAATAATATTTCGATGTCGACCCCTTTTATCCCTAATCATTAACGGTGTCCCAGATGCGCACGGCCCCAATATTTTCGAAACGCGCGTGTCCTCGGTCGTGCGTGCCTTGAGTAACGTACTCCAATTGTCCATGACTCCCAGCCGTGTTTCCTGGTCACTCACCTCCGGTAAATAGCTGAATTGGACGAGGTCAATGCACGATTTCCCAAATCAGTCGTTGACCCTGAACGCGTGCCGATTCTGTCGTCCGACTCTCTGCGGCACTCAAAGTGGGCGGGGTCGCCTCACCATCGATCGCTCATGGTCATCCTTGACTGATGGTCAGCGAGCCGATCAGTCGCTTGTGCGTTCCGAACGAGGGTGGATGCTATTCTTCAGTTTCACGAACGCCTTGAGGTAGGCAATCGTCCCGCTCTTACGTAATTTCTCGTAAAAGTTTCGTATCAGACAGTTGCCTACCTCTTGGCGATTGGTCTCCCGAGTAAAACTACTGCGCTCGATTTCCGCGTCCTTCGCGACCGTGACATTCCCCCCCTTACCACAAGAGGATCACCCGATCCTAACTCTCAACCTCATCAGCCTCGAATCTAACCCAACTTGAAATTTTCTTGTCCACGAGCCCCTAATCTTCCTCTACGATCCTACCCTCGCCTACTCTGTCGCATTTCAGAGGTTGCGTGACGTTGGTTTGTCCTTATGGTACGTAGATTTTCTGGTCTTTCGCGTTCCAGACCCTAGCGTCCTTTCCTTTTTCGTCCACGAGCCTGTATGTTGCGGTGGACATTTTCTTTTGAATTGCGAAAGGTCCAATATATTCTGGTGCCAGTTTGGCCACGTAGTGTTTGCTGGCGTCCGATTGGGAGTAGTTTCGACGCCAGACTAGGTCGCCTTCTGCGAATTCCGGACTTCGCTTTCGCAGATTGTAATGCCTTGTTTGATTTGTCAGCGCTTATGATAGTTTTTCATGTACCTTCTTCCTGATCGCTTGGAGCTCTGCTGCGCGCTCTTTTGGTTCCGTCAGGCGCCCTTCTACGCTGGTTTCTACTTGTCCCACGCGGCTGGTGATCATTTCTCGACCAAAATTCAGAAAGTATGGAGTTACCCCCATGCTCTCGTGCGTGTACGTACGTAGGGCGCATCCGATCTTGGCCAATTCCTTATCCCATTCCCGTTGGTTCGACCCCACATATGATCGCACCATCCTTTTTATTTCCTGGTTTGTGCGTTCAGCCGGGTTCGCCTGTTGATGGTACAATGCTGTGTAGCAAATGTCTGCGCCGTATCCTTGGGCGAGGTGCTGCAGCTGTTTCGACCTAAACTGCACCCCGTTGTTGCAGACGATTTTTGCCGGTACGCCGAACATTAGAAAGACGTGTTCTTCCAGCAATCGTGCCATCTCGTTGGCTGTCGCCGCTGTCATGGGTATGACGAGCACGAACTTCGTGTAGTAGTCCACCACCGTCATAATATATTTGTGCCCCTTCTTGGATCTGGGGAGTGGGCCGACTAGGTCGACACAAATTGTGCTCCAGGGATCTGTTACTCCTGTCGCTCGCAACACCATCCCACCTACCGCTGGTTTTCTCTCCACCTTTATTGCCTGGCATACCTTGCACATTCTCACGTATTCCGCGACCGCTTTTGACATGCCCTTCCAGTAATATTTCTGTCTCACCCGATCCAGCGTATGTCGTACTCCCATGTGTCCCGCTCTTGGATCGTCGTGACACTCCCAGAGTACATTCCCTCTTTCCGCTTCGGGTACCACTTTCCTCTGTACTTTCCCCGTCAGCTTGGAACGGATATCCCTTGTCTGCTTGCACCTTACTTTTCCTGATGGGATCCTCACCTTCATGGTCGCGATGTCTTCCCCCGGCGGTACCGCTCTGGATAGCGCATCAGGTACCACGTTTTCTTTCCCTTTTCGGTGAATGACTTTGTAATCAAATTGCTGGAGCCGCACTGCCCATCGTGCTAACCTGCCGTTTGGGTCCTTCAGGTTGTTTAACCAGACCAGTGAGTGATGGTCTGTAATCACTGAAAACTTGGTGCCTTCCACATACGGGCGAAGTCTCTCCACTGCCCACAGGACTCCCAGACACTCTGTCTCCGTGGTTGAGTACTTGCGTTCCGCTTTCGTTAGCGATCTGCTGAGGAAACATACCGCCCGTTCGCCTGACGGATATAATTGGCTGAGTACCGCTCCCAAGCCAACATCTGATGCGTCCGTTTGTACCTTGAAGGGCCGTTAAAAATCCGGGCATGCCAGGACAGGTGCTGCGGTCAACTTCCGTTTACAGCCCTCGAATGCCGCCTCGCAGTCGCTGGTCCACTGAAATCGTGCTCCCTTTTTCAGTAGGGCATTTAGCGGCGCCACCAACGTTGCGTGGTCTTGTATGAACCTCCGGTACCAGGAGACCATACCGAGGAATTGTCGAACCTGTTTCACGGAGGTTGGTCGTGGTATTTGGTGGACGCCTGCTACTTTCTCTGGATCCACTTGGAGTCCTTCCTCGTTGACCACGTACCCTAAGTATTGGAGCTGTTCTCTGCAAAACCGGCATTTGTCCCGGGAGACTCTCAATCCCGCTTCTGTTAGTCGCCTGAAGACTTCCTTTAGTACCCCGATATGTCGCTCGAACGATGGTGTCACGATTATCACGTCGTCCAGGTACGTGAACACGAATGGTTCTAGATCTGCGCCGAGTACATTATCCATCAGCCTTTGCCAAGTTGCTGAGGAATTGTGCAGCCCAAATGGCATCCGTTTGAACTGAAACAATCCCCTGCCTGGGATTGTGAATGCCGTGTACGCTTTGGAGGCTACTTCCATCGGCACCTGCCAGAAGGCGGACTTGACGTCTAGGGAGGACAGATATTTGGCTCCACGCAGTTTGTCTAGCGTGGCTGCTACGAATGGAATTGGATACGCGTCCTTCTCCGAAACCGCATTTAGCTTCCGGAAGTCTACGCAGAAACGAAACGACCCGTCCTTTTTGCGTACCAATAAAATGGGTGACGACCACGGGCTTTTAGATGGTTCCACCACACCTTGTCGCAACATTTCATCCAGCTCCTCGTGGATGTGCTTTTGTACCGCTGGTGACACTAAGTAATACTTTTGTTTAATTGGCTGGGAGTTGGTTCGGATTGTGTGTTGGACCAGTGTAGTGCATCCCAGGCCTTCTCCCATCTTGCCGAATTCTTCCTCTATCGTCTTTTCCAATAGCTCCTGTTGCTTCCCGGTAAGCCCTTCCCTTCCGGTCAAAGCCTTTTCCAGGCTGGATTCGCAGGCTGCGATTGTTTCCCACTGCAACCCTTTCATGTCGAGGACCAGTCCAAACTCCTTCCAAAAATCAATCCCCAATATGATTTCGTTTGGTATGGACGGAATGATCAGTAACTCCATTTTCCTCCTCTTCTGGTCGACGTTGATTGAGACCTTAGTCTTCCCGACTACTTGGCATAGTTCACCATTTGCCATGCGTACGTGGTTCAACCCTTCTGCCTCCTCCATCTTGTGTGATCCCCTCACCTTTCTCCATCCGCGTTCTCCGAGTATGGTTCTACTCGCCTCCGAGTCCAGCAGGCCTGTCATCACCACCCCGTCCACTTTTACTCGCATGTGGGGTCGGTTGTCTCCCTCGTAGACCTCCAATGCGTAGGCCAATTTTGGCGACTCATACTCTCCCTCTCCCTGCGACCTGCTGGTGACACGCGCTCGGCTTCTAGCGCGTGCCCTCCTCGTTTTCCGAGTGACGCGAGTCGTTGTGTTGGCTTCGGTCTCTCGTTTGTCCCACTTCCCTTCCTCGGTCCCTTCGGCTGCAATTTGGGCACGACGACCTTATCTGTCCCATCCGTCCACATCCGAAGCATTTACGAGGGTGGCTGCATGCCCTGGAAGTGTGTCCCTCTTGCCGACAGTTCCAACATCTAATTGTGTTTCGCTCCGAAACGATGGATACTGATTCAAATCTCTCTTGCAGGTATGCTAGGTCAGGCTCGAGTAATCCTCTAGATCTTCTCAAGGGCGGTGTGACGTAGGCGGCTACTCTTGCTCGCGTCAGTTCCAAGCGTCTTCCCCACTCCACCAGCTCGTTCAACGTCTCGAATTTTGTGGGCCCCAATTGGCTGAGGTAGAACTCGTGATTGTGTCAATTTTTCGTCTTTCCTGTGGCGGTTCCGACAATCGCCTGAAGAGTTCTTGCATTGATGCGACATATGATCCCATCGATTCCTCTTTAGCCTGGGTTCTCGCCTTGATCTCATCCCACAGCCGTTCATCATAATCTGGGGGCAGGAATTCTCTCCGTAACTCTCTCACCAGTCCCGCCCATTCCCTTATCATTTCCCGATTAGCCCTAAACCATGTGAGTGCTCGTCCTGAAAAAAGTTCTACCGCTGATCTGTATAGTGTGGTCGTGTCTACACCTCGGGATTGTCTCAACTCCTCCAATCGTTCTAGGAATGCACCTAATGAGTCTTGTGCGTTGCCCGAGAAACTTCTGCACTGGTACCGTCTTGACCTGTACCTCTCCCGTGGGTGTAGTTGGTGTAGCCTCCGCGCTCCCGGATTCCCGCTCGTGCAGAGAGTCGTCTTCACCATAGGTCTTCGTGAGGAGGTATCCATATTGTAGGCGCACTCCTGCCTCAATCTCCCCTCGTGTCTTTATTTCTTGCTCATTTTCGGCTGGCATTCGATCTACGCGGCGTAGCGCGAAGCCGATTTTGGTTTCGATCTTTTCCATCCCTTTTTCTCCTTCTTCCTTCGACTTGATTGCTTCCACCAACCCTTGGATTTCCGCAAGCGACTCTCGCAAAGCTCCGGCTTCATCTTCGTGCGAGAAAGGGTATGGAATCATCGTACGACTCCCCAGCTGTTCAGCTGCCCTCTCAGCTGCCCGCAACGCCCTTCTCATCTCCTCCACTTTTCCCGGTTGTATGCCATGACAGGCGAGTTCGTAAGTCAGCTCCTTTTGATTGAGCCGATCAATTTTTATTTCTAACCTGCTTGCCATTGTGTCCTTGAAATTGCTTAGCTATTATTGTTCGACGCGGCAAAGGTAAGAAAACAAAACAAGAAAAAAAACTATGTGAAGTCCCAAAATAAAAAATCCTGCAAAGCGCGATTGCTTCAACCTGAAATATAAATTCTGTGCCTAAAATGCTAAAGGTAAAGACCCTGGAGGAGCAAAAAAAGTCAAGCACAATTAAAAGAGAACGCCTGAAGAAGAACCACCGCGCAAATCCTACACCGAAGTAAAAATCCTACACCATACGAGGACTTTGATTTATAATCTGTGTTTCGTCACCCAGAAAGGGCCAACAAAATAAACGAACGAAAGGGAAGATCCTGCAAGGGGTGCGAACCCTGCGTTACGCGACAATTCACAACGTTACAGGAGATCGCGACGCTGAACACCTGTTGTTCCTACTCGCCGAGAGAAACACCCCAAACTCCCCTTACAACTCACGACACATCTAATCCTCGCCAACTGTATGTGCTCTTCGATCCGCCTTCTACAAGGCCTATGCCTGTTTCGTGGACAACTGTTGGTTGATTCGAGAGGATTTCACGCGTCTTCAACGCTCTTCCTATTCCGATCTTCAAGAACGCGTTCGCAAAGGAGACAAACGCATAAGCAGCACCCGCGAAAAACGAAAGGAAAATAATAATAATGTTAATAATGAGGATAGCAAATCTAAGTCAACGTTCGCGCGCGCAAACTCAATGGTATAAAATAAATGAACAAAATACTCCAATTGCGAATCTAAATAAATAAACGAAAGTGCGTCACCGATATTACCCACTGCCAAATAGCTTTATCGAGCCCCACGTTGGGCGCCAAAATGTCACGTTCAAAATTCTTGCTACTATTCGCGACGAGCCTCCGCTTCCTTCGGAGGTTGGTGACTCACCCGGCCTATTGCCCGCGAAGTTAGGTCGTGGGTGGGCGCCACTCGTTTTGGACGAGTCACCTGGCGATTCGCGGTCAAAGCGAGAAATCCCGCGGTCGCGTCAAAAAGGGAACAAAACAACAGGGGAAGGAAGGAAATTTCAACTAAAACATTTAAATTTTTCTCCGACTACTATCTACTATTCAACTCGATGGTGCCAATTAACAATAAATTTACAATATTGTTGCTTAACCTAAATTAGCCTACTCTTGACCTACTAAATGTGATGTTTCATCCCAATCCTATCCGTTTACATATGTATTCCTTAAACCTATTACTTATCTCTACTGTGTCTCCTAATGCCGCTCCCGTTACCCTTGCAACCTCCGCTACTCTTGCTGTCTCTCCTGCGCCTTGTCCAAATGTCTTCGCACTCGTATTCGACGCGTTTCTTTCTTATTCTTTGCATTAGGTAAGGATCATTAATTTAGAATTGGTAACCTATCCAATCTTTAGCACAATTTTATATAGTGTCCACTTTACATTTCTAGCACTCCTCTACACACTGTTCATAAGTTCACTAAGATTCACAAGATTTCGGTTTTATATTTCTAGTTCATTTCACATTCCTCTGTTCCTTTATATTTAACATAACTTCATATTGTGTCCACTATACACTCCTAACACCCTTCCACACATTGTTCATAAGTTCATCAAGATTCATAAGATCTCGGTTTTATGTTTCCAGTTCATTTTACACTCTTCTATTCCTTTTTCTTCAACGTAATTTCGCAATGTGTCCACATCACATTTCTAGCACTCTTCTACACACTGTTCATAAGTTCTTTAAGATTCATAAGATTTCGGTTTTATATTTCTAGTTCACTTTACATTCTTCTTTTCCTTACACTTCCCCGGCATCATCGATTCTTAACCTTAGATTAACAACTTTCTTGATTGATAACTTTCAATAATTAATAATAATTTCCTTCCTTGATCCACACACCGCGATTCTTTCCGTTAAAACTTCTTCGCGTCGTAACCAAAACGTGTCCTCTCCAAACAACCCCCGATTCTACCAACTCAGACCAAAAGAAAAAGAGCCCATATTTCGATGTCGACCCCTTTTATCCCTAATCATTAACGGTGTCCCAGATGCGCACGGCCCCAATATTTTCGAAACGCGCGTGTCCTCGGTCGTGCGTGCCTTGAGTCACGTACTCCAATTGTCCATGACTCCCAGCCGTGTTTCCCGGTCACTCACCTCCGGTAAATAGCTGAATTGGACGAGGTCAATGCACGATTTCCCAAATCAGTCGTTGACCCTGAACGCGTGCCGATTCTGTCGTCCGATTCTCTGCGGCACTCAAAGTGGGCGGGGTCGCCTCAGCATCGATCGCTCATGGTCATCCTTGACTGATGGTCAGCGAGCCGATCAGTCGCTTGTGCGTTCCGAACGAGGGTGGATGCTATTCTTCAGTTTCACGAACGCCTTGAGGTAGGCAATCGTCCCGCTCTTACGTAATTTCTCGTAAACGTTTCGTATCAGACAGTTGCCTACCTCTTGGCGATTGGTCTCCCTAGTAAAACTACTGCGCTCGATTTCCGCGTCCTTAGCGACCGTGACAGTAGATACGAAAAGGGATTTTAATCATTGTGTAGAGGTGTAGTTGGCTTGGACTTAGGAGAATTTAAATTATTAAAATGACAATAGGATAAAGAAGTGAGTTGGAGATTGACAGTACTGTGGTGCTAAGGTCGAAGGGGTAAATTAAACTATGTGCAGTTTGATCGAAAGCAAAAAGAGTAAAACATCAAAAGGGGAAGAGAAAGACAAAAGGGGTTTTGGTTGTCGAGTGAGCAGTTTGACGGCATGCCTGGGACGAATGAATGGGGTGAGAGATTTCAAAGAATAAAGAGAGAGAAGAAGAAGAAGAAGAGAGAAAACCAAAGGAGACAAAAAAGGGATTTCGATAATGCAGTTTAATGTCATGCTTAGGACGATGGGGTACGTTAAACTACGTTCAGTTTGATCGGAAGCAAAAAAAACGCAAAACCACAAAAAGGGGAAGGAAAAACAAAAGGTGTTAGGAGAGCAGTTTAACGTCGTGCTTGGGACGATTGAAGCGTGGATTTGAAACAAAAAGAATTTCATTAGGAGACAAGTACAATCAAGTAATTCTTCATCTAGACGCGATTTCCACGGTTCCACCATGCATTATGGAAGGGCCTAACCAACAGGGCAGGCATATACGCAAAGTATCAAGAAGATTGCTCTCGATGATTTTAAAGTACCAAGTACCACTCAGATTCTAGAACTTCATTTTTTGAAGGTTCAAAGGAGAGAGAGGGAGAGAAAAAGGGTAAAATCCAAGGTGGAAAATTATTAACAGGGCAAGAATTGGTTGAAACAAGAATATTTTAAATCCCGACATACGCACCACAAAAAGATATGAAGGAAAAAAAGTTGACTATCAAAAAAAAAATGAATCGTCAATCTAAATCCATAGAATATTCCAAGGAACAGAGAGTAGAGAGAATGAAAGAAGGGAAAGGGAGAGCAGTTTAACGTCATGCCTGGGACGATGGAGATCGTTGGACTGAAATCGTTGGGCTGCTCACGTTACGTTTAAGAAAAAAGGGAAAAATAAAACTATACAAAGAAAGGGGTAGGACAGGGGGCAGTTTAACGTCGTGCTTAGGACGAGCAAATGGGGCTGGAGAACGGAGTTCAAAAAGAAAAAGAGGGTTAACGAAAGGGGATGCAGTTTAATGTCATGCTTAGGACGAGCAAATGAGGTTGGAGAACGGAGTTCGAAAAGAAAAAGAGGGTTAACAAAAGGGGATGCAGTTTAATGTCATGCTTCGGACGAATGTGACGTTGAGCTGTGTGTAGTGAGATGTTAATCTGGGATGTACCGAAAGAAACCAACGGTTGAGCAAGAGAAGGGAAGAAGAGAAAAGGAGGTTTTGAGAGAGACAAAAACGTATTTAACGTATTCGAAAATAAGCCGGAGAGAATGAGAGAGAGAACATTTAAATGTCATGGCTGGGATGAACGAAAAGGGTCCTTACTGAGAGGTGGAAGGCCTTGAAGGGGGCAGTTTAAAGTCGTGCTTAGGACGTTAAATCGTTTGGTGAATCCTCATCTTGGGGCGGAGATGGTATGTGGAACAACGAGAATCTTGGGTTTGGGGTGGGAGGAATGTGGCTTCTATGTTCTGCCACGACTTGAAGGGGTACGGTTCGCTGGCGTCCTCTCTTACATAATTGCATAATTCCAATTACGAGAATAAGGGAGAGGACTACGTATAACATAGTGTAGTGGTGAATGTGGTGGTTGTTCAGGTTCTGGAGGGGTACATGTTCGTCCTCCTTCTGCTGTGAAATTTTTGCTGCCAATTCGTTCAAGTCGTCCTCTGGTTTTCTTGGGGATTCTTTGATATCCTCTGATGAGGGTAGAGCCGTGTATTTAGAATCAGGCTTGGTTGCCAGGAGAGCTGTGACATTTATGTGGCGTATGGTAATGGGGGAAACTAGAGCTTCGCCTCTCGTTTTGGCCATGTATGATGGAATTAATGGTCCTGAGATAGCAAGTGGGTTCGATTTGGAGTAACGCTGTTTGATTCAATTCAAAGGAATGGACAGAGTTGTTACATACGACGTCGGCATTGCGGAGTGTCTTGGTGACGTAGATCCAAGTGTTAGGGCGAGAAAGGGAAATCCAGTAAGAGGTAAGCTCGGTACAAGTAAGTTGACACTGGGATGTATCTACGCCACTCCTTATGAGGGCAATTTCACATTTGAACGGGCTTGACTGAGCATTAAAAATAGGGAATTTCGCTCGACAGAAGAATTGGGAGGCGTCTGAGGATAGACAGTCGTGAAAATCGCTAATTCTCATTTCATAAAAATGCTCTCGGTTAAGATCGATCAAGAGGATTTCGGAAGAGGGTTGAATATAACATAGGGAGTTGTTGTAGACTGTAGGTAGTGGAAGAATCCTGAAGGTTTGACATATTTCTCCGAAAGGTAGGGGTAATTTTAATTCGATGATTAATTTAGAATTAATTATTGTGGCCGACAGAGTGGAGAGCTTGTAAATTTGCCAAATCATATTGGGATGAGGGTCGAATGGGGGAGTTTTTTGAGGGTCCATTTCCTGCCGAATGGTGGGGAGAAGGTTTTATATCTGAGAAGGAGGTATGAGCGTAGGGTGAAATTGGCCGTGTTTTACATCTGCTAGGAGATCTATCAGGTCGGATTGAGTGGATTGGTATTGATTTATAATAATAAGGACTAACGAGAAAAGAGAGTTTATTTCGGTTGCCCATTCATTTACATGTACTTGATTTTCAACTTTGGAGACCTTGGATTCGAGGGTGGTTATTTTGGTGAAGATTACGGCACGATCTTTCCTAATGCTTTCCCGGGTTTTATTGGTTAGATTGATGGTCGCGTCCAAGATAGAGGTCTGATTTTTCAATAGGGAATGTAAGTGGAGGTTATTTCGTTGAAGGGTTCGTATTTGCTCGTCGTATCTTTGAGCGTCGTCCTCATTTAGGATTCCAAAAAGGGGCTTGGTAACCATTCCGACAAAACTAAAAAGGGACCTAGTTTTTCTAAGCGGGGGAAATATAATCCTTTTTTTGTTTTCTATCGCTTCCTCCAAGTTATCTAATTGCGCGATAGAAGAGAGACAGATCGTTTTTAAGGGCGTCTCAGAGGCCAACTAGCTACACATTTGCTGAAGCTTACCCGTGATTCTTAATATTGAGAGGTATTCTTCCTGGAAGGCCGCTAGGTCGTAGTAAGCTATTATCTTCCATTCGCTTGTGAACAGTCTCGTCCTTCCTATTTCTTCGAAGTATAAGCCGACCGTGGAAGAAAGAGGTGTAATTTGGATTCCCAGCTTCTCGCGAGAGAAAGCTGAGACGGTAACGCACAGGACCGCGAACAGATAAACCCTTGCCCTAGGAACGAAAGGAAGAGGTTTTAGTTTCAGAGAGAACTTAGTTAAGAAATTATGGACGTATGAATTTTTTTAGGTCGTTATTATGTACGCGTTTTTCCTTGTTTTTATTTTTATTGTTGAATTTTCAGGGGTATTCACCTGAGTTAAAACGAAAGGGCCTTGCCATAAGGGTGAGAATTTGTTGTCCTTTGTTCTCGCTTTTAGAAGGACCAGATCTCCGATTTCAAAGGATTTTTGTTGTTTTCCCCTGTCGTAGTATTGTTTGGATCGCTCTTTAATTTCTAATGCGATCTGTCTAGCGATTTGATGACAGTACCGGAGTCGTGCCTTGAGTTTGTGGGCAATTTAGGGGGAGGACTTTAGATGGTTTGGAACCTCGGCGGGAAAACCATAAAGGAGTTCGTGCGGAGAATAATTGGTACTTGAGTGGGGAGTAGTGTTGTACACGAACATGGCGTAAGGAACCTAGGTGTCCCACGACAGGGGATCTTTTTCAGGAGACACTCAATCTTTTTCACGACAGGAGAACTGAGGTATTCCGCTAGAGTTCGATGACTTATCTCTAGCGCTCCGTTAGACTGAGGGTGGTAAGGATTTGTTTACAACATCTTGATTCTGAGGAGTTTTGAAACTTCCTGAAACATTCCCGCGATTAAGTTAGCACCTTGATCAGTCAATATACTTTCAGGTATAGCCTTTTGTGGCTGTTTACCCCGTATCTTGAAATGAACGTATATCGGGCCGCAAAAGTCGACTCCGGAATTGATGAATGGTCGTGCAGGCTGGACGCGGTCAGGTTGCAAATTCCCCATTAGTTATGTCAATAGTTTAGGCTTGGCCTTGGCACAACGGACGCAGTGTTGTACGACGGCGCGGGCTAGGTTCTTGCCGCCGAGTGGCCAGAACTGTTGTCGTGCGATGGCGAGTAGAGCCTGAGGACCCGCATGCATATTTTCTGTGTGTAGCGCATTGAATAGCATCTTGGTGATTGGAGATTTGATGACTCGAGGCGTCCGCCTACCTGAAGGATTCCATCTTGTTTCAAAAGAGGGGTCAAGGAGCTGATTGAGCTACCCTTTGAAACTTCGCCATACTTGATTGTATGCTGGAGATCTTCCTTGAATCCTTGTTGCTGGACATGTTTGATTATCAAAGTTTGTGCGTCGTCTAGCTCTATCACTGTTGGAACGGGTGAAGTGTTCTCTCTGGAGCACCGTTTCGTGGCCTTGGTGAAGCGTAGAATATAGGCGATTATGCGCTGAAGACGTCTGAAGGAATTTTGATGATTAATGTTGAGTAGGAAGTCGTCATCTCTTGTGAATCCGTGACATGTGGATTGAATCTTAGTCCGTTGCTCTAGAGTGCATTCGTCTGGGTTTGGATTAAGATTCGGCCATGCGTCTTCTCTACCATGAAGGAAAAGTGGACCGAAAAACCATAAAGTGTTGTTGACTAATTTTCCAGGAGGAACGCCTCTTGATAATAGGTCGGCTGGATTATCCAATGATGGTACTTGTCGCCATTGCTCGGGGATGCTGGGCCTCTGTATGGCCGAAATGCGGTTGGCGACGAAGGTGTGGAAGCTCGATGACTCAGCCTTGATCCAACCGAGAACTATTGATGAATCGGTCCAAAGGAAGATTTGATTGGTGTTCAAATGCAGATCTGTTTTAATGTGCTGTTTGAGCTGTGTGGCCAATTTGGCGGCGCATAACTCGAGGCGAGGTAGTGTTATTTTCTTAATTGGTGCAACCTTAGACTTGGCATATAGTAATCGTACAATGACAACGTTGTCTCCCCCTACGGGCCTGATGTATGCGGCAGCACCATATGCCTTCTCTGAGGTATCAGCGAAAATATGTAGTTGTATTTGGGAGCTTGCTTTGTGCGCCAATACATGTCTGGGGAACGTTAGTTGGTTTAATGCGCTCAAGCCATCTCTGAAGCTGATCCATTTGGTATGTAGTTCTTGTGGAAGTGAAGCGTCCCAATTGAGTTTTAACTCCCACAGTTTCTGCACAAATAGCTTCGCCGTTATGACCACTGGAGCCAATATGCCCAATGGGTCAAAGATGTGTGCGATGTCAGAAGACGCGTATCGCTTTGTGACCCTTTGCGTAGGGATTAAGGTGCTTCGAATGGCGAAAGAATCAGATTTGGGTTGCCAGGTTAACCCCATCGTTTTGATGCTGTCATCGGAATGGTTACTGAAGTCTAGTTCAATTGCTTGATCCTCAGCTGGTATTTCTTTGAGTAGGTGAGGATGGTTTGCGCACCACTTACGAAGCCTTATGTCCGCGGTTTTCAGACATGATAACAATTCGGTTTGCTTTAGCAGGCAGGTGTGTAAGTGGTCCGACCCAGACAAAACGTCGTCCACATAAAATTCGTTTTTGAGCGATTGAGCGGCAAGGGGGTACTGGTCCTTCACATTGTCGGCCAGCATATGTAAGGTGCGCGTGGCGAAATAAGAACGTGACAGTGCAAAGCTGATAGCACTTCAACGGTTTATTAGCATCGTCCCTCCATCATATCAACTGGTATTTTTGGCCAGCTGGGTCAACTTGGATTTGCTGGTACATTTTTTCGATGTCCGCGGTGAAGACGTACCGAGGAAGGCAGAAGCGCAGTAAGATTGTGAAGACGTCGTCCTGAATGGCTGGTCCAACTGCCAAGACATTATTCAGTGACAGATTACTGGTTGTTTTCGCTGATGCATCGAAGACTACTCGTAATCTAGTCGTTGTGCTTTCAGGTCTGAGGACACAAAGATGTGGAAGGAAATAGTAGTGCTCTTCTACCATGGTCAAGCAGACTTCCTTCATATGACCCAACTCTATGTATTCCCTCATGAACTCGTTGTACTGCTGCCTTAAGGTTTGATCCTTAGCTTGTCTCCTTTGCAAGGAGCGGAAGCGTCGAAGTGCCGTGCCACTGGACTCACCCAATCCATGTGGATCGCATCTGAACGGAAGTCGGACGACGAACCGGCCGTGGTTGTCCCTTTTCGTAGTCTGGATGAAGAATTCCTCACATTTGTTTTCAGCAGCGGTATAATTATTTGAGCCATGTTCAGTTTCCTCAAGCTGCCAGAATTTTTGGATGTGGGAGTCCAATGTTTCATCTTCGCTGCATATTCCGCAGTGTGCGAGGTTAGTTCCTGAGCTGGGCGTGGCGATTCGGCCTTACACGGTCCAACCGAAAACCGTGTTCTGGAGTAAAGGAAGTTGCTCTCTCAATTTTATTTGACCAACAGAGAGAACTGAATAGAACAGCTCGGCTCCGATAAAAATGTCAATGGGACCAGGACGATGAAATTGTGGATCGGCCAATCTCATGTTGTCAGGAGTAGGCCAGGATGTCTTCTCGATATGTTGCGAGGGTTGCGGTGCTATTATTCTTGGTAAGACATTGAACGTCTATGCTTGTGCTGAAGTCAGTTATGTTGGAATGTATTTCGATGTTGGCTCTTGAGCGTGTGTCCTGTGCTATCGAACCGATCCCACCAATGGTAACTGAATGTCGCGTTTCTTGGAGGCCCAATCTTTTTAACAGTGTTTCTGAAATATAGTTTAGCTGGGAACCGGAGTCTAACAAGGCTCTTGCCTGAATTTAGTTTAGCCAGCTATCCGGGACCTTGATGAGGACCGTGCTTAACAGCGTGTAAGTGCCGACAGTTGAGAGAGTGCTGGAACTGAACTGGTGCTTCCTTAGTGCTTGAATCTGTGTGTGCTTGTATAAGTTAATAAATTTTTATTTATTATTTTATAAAAAAAACAAATTTTTAATTTTGCTTCTAAACGTTTTTATTCAAAGGCTTCCAAATAACAACTGAACTTAACTTAGAACTTAAATCTACTTATCACCTAGTTATGCTAACTCTACCTGTGCTTGCCCAACTTATTTCCCGTGGGAAATGAGTTCCCGCCGTCTGTCGAAATCCGATGCTCTTCGCGTGGAGTTGGTTTTTTGTTGAATTAAGTAAATTCCATGGGAACGACTGTTGCCGGGACAAGTCACGTTGCAGCAGCACAAGTCCAATTTTTTATTGGGGAACATTCGAGAATATAACGTTAAGTTATATGTTGGTTGTTGACCGCGGGAGTTGACTGGTTACTCGTAGCTTGAGAGCTTGGGTTGTTGTCCTCCAAATGAAGTAATGTATCGTGTTTCTTGGAGCACTTGTGGCAATTACCAGAGGGACATTGATTGGAGCGATGTCCTTTCTTGAGGCAATTAACGCAGCGACCAGCACGTTGTATGAGTTTAAGGCGCTTGTCAGGACTGTGATTGAGGAGACTGGAGCAGGAAAAGATTGGATGACCTCTTTTACACACGAAGCACGGCGTCCTTGAGGATACGACAGCTAATGCCCTTGGGGGTCGCCCTTCGCCGAAGTTATTGTCGTTAGAGGCGTTTCTTGAGGTTTTGTTGGGAAGGGATTCTAGTGACTGGAATCGCCTTTCCAGCAACGTGAGGAAGTGCTCCATAGACTGCAATTTCTTAGGATGTTCTAGGCCTTGCTCGTAAAGCGTGTGTGAAACTCCGTCTTGATTTTTGATGAGGATGTGGAGCAACAGAGGATCCCAGTTTTTGATGTCAATTTTGAGATTCGTTAATCTTAGCAGGCACTCTCGAGTTGTGTCATGGAGTGACTTGATGGCTGTGGCTGATTCGGTGTGAATGACAGATTGGTTCAATAATTTGTCAATGAGGGCTGCTACCAACAATCTGTCATTGTCATATCTGTCCTTGAGAAGGTTTCAAGCAGACAGATAGTTCGCGTCGGAGATTGTTAGGTGGCTGATACATCGCTCTGCTTCACCAGTTAAACTCGTCTTGAGGTACCACATTTTCTGCGCATTGCCCAGATTTTGTTCGTGAACCACTTGCAAGAACAGGTCATGAAACTGCTTCCAGCAGAGATAAATGGCTTCAAATTTTGGTAATGTGATGGTTGGCAGCTTAACCTTGGGCGAAACATCACTTGTGACTGGATGTGTGGATGGTGTAGAATGTTGTTGTAAGTCTATTATTGTAGACTCTACTTCGTCGGACAGCAAAAGATACGCTTCTTGATCAAATCCAGCAGCAATGGGGTCGTCTGTCATTCCCCAGATGGCATCATGCAGGGTCTCTAGGTTTGCCCACAGGCGTTCAATGGAACGACACTTTACGTCGTACACGACAGCGTTTTGTTGAGGAAGAAGTTTTTCGACTGAGTCCAAAGCGCGCCTTAATGAGACGATTGCAGCGTTAAATCTCCGTAGCGTGACCTGAAGGGGAGAACTTCCGGTGTTAGATGGCTTGGCATCTTCAGGCTTGTGACTGCTTGGTGCATTCTCCGTGGATTGAAAGCTTGCTTGACTGCTTAAGCGTAGTTTGACGTCATCGATAAACCACTTGTACAGCTCCTCTATGTTGGCAAAGTATTGTTTCGGGATATATGGATGACTGGTTTCGAGGTCATATTTAGCCCGAATACCGTAGTCCACAGATTGGAACGTCTCCCAGAGTTCCGTTATGGCCTTGGACTTGTTGACGACGTATTCGTCGTCTTTGTGTGTCGGAGAATCCTTCTTGTAGTTCCTTATATGCCTCTCGATTTCTCCTCCTGTCTCGTTCTGTTGTTTTGCGAGTTCTTCCAAAGAGGACATTCTTGAAGTGGAACGACGAGGGCAAACAGCGGCTTGAGTTAGTTGACTGCCACAAATGAGGTAATGTTGTCTCAGAATGTTGGGAGGGACGTCGATAGGATGGAAACTTCAGCTGTTTCTTCTTCAGGATGCTCGGGATGAAATGATCTTGACGGTATTCGCGGTTTGATGATTTGTCGCGACGGTGAACGGTTTAAAATTCGAGTAAACTTGCATGGTTTGGAGTTCGCGTGACGTGAATCATTTATTATAATTTATCGGATTTATATACATAAAAGATGCTTAGATTTGCTAAAATTTGTACACGTGTTGCTTAGTGACTAACTTTAATCAATTAAGGTGTGTAGTAATTTGAGTTCACATGGAAAGGCTTCGTTTTGATATTCACAAAAAAGAGTTTTCACGATGCATGCGCTTTTCGCTTAGGGCAATGGCATTTCAGGTGACAGGTGATCCAGGGCAAGGTCAGGTAAGTTTCTTTGATAATGGGAAATGCTGACGCGTGAAACTAAGTTCAGGTGAGTTTATGAATGTAATTTGATGATTTGTTGAAGGAACAAAAAACAGGTGAGTGGTACACTGCAGTACGTAATTATTTGGACATCAGGTACAGTGAGGTAAGGTTTTTGCGAACAACACCTCCAAAGAAGGAAACACCGTCAGCGAAATACAGATCGGGGGTGGAGGCAAGATTTAGAAGGGAAGTCGAGGCAGTCAGGCGCCAATTGTTAACCGCCGTGGGTCAGGAAGAACGATTGCGGTTGGGAAAAGAGATCCAGCGCCTCCATAATAACAGGAGAAAGTACCGCCAGGAGAAGAAGCGGTCGGACAGTGAGAAGAACCCCCGGCAGAGTACCTACGTTTCGACTCAGAGCGCATGTCTAGAATAAGGCTAGATTGTTAAATATTATTATTAGAATTTTGTATTAGTATTAGTGTTAATAAAACAAAAGTTGTCAACGAACCACCATCCGATCTTTGAGTCCATGCATTTTTCGTCTTTGTATAAACAAATCGACCCGGAGTGTACCCTCAGCGATTAAACAATTGCACGGTTTAGCACCACAAAAAAAAAGGTGTTAAACATTTGCATAACAACATCTGTCTTCCGTGTGAGTATCGTCCAGGCAAAAGTTGCACTTACTAGTTTCTCTGCTTCTGGTTGTTTGATTTACTTGGCGAGTTTGCCGTTCGTTCCTGTTTCCTTGGTTATTTCCGAAATTTTGTTGATTCCTAGGTCTTTGTGTGTTATAGTTTTGTGTTGTGTGACCATAGGATCTGCATGAGGAACAGAAGGGGGTCATTTGTCTTGTTCTACATTCCGCCATTATGTGACCCATTTTGCTGCAGAAGTTGCATCTTATTTGGCTTTTGTCGCGTCCTGTGTTATAATTAGATGAATTTCTGCGTTGTTGGTAGTTATTATTGTTATATGGGCGCTGTTATTGGTATTGATTTTGATTGTTCCTTTGGTTTGTTTGCCATCTATTTCGTGGGTTGTTATATTGGTTAGCTTGTTGATAATTATTATGATATACATTTGGTGCTGGGTTTGTGAACGGAGTTTGATTATTTGAGGTGTTAGGTACGATTCCCCCTTGCTGCATACATTGCTCGGTCTGTTCTAGTCTTACCATTTTATTCTTGATTCCTTCCAATGTTTTATCGACGTCTTGAAGTAGGTAAAATTTATAGTTTGAGTTAATAATGCCCATTTTGAAACGGTGAAGTCCAACTTCCTCTATTTCGGCCTTCAATCCGTCTCCACCATTTGTATATTGCACATCTGCTACGTTCTTGCAGCTGTTAATCAACTTGTTTACCCTGTTGAAGTATCCCAATAACGTTTCTGTAGGTAGTTGTTGTACATTTCTTAATTGGGTATATAATGTTAGGTAAGAAGTATTTTGTGTTAAATTCGATCTTAGCGTGGTAAATATATCTTCCAAAGTGTCCTGCTTGTATGATTTCTAGGGCTTAGAATGACCTCTTAGTCTTGTTGGCAAAAGCCTTACAAATGTGGCCTTGTTTTCGCTCTGTTTTCGAGGGTTGCCTTCCCCAGTTAGAATAGGTACATTGTTATACAGAACGTTATTCACTAGTGCTATATTTGCCATCTTTTTGGTTTTAATCTCGTATGTGTCCTGATAATTTGAGGTACTCCCGTTTGTTAATGTGTTTTTAGGACTCTTGGCGTTGGCGTTGGTTTGATTTTGTCACCTTTGTTGATTCATATACCAGGATCAGAGTATTATACCAGGATGTTCTTATATATTGTCTCCCGTTCCTGAGTTCTACTATATCTTGCCCTAGTTCTTCTGTCGAATTTGTGTTGTTCCCTTTTTGCATAGAAACTTGTTTGCTGCTTGATGCTTCGAAAACTTCGTTGTATAAATCTTGTTGTTGGTTGTTTACTGGATCAGTGGCAATTTCTTCATTATCTGTTTCAAAAATTGGGTCTGGATTGTCCAGCGTAAATGAGTTAATTCGTACCAGAAAATTCTTTTGTAGTGGAATTTTTGGGGTTGAGTGGGCCATATATTTGTTTGTCTTCTTTAAAGAAACTAAATTTAATGTTAATTCTCAATCTGTCTGTCACTAACTAACTAACTGAAATTCAAATTTCAAAACTTAAATTTTGTAAGTTAACTAGATTTAAATTTGTGGAAAAATTAACCTATTAGATTTAAATATAAAAAAGTTTTTACAGTAAAACTACAGTATGATTCTTTCCCCACATTACTCCCCTTCCAGTGTTTTACACGATACTAGTCTTGACTATCTGGGGAACAAAAGAATTCTATAAATTTCGTACATTAAAAGTTACAACTATTGATTGAAATTTTAATATATTTATTATTAAATTATTATGTGATAATATTTCAATTTATTATGAGCATTATTATTGTAATTGTTATTATTATTATTAATTTAATTTAATTATTATATTATAAATCTTACTTTTTTAAAATTCTTGTTAATTTTTTTTGTGTTAAATTGTTTCTTAATTTCTTTATTATCCAAAGTTGTTTCATTTACACTATCGATGCAAATATATGCAGGTTTCAACCCATCTATTGATATTTTAATTATTTTTCCTTCAAGATTTATGTCAAAAGTCTTTTGTTCTCGTTTAATAACCTCAAAAGGACCGTAATATGGCATTTGCAACGAGCCTTTTTTTTCTTCTTGACGTATAAAAACATTCTTGCAAGTTGATAGGCCTTTAAATACAAAGGGTTTTTTATTGGAGTGTCCTTTGACAATTGCAGGACGAAGATTTTGAAAATGATGTCTTAACTCCCGTATGAAATTCGATACATTGTCATTATCTTCAGAATTATTTAAAAGAAATTCACTTGGTAAACGAATTGGTTCGCCATATATTAATTCTGCAGAAGTTGTCTCTAAATCTTCTTTCCATGCTGCTCTTATACCAAGTAAAATTGTCGGTAAAATATCTGTCCATCTATAATTTTGATGACATATTATGGCTTCTTTCAGTTGTCTGTGAAATCTTTCAATTATTCCGTTTGACTGAGGATGGAAAGATGTTGTCCGAAAGTGAGCTGTACCTGTCAATCGATTCAAAGATTGAAACAAGTGTGACTCAAATTGACGTTCCTGATCTGTAGTCACCCTAGATGGAGTTCCGAACCTGCAAATCCATCCATTGTAGAAGTTCCTTGCAACTGTATCTGCATCTTGGTCTTGAAGTGGGAAAACCTCTGGCCAACGTGAAAATCTGTCGATGCAAGTGAGACAGTATCTGAAATTTTCGCAAGGTGGCAAAACAATAATGTCAATATGAACGTGTTGAAATCTTGATGTTGGTGGAATAAACGTTTCTAATTTAGCCGAAACATGTCTCGTTACTTTTGATCTTTGGCATTCTAAACACTCTTGTGCCCATTTTCTTGAGTCAGATTTGATCGAAGGCCAAACATAACGTTCAGTTATGAGGTTGACAGTATAACGAATTCCTGGATGAGCTAACAGATGAATGGAATTAAAGATCATTTTTCGAAAATGTTTAGGAATAAAAGGTCTGGCTCTTGAAGTTGAGATATCACAGTAAATCTGTTTAGAAGTTCCAGGTATCAACAATTTCTCTATTTGCAGCGAAGAATCTGTTGAATTATGATTGAGAAGATTTTGAAGTTCTTCATCACCTAACTGAATAATTATTGTGCTGAATAATTTATTGGTTCATTGATAGCTTCAATCCTTGACATAGTATCAGCAACTAAATTACCTTTTCCAGAAATATGTCTGACGTCTGTTGAAAATTGACTAATATAGTCTAACTGTCTTACTTGCCTTGGTGATGCTTTATCCAATTTCTGCTGGAAAGCAAATGTAATTGGCTTATGGTCAGTAAATATGATAAAGTCTCTTCCTTCAAGCATATGTCTAAATTGGTTAAATCTGTTGAGATTGTTCGTAAATGTTTAAAGTGTTCATCTTCATTTAATGATGCAACAAGAATATCGTCTTGGTAAACGAAACAAAAATCAAGACCACGAAGTATTTCATCAATAAAACGTTGAAAAGTTGGGGCTGCATTACGAAGTCCGAAACTCATGACCGGAAAATCGAATAAGCCGAAAGGAGTTGTGATTGCCGAAACAGGAATATGATTATAAGATAATTTTGTTTCTAAGATTATGAGCAAAATCATGGATATGCCTCACAGGATATCTATCAGGAATTGTTCCTGCATTTAAGGCTCTATAGTCTTCACAAGGCCTCCATTCATTATTTTTCTTAGGAACAATATGTCATGGAAAAGCCCAACAAGAAGAAAAAGGTCTCGCGATTCCTAGTTGTAACATTGCTTCAAATTCAATGTCAATTTTTCTGGAGCTAAACGTCTTGGTTTACAGGTTATTGGTTGTCCAGATGTTGTGCGGATGTAATGTTTGATTTAATGTTTTACCATTTGGTTCCGACCGTCAGGACGAGTAATATCTGGATATTGTTTTAAAAGTTCCAGAAAAGGAGATAGGTTGTTATTTGAAATAATTTTAATGTTTGATAAGCTAGTGACCATAACCAGTTTCTGAATCTATTAATCTTTTATGCTTAAGATCAATAAGCAAACCAAAATGAGCAATGAAATCTGCTCCAATTATTGGCTTTGCTACATCTGCTACCACTGTTATGTAAATTTTCTACATTACATTTCTTCTCTTGAAATGTAGAATTTCATCTGAAATAATTTTTACCAGTTGTTTTTCCTGATAGGTTCTTTTGAACCTTGTTCAGGACGCTGGAGGTATGGGGCAATTTGCCCGCTTTACCTCTTCTCTTTTTGAAGTATAGGCCATTTGGCAGACTTTACTTCATACTGTTGGAGACATATGGCCTGTGGCCCTTGTTATCTCTTGGTAGTCATTTTTGCCTGCATGGCCACGAGGCCTGAAGGCCATGTTACCCTTGAGTCAAAAAACACACGTTCTATGAGCCGTATATTTCTAGACTACCTATTTTCACAAATCAAACCTTAATTTATACTTAAATCTAGCTTACTCACTAATTTTCCCTACTCTTACCTTAATTGTAGAATGGAAATTCCATCGATTGGGTCATTGATCGAATGTCATTGCCGTTGATCGTTCCAATTATTGAAATCGATCAAGTCGTTGACCCAATCGATGCATTTTGCATTCATTCTTTAAATTTTCCCCAGAGTCAGCAGTAATGCTAACTCGAGCAAATATTTTTCAAAATTTAATTTTTCCTGAGTCAGCACAAATGCCGACTCGAGGAAAATATTTTTTCGCCAATGCATTTTTCACCTGAATCAGCAGAAATGCTGACTCAGGTGAAAATATTTCAACAACACTCATGACGTTTCCCATGGGTTAAGCCCTTGAGGAAGGTCATGGTTCCTTTTAAAAAGAACCGAAATTTGGTTCATAACACCACGAATTTCCAAGGAAAATTTCTCCTTAAACCAAAATTTAAAGTTATTACTGTTGGACCATAAGTTCCTATAATACCTCCATTTGCAGCAGTTAAATCAAACGAAGTACGTTTGAGTGGTCCTCTCATTAACTTTCGGGAAAAACACTCAAATCTGCACCAGAATCTATTAAATATTGCTTTTTTGAATTAAAATCTATGACAAACAAGCGGCATGTTGTTGAAATGTTGTCGGTTGCCGCCATGGTTGCCGCCATAGTCGACAACTTCTTTAGTTTTCCGTGTTAGATGAGAACGTACGTGGTTGTTTGCATTTAGTAGATTCGGTTCCAAATTTCCAATGCTACCAGCAAATTCCAGACTTGGGTGTATCGTTGTGTCTCTTCCTGGAAATAGATCTTTAACGAGATCGTGATCTTCCTCGGTAACTAGGCAATATTCTGGAAGGTCTTCCAGAAAAATATTCTTGTTTTTTAATATTATCTTGCTCTGCATTTATTGAATTGATTTCTCTTTGAAAGTCAGCCATTTGTAAAACTAATTGAGCAAATTTGAGTTTTAACATGCCTTCGATGTCGAAAGGTTGTTTTAATTCATTAATCGAATTAGTTTGTTCTTGTTTGGTTGTTTCCAAAATGGAACCAGCTAATTATGCCAATTTATTTAACGGAAGATCTTTATGAGCTGCTAAAATTGCCTGAGCAAGAGATGGAAGTCTTGCCATCCAAATAGTTCCAACAACTTCTTCACTAACTACTGTTCCTCCTAAGTTCCTTAATCTTCTAAAGAACTGAGATGGTTTAAGATCTCCCATAATTTCAAATTCTAATAATTTTCTGGTTTTAGATGTTTGAGAAGTTCCAATTCTGTTTATAATTTCCTCTTTTAATTTAGAATAGGGATTTTTGGCAGGTGGATTCATCACTAACTCCCTTATTTCTGCTCCATTTTGAATCCCTAAGTGAACAATGGAATGAGCAAATTTTGTTTGCTCAGTTGTAATATTTGCTGCTTCAAATGCTCTATCAGCAAAAGCAGACCAGAGTTCAGAATCATAAGGGACGAAAGTTGGGAGATGTAATCCAACTCTATCAATTTCTCTCCTATTGTTTGTTCCATTGTCTCCACTTTCTTCGTTACCAGGCATGATTATATTAATGAAAGGACAAGAGGCAAAGGATAGATATGAAATATTTTGATAAAAGAAGAAAGTCAGTCACTGCCTTGAAAATTTAATTATTTTTTGAACTTTTTAATTAAAAGTTATTATTATCGAACAAAAAATTAGATTATTCAGTCGTCAAGATTATTAATTTATTATTAATTCACTAGTTATTATTTTATTATTTTCGGGGTTTTATTTTTAGAAATCACTTTTTATTATTAAATTTTTAATATTATTTAATTCAATCAAAATATTATTATATTATATATGGTCAATAGTGGAACTTAAAATGTACTCACTGCGATAAGGTCAATTTTGAATCTTCTTTCTTCTTTTCTTCTTTTTTCTTACTTGAATCTTGTTTTACCTCCTTGCTTGATTTTTATTCTGTTCTTGAAAACGGGGTTACCAATTTTGTAGCGATTTAGTTATCACAAATGAGAGGATGCTACGAACCTCAAGGATTTCATTCATAAATGAAATCAGAATTTAAAAATTTATTTATTAATTATATTATTTAATTTTAACAATTTCAACTTAATTTCAATTCAAATTATCATTATTTTTTAAAGAAACTAAATTTAATGTTAATTCTCAATCTGTCTGTCACTAACTAACTAACTAAAATTCAAATTTCAAAACTTAAATTTTGTAAGTTAACTAGATTTAAATTTGTGGAAAAATTAACCTATTAGATTTAAATATATCAAAGTTTTTACAGTAAAACTATGTACAGTATGATTCTTTCACCACACTGTCATATATTCAAATTCCTTGACAGGGCAATCCTCACCCCTACCAATGAGCAGGCAACCAAGATAAATAGGAGAGTGCTTCCACTTCGCCTCACCGATGAGAGAGCGAACAAGTCAGTCAACACTGTACTTGCTGCGGATGAAGCAGGCCTGGAATACCTGCTCATGAGTTGACTCTCAGGATAGGACCACCGATCATACTGCTAAGAAATTTGAGCCCCATAAAACTGCACAACGGTACGCGATTGATAGTGCGAGATTTGCACAGATATATCATATAGGCAGGTAGAATGACTGGGTGTGGAACAGGAGAACCTGTCTTAATTCCCCGTATACCATTGATTCCGAGCATCTACCCGTTCCAGTTAAAGCGGTTGCAGTTCCTGTTAGTGTCTGCTTTGCCATGACTGTAAACAAATCTAAAGGGCAAACCCTGAAAGCTGCAGGGATTGAAGTTAGTGAAACTAAATGCTTCTCCCACGGTCTACTGTATATGGTTTGCTGCAGAGTCAGGGGTATTAACTCTCTTTTTTTCATGCCCCTGATGGAAAAACAGCTAACAGCCCTTCATAAGCTGTGAAATGCCTTAAGATTAAACACGTGTCAATGACGGGAAATTCGGCTAGTGCTTCATAAATAAATAATATAAGCTGGAAATGAAAAATGTTAAAAATGAAATGTTTAAAATTTGTAAAATGTTTAAAAGAATTTTTTTTAAATAATAACAATAAAATAAACATAACATAATAAAATCTTATATATAAAAATGGATGTTGGTATATTTGTTTGTCATTATAGACTACGAGACCGGTTGACCGATCACAATGAAAGTTGGTACATACATGTAGTTTCTTATGGAGAGGGATCTTATGTCATCCTTTTTTTGTAACTGCCCCCTAACACCCACCATCACTAATTATTCCTGTTTTTAGCGGCTTTTTGCCCAAAGTGGCTATACGAAGCAACCGAATGTGTTCATATATGACCGACTTATATTCTCATGACATTTCTAACTTTTTCCAGTGCATTGCATTTGTCTACGGTGTGTTTTTAAGATGCTTTCCATACAAAATCCCTACAAATTTTCGGAGTTTGATGGTTTTTTGATAAACCTAGACAACGTTTGACCGATGCACATAAAAATTTTTACATATGTATATGTAGTTTTTCATCGAGAAGGATACACTATACACCTTGTTGTAATCTATTTTTTACCTTTGATTTCCTGTTTTACCCAAACAACGTGTTTTGTTGTTGCGTGCTTAACAAATTTTCTTTCTCAATTTGAAGTAACATGATTTATTTTTCTTGTCTTTTTGAAAGAAAACTATTTTCCGTAATGTTGATAATGACAACATGCCAAACATATGTGAAAGTCATCACAAGATATACCACCACCTGCCACGTCTACGTAAACATTCCCCATCTCTTCCGCTCTTCAAAGGCAAATGAGCTAGACAGAGATGGCATGTTTACAAATGTGTACCACCCACACTTTGATGCGTTATTTCAATTTGCAAAAAATCGTTTGCTTCAATAATTCGACCATCAATCAGTCCTAGACATATAATAATACGAAAGGATTGGTTTTAATTTTTGAGAAAATTACATTTTGAATTTTTTGAATTTTAAAACTGCCAAATTATTTTTGTGAAAATTGGAGTGATATAATACAGCTAAGATGCGTATTTGTATTTTTTTTATCCATTGAATCCTGTATTTATCCATTGAATGCGTATTTGTATTTTTTGATATTTTAATTTTATTTTGATTTTTCTCTTAGAATTATAATAGTGCACAAATTATTTTTGTGAAAATTGGAGTGATATAATACGGCTAAGGTGCGTATTTGTATTTTTTTTTAATCCATTGAATCGTGATTTGAAGTTTTAGTTTTATCTTGATTTTTCCTTGAAATCCACCCGAAAATACCTCGAAATGCCACCCAAAAATCAAACATAGGAAAATCAACCAGAAATACGCGGCAAAAGTCAGACAGTAGAGCTACTGAAACATCGGCGGAGCGAGACAAACGCCAGGAAACTGAACGGATCAGAGCTTCTACTTCAAGAGCTTCTGAAACATCTGAAGAGCGAGACGCACGTATTGAAAACCTGCGAGTGCGAGCTTCTCTTTCAAAAACTACTGCAACACCCGAAGAGCGAGATGTACGACGTGAAGCTGAACGCTCACGGCAGAGTCGATCAAGAACGAGAATCGATCTCAAGAAAGCTGCGTTCAATTACAATAAAGACTACGATTACATAATGCATCGCGATGTTGTCATTGGTCCAATGACTTATTTTTGCTTTCATTGTCGCGCTTTGAAATTTCAAAAAGAAACGCCTGGCATGTGTTGCTCAAACGAACCACTTTTAACTTATGTGGCTGGCGCTACTCGGGAGTCCAAACACTTCCTAGAGCATATTCGGAAATACAACTCTTGCTTTCAAAGGACATCGTTTGGGGCGACGAATATTCTGAGATGTTGTAATTTCAATCCCACATTCAAAATGCAAGGGCAAGTGTATCATCAGACTGGGTCACTTCTTCCAGTACCGGAAGTAAACCCACAGTTTTTGCAAATTTATTTCATGGAGAATGTGGAGGAAGAAATTGATCGACGATGCGTCTTTAGTGTAGCAACGGATCGGAAAATTATTGCTGAATTCCCTGCATTACTCCACGAGCACAACTCTTTGGTCCGAGATTTCAAATCCGCATTAGAGACTGTAAGAGGGGATGATATGAAAGTCATTATCAGGGCAGACAAAACGCCTTTGAATGAGCATGAAAGAAGTTTCAATGCTCCAACGGCCCATGAAGAAGCAGCTGTAATTGTCGGAACAGATATTACCCGGCGAGATATTGTTATTAGCAGACCCGATCAAACTAAGCAACGTGTTGCTGAAACACACCGATCGTACGATGCCCTTCAATATCCAATTCTCTTTCGTCGAGGAGAAAATCGATATCATCTCGAATTGTATGTAACATATTCCGTCACAGGTGCTGCCACAATGAAAATGGTCAGTTGCATGGATTTTTATGCATATCGTATCATGATTCGAGACCAGCAATCTAACCACATTCTGAAGTGTCGTCAACTTTTCCAACAATTCATCGTTGATATGTACGCTAAAGACGAAAGCGAATGTCTAAATTACATTCGTAACAATCAATCGAAGCTTCCAGTCGAAGAGTATGTTCACTTGCGAGATGCAATTGCAAACGATGGAACAGTTGCAAACATTGGACGAATGGTTATACTTCCGGCTTCGTATACTGGAAGTATACCCATGCATGAATATGCTCAGGATGCTCTGACATATGTTCGCAAATACGGACGTCCAGATCTTTTCATTACGTTCACTTGCAATCCATCTTGGGCTGAAATCAAAGCTTAACTTATACCCGGCCAGCAACCATCCCATCGGCATGATCTCACAGCAAGAGTTTTCAAACAAAAATTGATACGTTTTATGGAGCTCATCACTAAAAACCATATATACGGAAAAACTTGCTGCTGGATGTATTTGATTTAATGGCAGAAAAGAGGTCTTTTGGAAAACTTTTGGATATAGGCGACGGCAAACTTCCGGTTGCACCAGAAACAAAGGAGATATCATTTCCAATGAACTTCTGTCAACTTCATTCATCAATTGAAGATCTTGAAAAGAAGGTTTTCCCGAACATCACATATAACTATAGAAACCACGGTTGGCTATGTGAACGAGCTATCTTAGCCCCAAAGAATGATGACGAAAATCGAATTAATAATAAGATTCAATTAGAAATTTCTGGTGTGGTTACAAAATACAAATCCATTGACACAGTTACAGAAGAGGATCAAGCTGTGAATTATCCAGTAGAATTTCTCAATTCATTGGAACCGGCTGGAATGCCACCGCACATATTGTAGTTGAAATTTGGCTCACCAATACTCTGCTCCTTCGGAATCTCAGCACGCCAAAGTTCTACAACCGAACCAGACTTTACGTGAAAAAACTGATGCCGAATCTAATTGAAGCAACAATAATAAACAGAAAATGTGAAGGAGATGATGTGCTAATTCTACGCATTCCAATGGTTCCCACTAATTTGCCCTTCACATTCAGACGACTACAGTTCGACGTACGTCTTGCTTTCGCAATGACAATTAACAAAGCTCAAGGCCAGTCACTGCGCGTTGTCGGTAAAAATTTAGAAAATGCATGTTTTTCGCATGGTCAACTATATGTAGCTTGCTCCAGAGTAGAAAGTCCAAGAGCTCTGTATATCCACACACCAAAAACCAAAAATATTGTTTATGCGTTACGCTGAGTATTAGCATTAGTTTAAATTATTTTGATTTGGTGTCATTGGGCTGAAAGTCAATTGAGTTATCAGAACTTTTTTTAACTTATGTGGCTGGAGCTAATCGGGAGGCCAAACCCATTCTAGAGCATATTCGGAAACACAATTCGTGATTTAAAATGACATCGTTAGGAGCGACGGTTATCGTGAGATATGCTAATTTCATGCCCACATTCAAGGTCCGAGGGCCAGTGTATCATCAGATTGGGTCACTTCTTCCACAGCTTCTCCAAATTTATTTCATGGAAAATGATCGGCGATGCGCACTTAGGGCATCAAGAGATCGGAAAATTATTGCTGAATTACGAGCATTATATCCGGAGTACAACTGTGCTTCTTCCACGACGGAGCTTCGCCTCATCGCGTTGTGGAAGTCTAAGTAGGGGCTGAGAACAGGTAGGGATCATTGGCAGAAGGCGGTATCCTTCAAATGAGTGTCTCAGTTTTTTAAAGTCTTCTCCTCCTAAAGATCCCGAAAGATAAGTGGGCTCTTAACAAATACGAAGACTGGCAGAAAAGATATATAGCAAGTAGGAATACATACCCAAGGATCGGTAAGAGCAAGAATTGTGATTATGGGCAGGCAAGGTGAAGAGCTGTATAGCTCCTTTCTGCGTGTCACCAGCGACTCTAGGAATATGGCTACGCCAGGGGTGTTTCCATCTGTACTCCAAACCAAAAAAGGAAAAACATTGTTTATCCAATTGCGTTACTCTAAACGTGAACATTTATTTAAATTATTTTAAGTGGGTTCAATTACGTAGCGAATGGATTATTCAAAAATTTTTTGAATCCACGTGAATTATTTAAAAAAAATCAAATGAATGAGTTTAAAAAATTAAATCTATATATTAATAGGCGACACGTTTTTTTGTTATCCCTTTTACAGGAAACCAGGTGGACTTACCACGATAAAAATTATACCAATCGAAAGATTAGTTTTTCCTCTATGTGCATCACCTAATTTTTTTTCTTAAATTTCATTATAAAATAGTTTAATTTTAAATTGAAATTAAAAAATTTAATGGGATAGTATGTGTGAATTGAGCACACGTATAGCGTAGATGATGCTTTTGGAAAGAATGTGTGCATGTGATTGTTTTGCTTTTTGGCTGGCAATATGCAACCATATGTGAATTTTTGGTTTGTGTCCCCGATAAATAACAAGTACTAAATTAGTCGAAAATCAAACCAAATGGATCAATCTTCTACTGGTGACACAAACCAAAAGAATTAACATATAATTCCTCTACGAAAAAATCAAAATATAGAACATACTTATTTAACATTATCATTTGCATAGAACATACGTTCGGCTGGATAACCAACCATTTATGCCAAATACATGCATTCTTTTCACTCAAACGCAATATCTATGCCAATCATAATGTGAGGGACAAATGCAGCCATATCACAGACAATAGTCATATGTTCATTCTTTTGCTTTTTGCGTGGAAGAAGGCAATCTTTGGCTAATAAAATTGCATTCTTCCAGCAAAAAGCCGAAACAATGAACATATGGCCACAGACAATAATATGGATGCATTACCATAGACAAATTCAAAGCCATCGTTTACTTATACCATTAGTTTTTGCTAATTTGATTAAAATATATGCAAATTTTGTTTTAAAAAATATGGAAAATCATAATTTAACAGTTATCTCTAGAAAACGCTATGTGAACTTCCACGAATAGTTATGGAAAGCGAGCGAAAGTCTGAATTTTATCATATTTCCCAACTTTTGTATGGGCCCACATTTAAAAACATAATTTAGAGATGGCCAAAAGTTGGGAAATGAAAAAATAAAAGGGGTTGATCATACCCACTAGAATGCTTGACTTAGCCGCTACGAGCAAAAAACTGTTTAAAATTGAAAATCTGAAATTATATCATATATCCAAACTTTTGTCTGCTCACCTTTAAAACCTCAATTTAGAGAAAAAGGAAAAGGTTGGAAATGAAAATTGGTTCGTTTGTACGGAAACTCCAGATATATTTTAATTACAATATATATGTATTTCCCACAACTTCATAATTTAATTAAAAACCATATGATCCACGGTACATGTGGCTTATTGAATCGTATCCCCGTCCGTATGAGAGACGGTAAATGCAGCAAAAGCTTTTCTAAGGACTTTTACAAGACAACTCAAGCTAATGTTAGATGCGTCGTGTGAATGTTATAACAGTTGACTTTCGTGGCCACTCTGTTGACAACCGTTATGCTGTTCCTTAAAATCCATATCTTCTAGCGAAATTTGATTGCTACTTAAAGTTCTTGGCACAGTTAAGAGCCTAAAATATATGTACAAATATGTTTATGAGGGATAAGACTGTGCCTCGTTACAGTTTGGAAGAGTTTGAGGTGGAGTTGGAAAAGAAATGGAAAAAACCTCAAAGAGGAAGTAATAGAGCTATTGCTATATTATTTTATGTTTTATGTTGAGTTGTTTCATTTGAGACTATTTTGCTTCATGTTCGAGGTGCCATCAGGATTTGGGTACTGTTGGGAACATTATTTACTGCACATTTTCAGCACATGCACGACGTATCGCATGAAATGATGGAGAGTGGCGTGAATATTTATTAGAAGTAAAAGAGTGTAAGTCCTCTCAGCAGTTAAGAAACTTATTTGCCATATCCTATTTGTGGTATGAACGTTCCTACAAATGCTTTGATTTGTAAATACAAATGATTTGTGGAGTGAATTCGAAATGTTCATGTGTGAAGACTTTTAAGGAATTCTCCAGAAAATGATTCATATAACCGTGCTTTATTAGCTATTGAGGAAATTTTGTTCAGTAAACGATTCATTCGGTACTTCAACTCACCTTTTCGGAGGTACGACTATTTTACTCTGTGGAGATTTTTGACGAATATTGCCAGCTATATCTCACTGTACACGTGTACCACTTATTGAGAATTGCCTTACTTCATGGTCCGATTTTTCAAAATTCCACAAAATAACTTTTACCCAAAACATCAGAGCTTCACCTTATGAGATTGAATTCCTTGAATTTCTTAAATCTCTTGGTAATGGAACTTTACCCACATTTTCAGATTACAGCCAAGATGTTATTGAAATTCCTTCCCATTTAGTTAGCCGCAACTTCATGATTGCAGATACTTATGGCAATGTATCTGAAACCATAAAGTCTAACGCTATTCTCAATTCGGTTATATTAGCACCCAAATATGAAAACTGCACTTTCATCGATGCAGAAATCTTTAACAGTTTGTCCGGAGAGGAACGAATATATTTGAGTTCCGATTACATCTTGAGTGACGATTATAGAGAGCAAAATAATTTTCCAGTAGAATTTTTAAACTCAGTTGATGTAAGTGGGCTCCCGATCCCACAAATTTACTTTCAAAACCAAATTGCATACTTTTACTTATTCGCAATTTGAGTACAGTACATGACTTGCTTGATCAATGGTACGTCTATTCGTTTAGTTCAAATGCAAGACAAAATTGTTTGGATTGTGAGATTTTAGCAGGAGTTTTCCGAAACACGCGTATTTTGACACCACAAATAAACCTTAATTATACAAGTACACTTCAGTCTTTTTCCTTTCAAAAAACTCAATTTCCCGTCATTCTGGCTTTTGCGATGACATTTACTAAATCCCATAAACCCCGAACGTTTCAAAAAGAAGGAATCTTACTCAAACTACCTATATTTTCTCACCGATAATTGTATGTTGTAGCCAATAGAGTTAGATCGTTCGGTCGATTGCGTGTCTATATGTATTTCTGAAACACAAGGCCAAGGTCATTTGGCAGAAGATGAAAGAATTTTTACAAAAGTATTTTGCATGAGAAAATTTTAAGATCCTTTAAGATCCGCAACCGCACCCGCGAGGTTTTCGATAATTATAGATAGGGCCTCATTCAATATAGATGTAGGTACCTGGACGTGCAAAATGAGCTGAAATGATTGCTACTACAGTCTGAACTAAATAACCTTTTTACTTACAATGCTACTGTATATATAGCGCCACGCGCGAGCTATTAGAGTGAGCGTAGCGAACGGCGGGGGTTGGCGAGCGTAGCGAGCAGGGGGTGCCCCCTAGTTTATATAAAATGAAAATAATGGAATCTTATTGATATGAGCAATCTTTCATTGTTTACCATTTTCCTTCAACGAATTACATTGTTGTTTCGGGATTAAACATAGATCAGCCATTTTTATATGTACAGAAAAAGTAAATTAACATACACAGGCTGAGCAACGTCTGCCGGGTTCTGCTAGTAAATAATAAAATAATTAGAAATTTAAAAAAACAATAATCTAAAAGAAAATATTAAGTGAAAGTGAAGTGCAGTGAAAAGGGTTTTTGTGCTTCAGGTGAGCATAAGTCAAACCCCAACCTAATTGATCTCTGGGGCTCGAATCCTGCCCGCATCTCTAGAGTCCAGCGCGTCCTCGACTTAAGATAAAACAGGTTCAATCCACAGCCATCCAGGAAACACAACCCCCAACAGACAAAGGGAATTCATCAGAAGAAGCAGCCATCAGAACATGAAGCCGTGAGCTTATACTTATAATAGTTTGAAAGAAAAACCTTAAAATATTTAATTCATATATATCCATAAGAAACCTTTTGAGAGCCCCTATAATTTGTGTTTGAATTTAAAAATTTATAAAATTTAACTAAATCTAATAAACCAAATTGATTCGCGCCTAATAGAAATCCAAGATTTCCCCTACATACGGCTGGAGTTTTGAGCAGTCTATTAGGCAAGGGAATCGTCACGTTAATATTCCAGAAATCCTGTGATAATAACAAAATACTAATAAATTAACATATACACTATCTTCTCATATCCTTTCGCCGACCTATTTTATGAGCTATTTATCAAATAGGCTCCTATAATAAATAATCATAAAGTCTATACTATAATTAATACGCCAACATAAATTTTGTGACCCCTGCAACGGGCAAACTACTTGTCCGATTTTGATAAAAAAGCACAATTTAAAACATATTTTGTCGAAGATGTGCAGAATATAATTTTAATTGAAATTGGTCAATTAGTTTACCCGTATTTAATGAAAATAATATCAGTGCATTTGTTGTTCTATTCACCATGCATTGATAAGAGCATGTGCAAAAGATTATTGTTGAAGAGAGAAATCGACAACTTCTTTGCTCATGGTCTTATCAGAGCGTGAGCAATGCATATGCGTGAGGGTGAGTCATATGTACATGTGCCTTTGTTGTGTGAAATTCTTTTCAGTGTGACCAGGTTTCGATTCAACTTAATGCTAGATGTTCGGCTTAAATCTGCTAAATTCTGCTAAACTTTTTGATGGTAGTTTTGACACCAATTGATAATAGTTTTCAAACTTAATTCCTTACTTTAAGTATCATCTTTCTCTGGTGTGTCGGTATTTTGATAAGGAGGTGTTAAGTTTTGGGCCATGTTGGTTACATATTTTGAGGGTATAAAATTGAAGGACCCATCCTGTTCTTTTACTGCCTTTTTGACATGGAGGATTTCCGAAACGTGCTCATTCGTAAATTTGTTCCGCAGGTCGGTTTTCAAGTTATTCATTTGAGAGAATATTGGATCATAAGCCGTATTGGAAATGTGGCTCCAAGAGGTTTCAGTGCTGATTGTCGTGCAACCAGAACCTCCTCCCGATTCTAGATTATTCACTGCTCTGTCCAATTTTAGCTTCCTGTATTTGGTGTCAATTTTGTATGTCAGGCTCATATAAAAAATTCGAAATCTTTGTAAAATATCATTTTGCGGAACAAGAAATTGCATTTTGCTCAAATATTTTAATATTAAGTAATCCCGATTATCAAAATAAAATCTAGAAAGTTATTAAAGACCGAATCCAACCAAGTTTGTGCTGAAGTTTGATTTGATTATGCTAAAACCTGCCAAATTTTTCTGTTCTGTGACATAATCTGCTTAGTCTTAAATTGGTTGTTAAATTCTTCTAAAATCACAGGTTTCTGTTAAATCTGTTCATACTGATTCTTTTTCTTATGCTTTCATCAGAGAATGAGCAATTATATGCGTGAGTTTGAGTGATATATATATATATATATATATATGCCTATGGGGTGCGTTATTCTTTTGTTCATGCTCTTATCAGAGCCTGAGCAATGCACATGCGGAAGCGTGAATAAGAGAAATTGTCCATTTACACAGCCAATAGTCATATATCCATAAGGCTCACACTTCCGCATATGCATTGCTCATGCTCTTATCAGAGAATTACGCACTATCTACATATGGCTCTGAGCTGTGTGAATGGACAATTTCTCTCCATATGGATAGATGCGTTTGTGCTGCAGTGTGACCAAATGTATATAAAAATTAGAGATGGTATTCAAATCACATTTGATTCGAATGATTCGAATTTTCGGGTTGATTCTGATTATCACACCCGATAGCGGTTTGAGAAAAATATATATTTTCAAGAAAAAAACTTTGTTAAAAAGTCAAAACGAGAAAAAATGGAACCAATCCTAATTGTCTCAAATATAAGTTAGGTTTGCCGCGGAATGAAAAATTCTAATTTTTGCCGGGTGATTCGGATATTTATTTTCGATTCGAGTCCCATCACTTATTCAAATCGCTAAACTCGCAAAATTCTGTTAAATCTGGTCACACTGATTCTTTTGCTCATACTTTTATCAGATCGTGAGCAATGTACACGCGTGAAGGTAAGCCATATGTAGATATGCCATTGTGGTGTGAAATTCTTTTCAGTGTGACCAGATTTGGATCCAACTTTATGCTAGATGTTCGAGTAAAATCTGCCAAACTCTGCAAAACTTTCTGATAGTACTTTTGGTACTTTTTGATAATAGTTTTCAAACTTATTTCTTAGTTTTAATTATCATCTTTCTCTAGTGTGTCGGTATTTTGATAAAGAAGTGTTGAGTTTTTGTAGTTGGTAAATTTTGAAACTATGTATATTGAACAAAAATCCGAATTCTTCGTAAATAACATTTTACGGATCAAATTTGATATCTTTTTGATAAACTACAAGGCGAGAGTGATTCTACTCGCTCAAAAATTGGTATACTAAAAGACCCAATCAGTGAGTGTATCAAATTAAAGTAAAATTTAAATTATATTGATTTTTAAAATTTTTTTTATAATGGAGGAATATGTTCTACAGACTGTGTCGCCTGAGTGCAATGATTTATATCGCGCCAATTCAATCGCTGTTAGTTATTGGAGACTTTGAAATTGTATCAAATCTGTACATATATCCACTCAACTTTCTAAACAATTCATTTTCTTTCTTAGAATGGCAAAAAATATCTGTAGTCGATGTTAATAGTGTATCGAAGGCGAACATAAGGAATCTTATTGGCTTTTTTCACAAATGTGTTTAAGTGCACGATTTAAGGCACTATGTAATATTAATTTTACACTATTTTTTTCATTTTGTTGTTCTTCTATTTTAAATTCTTATTGACGTGATAACGTCTTATAAATCGATGGCCGGCTGCACAAATGAAAACTCGTGACTCATTGTCACGTTCCGCCTGAGCTGAGCGGACGAATGAGAGATTCGTACAATACGTTAAAACTAATACGCGTATGAGATTGGATTCATGAGAGATTCGTTCATACGCATATTAGTGTGGATTCAAGAATCTCTCAAGAATCCAAACTAATACGCGTATGAGATTGGATTCATGAGAGATTCGTTCATACGCGTATTTTTGTGGATTCAAGAATCTCTCATGAATCCAAACTAATACGCGTTTGTGCGAATAAATAAATTTTTAATACATAGCATATTGTTACTTATAATTAATCTACATAATTTAAGTAAAAAAATTTATTGAAAAAATTTACATTTGCAATTAGCTCCTTCTTTGTATTCTATAAAATAATGATAATTCAGTGAAAATAATTCAATTCAATTCATAAAAGTAGGCAATTTTTCATCAATGTTTTCTTATGACGTTTTCACGTAAAATTATCGTCCGTAAACCGACTTTACAGACATTCAATCTTTTATAATAATAATTTTAATTGGAATCGTTTCAGACTCTTACATGTCGGTTCATGTCTGTTTCTTTAGAAAACGGTTGTCGACGGATGTTTGAAGATAAACTCTTTAGGATCCTTTGGTTTTTTTGCTTTCTAGAGTACCAATAAATCAACAAAAAGCTTATCTTCTGATTTCCATTCGCCGACCTATTTTGCTGAGCTATTTATCAAATGGGCTCGAGTCCCTGGCCGCGTTAGATGACATAATCGCATTTCTTTTAGTTGTGTCGGGAGGAACGTAGGCTTGATGAGCGTTTCACGCCCCATCCTTTTTCCAGGTTGCGTCTTAAAAAGGGGAACAAGAAAAACGAAAAACATTTTATATGAACCATAAAATGAAAATATTAGTTTCGGTTCGTGGTTCTTACTTTCGATCATCCGTGGTCGGAGTTTGTTCATGGTTACTGTTCGTACCTCTCATAACTATATATATATACGTCGAGTTGTCTTGCAGTTATTGATTGACTGTTTATTCTTGTCCGAATTCTGCTCAGTCACCCTATGTTCTTTTCTAAATAGTGTTACAAGGATCCAACGACGGTACCTCATTATGTAACACGTCAAATGGAATAAGGCCAGCGTTACTAGATTGGTGTTCCATTTTGTGGTGTATTCGTTTACGAAACTCGGACGATTCAATTAAATTTTCTCAAAATTCTAATATTTACGATTTATTCTAAACTCAAACTATTCAATTTAATTTTCTCACAATTATAATATACTAGAAAAAAAAGCCAAAAAAAATTATAGATATTTATCATAAAAACGTCAACTTTGTTGAGTTCATGATGTTAGATGTTGAATATCAGGTTGGAACTTTGATGCACTTGGCTTTTCAGATTTACTTTGCGTCCCGCGTAGTGCACTCATAATTATTATATGTAACTAATATGTATAAGAAGTTTTCGCGAAAACGTTGGCAGAATGCGTCGCTATCTCCCAGAGCAAGGGACGGGGACCCCTTTTCGCATGTTGCCCCATAATGCTCTTTTTATATTTTCTTGGAATTCAACTTTAATTTCTATAAGTTTTCAAAAATCCGTCCTTATTTGGGAAATATTTCCTTGTTCGCAATGTTTGGTGTGAAGACTGCTTCAGATCCTGGTATGAGTTTGCCTTGATATGGTTCATGTAATATCTTTATTTTATCATATATTTTTTTAAAATTCAATTTAAATTATTATAAGTTTTTATAAATTCGTTCTTATTTGGAAAATATTTCCTTGTACACAATGTCTCGTGTGAAGACTGCGTAACTAATATGTATAAGAAGTTTTCGCGAAAACGTTGGCAGAAAGCGTCGCTATCTCCCAGGGCAAGGGACGGGGACCCCTTTTCGCATGTTGCCCCATAATTCTCTTTTTATATTTTCTTGGAATTCAACTTTAATTTCTATAAGTTTTCAAAAATCCGTCCTTATTTGGGAAATATTTCCTTGTACGCAATGTTTGGTGTGAAGACTGCTTCAGATCCTGGTATGAGTTTGCCTTGATATGGTTCATGTAATATCTTGATTTTATCATATATTTTTTTTAAATTCAACTTTACTTTTTATAAGTTTTATAAATCCGTCCTTATTTTGAAAATATATCCTTGTATGCAATGTTTGGTATGATGACTGCTCCAGATCCTGGTATGAGTTTGCCTTGATATGGTCCATTTAATATCTTGATTTTATCATATATTTTTTAAAATTCAACTTTACTTTTTAAAGTTTTTATAAATCCGTCCTTATTTTGAAAATGTTTCCTTGTATGCAATGTTTGGTGTGAAGACTGCTTCAGATCCTGGTATGAGTTTGCCTTGATGTGGTCCATTTAATATCTTGATTTTATCATATATTTTTTTTAAATTCAACTTTACTTTTTATAAGTTTTATAAGTCCGTCCTTATTTTGAAAATGTTTCCTTGTATGCAATGTTTAGTGTGAAGACTGCTTCAGATCCTGGTATGAGTTTGCCTTGATGTGGTCCATTTAATATCTTGATTTTATCATATATTTTTTTTAAATTCAACTTTACTTTTTATAAGTTTTATAAATCCGTCCTTATTTTGAAAATATTTCCTTGTATGCAATGTTTGGTATGATGACTGCTCCAGATCCTGGTATGAGTTTGCCTTGATATGGTCCATTTAATATCTTGATTTTATCATATATTTTTTAAAATTCAACTTTACTTTTTAAAGTTTTTATAAATCCGTCCTTATTTTGAAAATGTTTCCTTGTATGCAATGTTTAGTGTGAAGACTGCTTCAGATCCTGGTATGAGTTTGCCTTGATATGGTCCATTTAATATCTTGATTGTATCATATATTTTTTAAAATTCAACTTTACTTTTTAAAGTTTTCAAAAATCCGTCCTTATTTTGAAAATGTTTCCTTGTATGCAATGTTTGGTGTGAAGACTGATTCAGATCCTGGTATGAGTTTGCCTTGATGTGGTCCATTTAATATCTTGATTTTATCATATATTTTTTTTAAATTCAACGTAAATTTTTATAAGTTTTTATAAATTTGTCCTTATTTGGAAAATATTTCCTTGTACACAATGTTTCTAGTGAAGACTGCTTCAGATCCAGGTATGAGGTTGCCTTGATGTGGTCCGTTTAATATTTTGATTTTAACACACGAAGATTTTCGTACTCTTGACAGTGCTACATATAATTGGCCATGAGCAAATACAGGCTCCGGTAAAAACAATCCAACTTTTTCAAGGGTTTGCCCTTGTGCTTTATTGATGGTCATGGCAAAAGCCAATTTAATTGGGAATTGTCTTCTTCGCAAAACGAAAGGCAAATCAGGATTTACCGGTGCCAAGTCTATCCTTGGAATAAATACTATATCCTTTTCAGCGCTGCCTGTAAGCACTTCTGCAATCACTAAATTAGGTTTCAGTTCTTTAACCGCCAATCTTGTTCCATTACAAAGACCACGTTTAGTGTTAAGATTTCTTAATAAAATCACAATACTTCCAATGCATAGCTTAAGCTTATGGAGCGGCATACCGGACGGTTGAAGTTCATTAAGAAATTCGATGGGGTAATTTTGTTTATCCTCATCATTTGCATCGTCAATTGAGTCAGAACTAAAATAAGTACAGCACTCTCCTGTGAAACGTATCAAAACCTCTTCATTTACTTTATCGACATCTGAGTTCTTTGGGCATAAAATTGCAATTTTAGAATATCTATTGACTTCATTAGGAGATAATGTTTCGCCGAAAATTTCTGTTATGATTGAATCTTTGCATATAAGATTCATAGGAATTTCTATTATGTCGGTAGATAATCCATATTCGTTTGTTAATGTTCCATCACCTAGTTTGATCAACCAATCGCTATATTCTAGATCAATGGATCTTACATTATTATGTAGCTTTAGTATTTTAAATGTTTGCCACAAACTTGAAAATTTTATGCGTTGTTCGACAATTGCTGCTTGATTTCCACGAACTACAACTGGAAGTGTCTGCCTGAAATCTCCTCCAAGAAGTATGGGTTTACCTCCAAAGGGGCAATCATTCCTCATTATCTCCTTTAATAATTTGTCAACAGCTTTCAGGGCAACCCCTGGGGCCATAGTTGATTCATCCCATATTATAAGTTTGCATTTTCGAATTAACTCAGCGTCCTTGGATGTCATTCTCATAGAAGATGTGGAAGTGTCTAATGTTGGTACAGGTAATTTAAATTGGGAATGATAAGTTCGGCCTCCGTCAAGAAGATTTGCTGCAATGCCTGTTGAAGCCACAGCTAAAGAAATGTTTGATTCTCCACGAATTGAACAAAGTAATGTTTTGTACAAATATGTTTTTCCTGCACCTCCTGGACCATCAACAAAATAACACTTTGGCAAATGGGAATCATTATTAACAGCATTCATAATGGTATCAAAAACAATTTTTTGCTCCTGATTTAACGATAAAGCCAAAGCTTGACCGTTTTGTTTTTCGAGAGATGCATCGTAGTGTTGAATTGAAACTCCTAAATTATTTGGGGGACATGGAAGTCCAAAATCGGAACACTTTTTACCATGGAGTTGAAGAGTGTCTTGAATATCCCTGAGGGCAAACATTTCACACTGTGAACAGTTGTCATTATGATGTACATGCCGATGCATAAAATCTTCACATAGTTCGTTTTTATATTTGTCAAAAAGGTGAGCTGCATTAGATGGAGATGCAAATATACAAATATATGCAAACAGATCTCTTAGCTGACGTGGCATGCTCACAACTATTGCATCTGCAAGGGAACTATCCCAGGTTGCATCATCATTAAATAAACCACGTCGTTGCGCTGCTTCTTTATATGTTGAGCTTGTATGACTTCCACACGTTTTCAGGTCATCGAAAGATTTAACTCCTGGGACATGAAGAAGTAATAATCGTAAGCAAAATCTTTCAGTTTCATTCATGTTTACTGAATACATGCGTCCTATGACACTATTACCACCTCTTTTTCGAGCTTTCCATGTGCCTGCATTTTTATCAAATACGTACTTGTTTGGTATATCATGATAAAGGAAAAAAAAGCAAAGCATTTGCATTTTCATCAATTTGATTAAGCTTAAAGAACGCTGTCAGCATTGTGTCTCTTGCTGCGGCTTGGCCAATTCTTTCTTGAATGTTTGCTTCGGTAAATATAATTGTTTGTTCATCAGGGAGATGGATTGGCAGCCTTATGATACTGTGCGATTGCTCATGCATTTTAAAACCGAAGAGACGCCAAGCAGCTTCAGGAGCACTAACGTACCTCGCATCCATGAATGTTTTTATTCCATCATGGTTTAAGCTACTATGCTGAGCTATTGTTATATTAGCACAATCATGGCCCTTATACACATACTTAAATAAGTATTTCACACTTTGAATAGATGCGCAGCTTTCAACATTTATATGGCAATTATACTTGAGACACAAATACGAATTGTATGGTACAATCCATCCATTGTCTACAATGCTTCCACTGACTGTAGTAGTACCAGTATTACGCCTCCTGTATTTAGGGTAACCATCACTGTTTGCTATTGTTTCATTCTGGAAGGGTTTGGGAAAGTTTTTGCTACACTTGCCATTGACCATGCATGGCGCCCCTTGGTTCTTTTCTCCACATGGTCCATGTAACATGTGTTTTGTCACTATAGCATGAAGTCTTGGGCAAGTATTAACGTCCGGTATCTCCGCTGATATTACTTTATCGAGTGATGCTGCATCCTTTGGTTTATCCTCGTTTTTAACAATGAAGAGAATATGTGCATGTGGAAGTCCTCGTTTTTGGAATTCAATCACATAAACCTTCGCCAGCAAAGTACCAAAAATATGTTTATTGGAAATATCTTTTATTAGTTCCGCCAGTTTTATTTTGAACACGCGCGCTACCAAATCAGGTCTATATACAGAAGACTGTCCGTCTAATAGATTGTCGGTGATTTCAATCCATTTAGGATTACATGTCATGGTAATAAAAAAATCCGGTTCACCATATTTTCTTACTATGGCCATAGCATCCTGATAATTCTGGGCCATATTTCTGGGACTGCCTTGAAAAGATGATGGAAGAATTATTGCAGTTCCAGGGAGTAAGCCTTGTTTTACAGCCTCACTTTGGAGGTAATCCATTAAGCCAGTATATTTTTCAGCTCGTAGTTTACTTTGATTTTGTCGAATGTAATTTAGTCGATTTGCTTCGGTTTTTATATACGCATCAACAAAATATTGTTGAGTTAACTTACCACCACATAGAAAGGCATTGAATTCCTCACGAACAGATAACCGATATCCGTAGTATTGCATTTGGGTAATTCTAGTCCTTGGATTTCGAGTTTGCATATTTCTCATATTTAATAGTGTAGGAGGTTGAAATAGAGGCAAATCTACCCCCCAACTTTGGTTTCCAAACGGAAAGAACAAAGGGTATACCATTGGCTCTAAATTAGGATCAAGGACGCTAATTCGTTCAGTTTTACGTGAATTTGAGTTAGTTCTGTTTTCTCGACAATAAATTATAAGATCACGTTCAAGTGGTGGTTCGCCATCAGCATTCTGAAAAATATATGCAATTTCGTTTGATCTAGGTGCATTATATCTACGTTGATCAGATCTTCGGTCATGTACTATTGCCATGCTAATTATTGGCGGTTCCAAATTATTTACTGCAGCATCAAAAATTGATTCCTGTTCTACTTCATAAAGCATTTTGAAAGCTTTACCAAAAGGATTTATGGTAGCCATGAAAGTACTTAACTCCCGCATGAGTTGAGGATTACACTTTGCATTTTCTGGCATTCCCATTCGCTGTTCCAAAGCTCCTTCTGGTTCCAGAACATACAGCTGTGCAAATTTCCTTTGGCCTCCATTTTCCGGATGCAGAGCTCCTGCTCTATGATAAACTTGTCCATGTATACGGAAACAATAAGGACCGTGTCCTGGTGGTGGAGCAATATTAGCACCCATTGACGCAAATGCCAAAGAACTGTTTATTGATCGTATATTGTTAAAAAAATTTTTTGAATGTTCATGCTGATTAGTCATCAATGCCTTAAGAATTGGTGGTATGGGTATTGAATCCAAAACAACCTTTCCCTTCTGACAACACTCTGTAAAGCGTTTGTCTTGCGGTAACTCATTTAAAAAGTGCTTTGCTTTACATGAACTGCATTCAATATTCATTGCACCGCATGTGAACTCTAATACATTCAATTCATTGAAATTCGCAGTAATATCCAGTACATTATTTCTTTGTTCTGCTCCTCGACCCTGTCTGCGTCTACTGTTTCGATTTTCGCGGGTCTCGTTGGTTTCCTGGGATCTACGATGCTCATTAAAGGTCTGCCTTTCCTCTTGGGTCATATTTTGTCGTACTATCCGTTGAAGCTCAATTCTTCTTCGTTTTGACGCAACTCGTTCCGTGTCGGTTAATCTAGGCCGCCCATGCATTCTAAAATCCGTTAGTTCTTAAAGCAATCAAGAAGAAGAAACGAAAAGAAATCCTAGACTCAAGAAAAGAATATAAAAATTTTCAAAAGTAAATATTATTGAATATAAAATAAATTTAAAAAAAGAAGATAAATTAAAAAAGAAGAAATTTTTGTATCCACAACGAAATATTTTTGTATCGAAAAGCTGCTTTGAAAACTGTGCGTGTGATCAATAAACATATCAATTCACGACAATGCTCGCAAAGGAACTAACTAAGTAAGACAATGCTCGCAAAGGTTTCATTCCCAAAAAGGAAGGAGACACATCCCGTGAGGTGGAGAACGGATTTTCCTCGCTTTAAGAGATTGACCGTGAGGTAGAGAACAGTTATTCTGCTTTCAGAGGGTGGATAAGTAAGGAGGGGAAATGCTCGTGCGAGCAATCTTTTCGCAATTTTAATCCTTATTTTCAAGCAAAACTCTCAAGTTCAGTATATCAATAAGTACTGTTTTTTACTGAACTTGAGAGTTTTGCATTCCCGCGTGGAACGGAAAACAGGGGAATTTCTCACAATTTTCCGTTCCGTACGTTTTGCGTTCCCGCGCGGAACGGAAAATTTTGAGAAAACTTCTCGCACAGGCACTTCCCCTGTTTTCCGCTCCGCGCGGGAACGCCAACTCTCAATTTCACTAAAAATCAGTATGATTTTCTCTCGTGCTTACTGATATTTGCTGAACTTGAGAGTTTTGCACTCCCGCGCGGGACAGAAAGTTTTGAGAAAACTTCTCGCACAGGCACTTCCCCTGCTTTCCGCTCCGCGCGGGAACGCCGACACTCAATTTCAGTAAAAATCAGTATGATTTTCGCCGGTGCGAATAAGTTTCTCAGAATTTTTCGTTCCGTACGTTTTGCGTTCCCGCGCGGAACAGAAAATTTTGAGAAAACTTCTCGCACAGGCACTTCCCCTGCTTTCCGCTCCGCGCGGGAACGCCACCTCTCAATTTCAGTAAAAATCAGTATGATTTTCGCCGGTGCTTACTGATATTTACTGAACTTGAGAGTTTTGCACTCCCGCGCGGAACAGAAAATTTTGAGAAAACTTCTCGCACAGGCACTTCCCCTGCTTTCCGCTCCGCGCGGGAACGCCACCGCTCAATTTCAGTAAAAATCAGTATGATTTTCGCCGGTGCGAATAAGTTTCTCAGAATTTTTCGTTCCGTACGTTTTGCGTTCCCGCGCGGAACAGAAAATTTTGAGAAAACTTCTCGCACAGGCACTTCCCCTGCTTTCCGCTCCGCGCGGGAACGCCGCCACTCAATTTCAGTAAAAATCAGTATGATTTTCGCCGGTGCGAATAAGTTTCTCAGAATTTTTCGTTCCGTACGTTTTGCGTTCCCGCGCGGAACAGAAAATTTTGAGAAAACTTCTCGCACAGGCACTTCCCCTGCTTTCCGCTCCGCGCGGGAACGCCACCTCTCAATTTCAGTAAAAATCAGTATGATTTTCGCCGGTGCTTACTGATATTTACTGAACTTGAGAGTTTTGCACTCCCGCGCGGGACAGAAAGTTTTGAGAAAACTTCTCGCACAGGCACTTCCCCTGCTTTCCGCTCCGCGCGGGAACGCCACCGCTCAATTTCAGTAAAAATCAGTATGATTTTCGCCGGTGCTTACTGATATTTACTGAACTTGAGAGTTTTGCACTCCCGCGCGGAACAGAAAATTTTGAGAAAACTTCTCGCACAGGCACTTCCCCTGCTTTCCGCTCCGCGCGGGAGCACCACCTCTCAATTTCAGTAAAAATCAGTATGATTTTCTCACAATTTTCCGTTTCGTACGGGAACGCAAATCGCTCAATTCAGTAAATATCAGTAAGTACTGAAGCAGAAAAAGGGGAATGGGCTTCAGACTCTGAAAGCAGAGACGATTCATTTTAAAAGAATGAATTTCTCTCTGCTTTCTGGATGTAAGTCTCATTCACCAGAGAATGGAATCATTCTGATTTTTTCTGAACTTAAGAGTTTTGCGTTCCCGCACGGAGGAAACTACTCGCACAGGCACTTCCCCTAAAAAATCATAATGATCCCATTCTGTGGTGAATGAGACTTACATCCAAAAAGCAGAGAGAAATTCATTCTTTTAAAATGAATTGTCTCTGCTTTCAGAGCGTGAAGCCCATTCCCCTTTTTTTGCTTCACGACCATTAGCATTTTATTATATTAAGATAAGATACGATTTATTCTAAACTCAAGCTGCCAAATGCAAAAATGCCGTCCATCCGTTCAAATGGTCCAGGTAGCCTGGTCGTCGCTCGGCCGTTTTACAGCTGGGATGCGTTTCAGAAGGGACATACTTCTCTCAAGGATGACCCGGAACGGGATCATAAACACGAATATTTTACTCATGACTAAAATTCAATAAACCTGGTCTGTTCTAATCCAGCAAGGCAACTGACCCACTCACCCATCCTCTACAATACTCAATCAGTTACCACACTAACCTTATCCCCTAGTAATCCTTGGCAACGTCAGCTTCACTTATTTCGTCCCTCACCCTACTGCTTACCACTCCTTCGTGAGATAATAAACCTGTTTGCAGTTTGAGGGCTGTACTTAAGGCTCGGTCTATATTTGTGGCTGAGCTTGTTCCATCGGCGTCTCCCGATGATATTATCCACCATATCGCTAACGTTATCGGGGTTGACATACAACTTAATAAAGTTAAGGTAATCAAGCTCTCGGAGGGCTGGTTTTCTTCATTCAAGCTCATCCCCCCCCTTCCTCCCTTTTCGATTTGGGCCTTCGCAATTCTAACTTATTACGCCAAGGGACGTTCTTATTAAGGAGTTCCTGCCCAGAGGACCTTCGTCCGTCAGCTCAACAAGAACTGGTCCTGCTCCTTCTCTTACCGCCGCTGCGTCTTGCTCCTCGAGAAAGAACTCTCCTCTCTCTCCATCTTTTACTAATACGTGACGGTTCTCCGAACCAAAACCCACTCAACTTTCATATCTTCTCATTCGTTTTCACATGATGGTATCTCTCTGAATGAAACTGAATCTCTCTGTCTTCCAATATCGATGACAGAGAGATCCTCGGGTACGATTTCACTGCCTTCCACAAAGACCGTTTTCCGGCGACCCTTATCGGTAGGGCGGTGGTGTACTTATTGCCGTATGCTCATCCCTCAATGCTCCCTTTGTTCCTAATCCTCCAGTTGGCCCTCTCGAACTCCTGTCCGTTAAGATCCATCTCCCCTCTTTCAACATTATTGTCATGTCTTGTTATGGCCCCCCTCCTCCAGGTGTAGGTACGTTCCTAGGTCTTTCCGCTGCGCTTGAATCCACGGTTAAATCCTTATCTGCAAATGACCACTTAATCCTCTTAGGTGACTTTAACCTCCCTCATCTACGCTGGACTCTAGACCCTGATAGCAACTGCCTCTCTCCGTCCATCCCGTCCTCATGTTCATTGATTTCACTACCGTTTACTTCCTTTCCTGAAGTCGCGGTTGCCTAATCTAGTTTTCTCTAACGACCCACTTAACGTGCAGGTTTTGCTCAGTACTAATGCCCTCTGCGATGTTGTTCCTCACCACTCCCGTTTCATTTTCTATCTACCAGTTTCTAGTATCATATGTCGTTCCTATCCACTTTTATCCTCCAGGTTCCAATTTCGCAAGACAAACTTCAAACAGTATTCCTGGTCATTCATCACCGATTGCCTTGTCAAAACTCTATGACGCTTTGCGTCACTCTATCGTTTCATCGACTCCATTCTCCTCACCTCCCTCACCTGATTTACCTCCCTGTTGGTTCTCTAGAAAACTCCAACATTTGCTGAACAGGCGTAACTTCCTCTGGAACAAATATCTCCGCTCAGGTTCGCCTTTCGATCACGACTTATTCACTGCCTCGTTCAGCGAGTTTGTCTCTCTTGTCAACTACTGCTTTAACAAGCATCTCTACATGGTCAAAAGCTACGTCACTGCCAACCCCCGCTTTTTCTTCTCCTTTGTCAACTCAAAGCGGAAACGCAAAGGTTCGTCGAGCGATGACTCCTTAACTGTTGCAAATTTTTTCGCCAACTTTTTCTCGACCACCTTTTCAGATGATCCTTTTGTTCCAGATACCAATTTCTTCTCCTCACTTAACCATGTTCCGTCTTCCTTTCCTCCACCCTTCCCTGATCTTCATATATCTGAGAATGATGTCCTCGCTGAGCTCCAGTCCCTTAAGGACGACTTCTCGCCTGGCCCTCACGGAATACCCCGTGTTATACTGAAATCGTGTGCAGCTTTTCTTGCCAGACCGTTGTCGGATCTTTTTAACTTATCCATTGAGTCTGGTATATTTCCTGACTGTTGGAAGATGGGTTTTATGATCGCGGTCCACAAGAAGGGTTCCAAGCAGGAGGTCCCGAACAAGAGGCGTATTTCAAGACTTTCGACTATTCCGAAAATCTTCGAGAAGATCATTGTCAATAAACTATTTCCCTTCCTTTCATCCATTATATCTCCTCATCAACATGGTTTCCTGAAAGGTAGGTCCACAACGACAAACCTTGTCCAGTTTGTTTCTTTCACTCAAAAGTTGTCGAAGCCATTTTCACCGACATGAGTAAGGCCTTCGACAGCATTCCCCACAGTCTTATCGTCCTAAAGCTAAAATTGATTGGTTGTCCTATCTTCTTCCTCAGATGGATCAGTTATTATCTCGGTAACCGTTCTCACCGTGTTGTTTTAGATCTACATTTTCCTATAGTTTTAATGCAACTTCTGGTTTACCGCAGGGCAGTAACATTGGACCTCTGCTGTTCATTACTGCCACTCATGATTTATCTAATGTTGTTCTGCACTCCAAGGTACTCTCATATGCAGACGACACTAAGATATTTAAACCATAACTCATCCTACTGACATTCTCGAGCTTCAGTTGGATCTTGATCAGCTCTCTTAATAGTGCTACAAGAGCAACTTCTTGTTAAATGTTTCTTAATGTGAACACGTTTGTTTCACTCGTAAACGGAATCGTATTCCTCCTACTTTCTTTCTCAATGGTTCCGCGGTCAGGTCTGTGAAACATGTTTTGGACCTGGTCCATCTCGATATTAAAATCTAATTCGACGAGCATCTCAACCACGTTGCTCGGGAAGCTGGTGTTATGCTAGGTTTCATTACCAGATGGTCTAGAGAATTCTCGGACTCTTATGTCTACAAACAGCTTTTTATCTCCCTCGTTCGCCCGATACTGGAATACGCTTCCCAAGTTTGGTGTCGTTACCTTAAAGTCCACATTGCGAGAATTGAAGCTATCCAGAAGCGCTCTCTTCGCTACGCTCTCCGTCACCTTCCCTGGCTCGATCCCATCCACCTTACCCGTATACGGATCGCCTTAAGCTCCTTGATCTCCAATCCCTCTCGCAACGCCGTGTCCTGGCTAACTTGTCCTTTATAAATGGCATCATGTCCAGGGGTAAATTGTCTCCCCGGACATCCTTAACCAAGTATCTCCAAGAACCTGTGGTAGAAGTCTAAGATCATTTGAACCATACTCCCTTAGCTTTCAGCGCGCGGATTTTGGCAGGATGCAGGACCCCATAGCAAACGCGAGTCGTGCTCTTAACGGTGCCGAAAAAAGATATTCGAATAATAGAGAAAGAGTTGCTTGCTATCGTGTACGCCGTGGACCAATTCGACTATATGTGTAAGTTCGACTATATGCGACTATAGTTTGGGTAAAGGACCACTCGTCGAAATTGATGAGTTGGAGAATTCGCTTGGAAGAATATGATTACACAATATCCCACAAAGCAGGCAGACTAAATACAAATGCCGATGGCTGAAGTATAGTAACTGCGGAACTAAAATATAACACTCCCGAGGAACCAAGAAACAAAAAGACCCTAAAATACTACCTTCTTATACGCGATAACTAGCAGTCAGTCCAAAGCCACTGATAGCCTAGACCACGATGTACAAAATAAAGATGAAAAAACCGAAAGGCCCAGTCAAGGTCCGCGCCGTAGATTTTCCGTGAAAACTTGGGGATTAAATTATAATAAGTGTTTCTCATAAGTATGTACTTAAATCAATGTCTCATATACAATGGTTACATAGAGTGGTACCTTTTTTCATATTTTCTTTGATCCTGCCGTAGCGCTGACATTTTCTCGGCACTGGATACTTTTTTGAATACTTTTTTTGAGGATTTTTTGAATACGATTTGATGCAAGCTCTCTTTGCTTTGCGTTTTATTCAATTCGTCCCATATCTACGACTGACATGAGCCGATAATTTTAATTGTTTTTCCAATTTTTAATTTAATACCGATTTTTACTAATATTTCAGCGACTATTTTTATTGTTTTACTTCAGGTCCTCGAAGCTCTTCTCAAACTTCCTAAAATGACACCCGAATGAATATCCTACACTTGTTTATAATTTTACCCAACGCTTATTAACAACAATCATGCGTAAGTGAACTAGCCCGATGACGTCACGCGCAAACTTATGCCATACGATAATCACGTACAAAAATTCTGTATCCATTGTGACCTCAACAGTTCCTGTCGCATTATTAGCCTCATAGCTATGGACGATTGAAACCTGACAGTAAATTGTACCGCAAGAAAGTTTGACTGGCTATCAGTGTACTTAACGAGCGAAGAGACGTTCTAACGTCAAAAAAACTAAAACAAAATTTTTGTAATAATATGCACTTTCATTATCAAACCATTGGTTACAATGGTTGTGGAGAGCAGTACGGCTACAGAAAAGATAATTCACATGTTATTTTTTTTCCGCCGTTTTTAATTTCTTCTTCGATGTCACCGTAGCTCTCACACTTGCTCGGCACAGAACATTTTTGGTTTTTAATATTCGGCTTGATGCGGTTTTTCTCCGATTTGAGTTTTTTACAATTCGGTGCATATGTACGCCTTATATGAAACGATATCTTCCACATATTTGACATTTTCGAGTTCATACCGATTTTGCATATATTTCGGAGAATATTTTTGATGTTTTGCCTTAGGTCCTGGTAGCTCTTTTCATGGTTTTTACAATGATACCCTAATCAACGTCCTAGCTTATTGCGTTCTCACGCTACACTCATAAATATCCTTACACAACGCTAAATAACAACAATCAAGCGTGGGCGCTTGCACTAGCCCGATGACGTCATGGGAAAAACCTGTGCCACACAATAAATACGTGTTCCATCCACTGTGACCTAAACCGATGTTATCGCGTTATCAGACTCGTGGTTATTAGCGATTGAAAAATGACGGTGTTTTGTAACACAATAATGTTAGACTGGCTACCAATGTACACATTCAACGAGAAGAAAGACATTTTCACGTCAATAAATCAAACGATTTTCTGGAGCTGTATCGTGATTTATTTCAAATTATTTTTTTAATTTTTCTAATGTTTTCATTTAGTACTTTTCATTTACCACCAGCGGCAATTCCATCGTTGTTGTGATTGAGCCTAGGCTCAGCCACACATGTTCTATTTCCCTCGCCCCCTCTTACCGCTCCTGCCGTAAACAGCGCATTTCAGTCGCGTTTTGGCCTTTGACCTGAGAGGTCGCCCCTTTTCTTTTGTAAATTCAAACGGAGTCATTTCGGGGTCACCGGGCAGACCCCGGCTTGAAATTTAAGAAAGTTAACGTGAACAATTGTATTTAGAATTTTGAAAAGTTATCAAAAGTGAAAGTCAAAATAAATTCAAGAAAATTTATGAGAATTATTAAATTTTTAATCTTGAGATCTTGCTTGTTTAAGGAAATTTAAGAAAGTTAACGTGAACAATTGTATTTGAAATTTTGAAAACTTATCAAAAGTGAAAGTCAAAATAAATTCAAGAAAACTTATGAGAATTATTAAATTTTGAATCTTGAGATCTAGCTTGTTTAAAGAAATTTAAGAAAGTGAACGTGAACAATTGTATTTAGAATTTTGAAAAGTTAACAAAAGTGAAAGTCAAAATAAATTCAAGAAAACTTATGAGAATTATTAAATTTTGAATCTTGAGATCTTGCTTGTTTAAAGAAATTTAAGAAAGTTAACGTGAACAATTGTTTTTAGAATTTTGAAAAGTTATCAAAAGTGAAAGTCAAAATAAATTCAAGAAAACTGATGAGAATTATTAAATTTTAAATCTTGAGATATTGCTTGTTTAAGGAAATTTAAGAAAGATAACGTGAACAATTGAATTTTGAATTTTGAAACGTTATCAACAGTGAAAGTCAAATAAATTCAAGAAAGCTTATAAGAATTATTAAATTTAGATTTTTGAGATCAAGGTTGTTTAGTTTTAAGGTATCGAAAGGAAAGAACATGGAGATTTAAGAAAGTCAACGTGAACAATTTAATTTAGAATTTTGAAACGTTATCAACAGTGAAAGTCAAATAAATTCAAGGAAGATTATAAGAATTATTAAATTTAGATTTTTGAGATCATGCTTGTTTAGTTTTAAGGTACCGAAAGGAAAGAAAAGGGAAATTTAAGAAAGTTAACGTGAACAATTGTATTTAGAATTTTGAAAAGTTATCAAAACTGAAAGTCAAAATAAATTCAAGAAAACTTATGAGAAATATTAAATTTTTAATCTTGAGATCTTGCTTGTTTAAGGAAATTTAAGAAAGTTAACGTGAACAATTGAATTTAGAATTTTGAATCGTTATCAACAGTGAAAGTCAAATAAATTCAAGAAAGCTTATAATAATTATTAAATTTAAATTTTTGAGATCATGCTTGTTTAGTTTTAAGGTGTCGACAGGAGAGAAAAGGGGAATTTAAGAAAGTCAACGTGAACAATTAAATTCAGAATTTTGAAACGTTATCAACAGTGAAAGTCAAATAAATTCAAGGAAGCTTATAAGAATTATTAAATTGAGATTTTTGAGATCATGCTTGTTTAGTTTTAAGGTATAGAATGGAAAGAAAAGGGAAATTTAAGAAAGTTAACGTGAACAATTGTATTTAGAATTTTGAAAAGTTATCAAAACTGAAAGTCAAAATAAATTCAAGAAAACTTATGAGAAATATTAAATTTTTAATCTTGAGATCTTGCTTGTTTAAGGAAATTTACGAAAGTTAACGTGAACAATAGAATTTAGAATTTTGAAACGTTATCAACAGTGAAAGTCGAAATAAATTCAAGAAAACCTATGAGAATTATTAAATTTTGAATGTTTAGTAAATCATGCTTGTTTAGCATTCAAATATGCAAAAGCAAAAAAAAAAAAAAAAATTTAAGAACGTACTGAGGACTTTCAAATTTTGAGAACACATCTCATTCTTTCTATGTAAAGGCAAATTAAATCTGTCAAGCCACAAGGTGATGTGAATATACTTCAATAAACTAATTTAAATAAGACGGATTTTGCTTTGTTTCATTGAATCGAGGTGCAGGTGAACTTCACCGTGAAAGGAAACCATGTAATGAACAATTTTCCTAAATTGAAAAAACTTTTGGAAGTACCTGTACCTGAAAATGTAAAACAAAATATTTCACCTGAGTCAGCGGAAAACGCTGACTCATGCGAAAACTCATGAAGGGAAATTTACGCTCGAGTCAGCAGAAAATGCTGACTCTAGCGAAAATGCAACGGAATTTGCCATTGAGGTAGGTCGAGTCGATCGCATTTCGATCGATGTCGAAATTAATTTTAAATGGGTTATGGAAATATTCAAATATTATTGAAATATGTGATGCAACAAGACTTATTTGGTTTTATGCATTCCTGACCTGGTTAATTCTTAATCTAGATTTAAATTAATGACCATGCTAGATTTAAGTATAAATTAAGGTATGAATTGTACTAGAAGACAGTCTTAAATATACACCTGTTAAGGAACAACGTTGTTTTTAGACTCACGGAGTGGATCGGCCCTACGGCCATCCACTCCCGACGTCCTGACCTGGCCACGAGGCCGATCAGGCAACATATCAGAAGAGTCAAAACAAGAAGTGTATAAAGAGAAATAGAAATTCTACATTTCGCCTGTGGAAATGTAGAATTTTCATCACATTTTGGCGCAGCCGCAACCACGGACCTACAACCCATTCACTGAAAGGCAGAACATCAAAAGTATAATAATCTTATTAGTCGCTGCTCGTTTGTTCGTATCCCCTCGTCTTCCGATCTTTTCGTACCTCTTCATACAAACAGGCTCGTCCCTATTATCGTCTTAACCTCAATCTTTGTGTGTTAGTCCCCTTTTACCCGACCGACTGCACTGTCTTCAAAGATCCTGCGAACCGATATTTAACTGATTCACAAAAAAAAAAATTTTTTATAGAATCCTTTTTTTGAAGAGATACTTGGGTAAGTAACGAATGTAAACGACCTCAAGTACCTAATCTAAATTCAATAAAATGTTGTATTCTGTGACGCGCTTTCCCTCTTATAAGACATTCAAATCCCTTGGCATTGTACTGCTACTACTGTGCAAATACTGTTCAACACCTTTTTTTAGTCCGTTAGTCTCGTTAATAATAATCATTTAATTCAACCCAACAAATCTCTAAATCCATTTAACGCTCAAATTAATTAATTTCTTTGATTTCGACCCGTTAGTTATTTAAGTCTCTAGCAAATTCCTCAACTTCCATTGACCTAGCCTTCACGAATTGTGCATTATTGAATCTTCCAACGACAGCTTTGGGCTTCGGTCAACTCTGGCTCAACAGTACCCTTCAAACCTCCCTATAATGTGTCCTCCCACGTTTCACGATCTTTGCCTTGCACAAATGCAAATCAATTCAGAGATCGTCAAATTATATAACAACTTCAGTAAGGCGCCCAAATCTTCAAGAACCGCCAATTATACAAAAAGGAAACTCAGGCCGATGGAAATTTTGGGGAAATTTTCAAAAGGGCCATGTTTCTCTCAAAGATCACCCCGAACGGGATAACAAGCATGAATATTTTACTCTCGACTGCCCTGGGAAGGCCCACGATTGATACAAGACCACAAAAACAGCCCTTAGTGATTGGCTCACTAGCCCCTTACTAGCTAAGGCTACGAGCCAATTTTTTATACCCCTAGCTCCCGAAATTCAAAAAAAGGCTAAGGCCCCCGAAGCCGAATCTGAAATCAGTGAATCCCCTAATCCTGGAAGGCTCAGGCTCCAAAAGGAAAGAAGCCAGGTGATCCGGAGAATCGTTTCTGAAATTACCCCTGACTTCCTCCGAGACGCCAGCAAAGTTGCCATACAAAACAAAACTTCCACCCTGAGAAAGTATTGGGAACCCTTCGAACAGACCCACTTCCAAATTTTAGCTGACTGGAACGATGACGAGGAAGAAGACCCATATTTCGCTAGCAATACATTCGAAAAGATCCAAGGTCAATACGATCATACTTTTGACTTCCTGCAAGACGGGTTGCAGGACAGATACCCTTCCCAAGAACCTTATATTCAGGACCAATTAAATGCTACATTGGGTTCAATTTTACACCATGCTTCTCCAACGTCTGGGTTCTCCCTTGCCAATTCACAACGATTGTTGCCAGAATTTTTTGGAAATTTCAGGGATATACACCGATTCCTTACCTGTGCGGATGATATTTTTTCCACTGTGTCAACGGGGACAGACCATCAAAGTTTCATGGGTCTTGTCAAAAGTAAATTGAGTGGTCCAGCGTACGACGTGTACCAATATAACCCCACTGACGACTGGACTGTTCTACGTTCCGCTTTATCATCCTAGTTCGAAACCCGACTATCCAGATGTACCCTTCAAACCCAATTAGGGCAGTTGAAGCAGAAAACTGGCGAGGGTGTTAAAGAATTCTTAAATCGCTTGACCACCACCTTTACTCTGTTAAACGAAGTCACACGAAAATATACAAGCGACAACGTCCTGTTGAGATCCCCCCTTAAAGATAACGAGGCACAGGCCGTCAGAACCCTCGAAGGCGGGCTGCTAAATGGCCAGCTGCTAAATGGCCAGCTGCAAATGCTCGCCAAGTTCTTTTCTGAAAAGAAACTCGCCTCAATGTCCGACTGTGTATTAGAGCACACGACGCGACGTAATCAAATCAATACCCCGAGACAGGATCCAACGAAACCCAGGGTAGATCAACCACAGCAAAACCCTTTAAAGAATACTACCTGTTTCAGATGTGGCCAGCCAGGTCACATCGCCCCACAGCGCAATTTACCGCCCCGCTCCGTACAACGCCAGGAAAGGTCCAACCCATTTACAATACACGACCTCGCGTCCGGGAGCAGAGCCCCTGAAAACTCCATTCCAAAACAGGTTCCGAAAATCTGCAATTATTGTCATAACAAAGGCCATACCATTGAGGAATGTCGGAAAAGGGAAGCCAACAACCAAAGGAGAAGGCCACCATATAACCCACAATCGCGTTACTCACAACCCTCGACTCCTATGATCCCACAGAATCCTCCTAATTCGCCATCGTCGCATTCCAACCTTCATCCATAACCCTCACCCTAGCCTCTAAAGCGTCCGTTAGTCCATATACTGAATTCTTAATAGATACCGGAGCAGAGATCAGCATAGTTCAGAGCCAGACCCTGAAACCTGGTAGCAGCTACTTCAACGATGTTATTTGTCATATCAATACAGTCTTTTCTCAATCTACTTCTACAGAGGGTCTCATAATAAGCGAACTACATCACGAAGGTGCAGACTTCAAAATCGAACACCCCTTTCAGATTCTGAGCGATGCTTCGGCAATGGCATATGAAGGGTTATTAGGTCACGACTTTTTGACCAGATATAAGGCACAAATTGATTATGGGGCTCAGATAATAACACTCGAGGTCAGTCACGACTCGATTCCTTACACATTGGACCAATATCTCAATGATTTCCCTCATTTTCATCGGAGGATTATAAATTCCACGAATACGCGTCCTGGGCAAGTCGTTAAACTGCATCCAACATCATCTTCTTCTTCATCATTCTCGTCTATTACGCGTCCTGGGCAAGACGTTAAACTGCAATCAGAAACGTTTTATTCAATGGGTTTTCGTCCAATACCTTCATCTTCGACAATATTTCCCCTCTCGTCCTTACCAGTTATTTCGACACCTTCTTCGCCAGTTAGTCGTCCTTGGAAAGACGCTAAACTGCAACCAACGATTTCGTCTCCGTCGTTTTCATTACCATCCTCGTCAGCGTCGTCTTCGCCTATCCCCTCTTCTTCGGGTCTTTCAACTCCGCACACATCTTCCTTGTCAGTCTCGTCTGTTAAACGTCATGGGCAAGACATTAAACTGCAACCAATAATATCCTTTTCCACTACTGTATCTCCAACAGTCTCTTCCTCATTTTCATCGTCAACATCGATGAAATCGTCATTCATCACCACATCATCGGCATCGTCAACATCGCCTCCGTCTGTTACACGTCCTGGACAAGACGTTAAACTGCACCCAGCAGCATCTCCTTCCTCGCTAGTTAAATCAAGAGTATCTCCTTCCTCATCAGTTAATGCAGCATCTCCTTCCTCGTGAGATAAGTCAATAATATCTTCTTCCTCGTTGACTAACCGTCCTGGGCAACACGTTAAACTGCACCCAACGATAACTCCTTCCTCATCAATACCTCCTTCCACATCTTCTTCTTTGTCATTCTCGGGTCCTGGGCAAGACATCAAACTGCAACCAGTAACATCTTCTGAAAAGGGCATTCGTTCTGGGCAGGACGGTAAACTGCAACCACATTCCAACCCAAGTACCTTAAGCGATGCGATCATTCCAGCTTGAGCAGAAACAATCCACTTAATACCCACTACGGCTTCTACAGAAACGGTAATGTCGAATAAAGCAACAATTCCCGGTGTCTATATAGGTAAAAGTCTTGATCCTCAACACTACAGAGGAAGACGTTAGTTGACCCTTCCATGATCTGGACTTAGAGTATCTAGATGCGAAGAATTTCGACATAATAACTCCAAACTTCGACCAAGATCCGGTTGAGGGCAGAATAAAAAAAATGCAGAGCCTTGTTAAACTAGATCATTGTAATGAAGAAGAAGAGACATCAATTCTAGATATCTGTAGAACCTTCAATGATATATTTTATCTAGAAGGAGACATATTGTCCTACACGGACCCCTATCCATAAAATTGAGGTAGAAGCAAATCATCCCCCTACATACACTAAACCGTACAGGTTACCGGAGGCAAATCGTAAGGAAGTGGATAACCAAGTCCAGGAGATGCTAAAATCAGGCATCGTCAGGCCATCCTATAGTCCCTGGAACTCTCGCCTACTCCTCGTTCCGAAAAAATCCGATGAACAAGGGAATAAGAGATGGCGAGTAGTGGTAGATTTCCGGCGTCTAGGAGACGCGTCCCCTCTACCGAATATAACAGACATATTGGACCAACTTGGGAAATCTAAGTATTTTACGACGCTCGACTTGGCCAGTGGATTCCACCAGATAAGAGTGGACGACAGGGATCGGGAAAAAACAGCCTTCAGTACGCCTTATGGCCATTACGGATACAATCGAATGCCATTCGGTCTGAAAGGAGCTCCCGGTACATTCCAAAGAACCATGAATAATATCTTGTCTGGATTACAAGGAATTCACTGCTTCATTTACATGGACGACATAGTCATCAATGGCTACAATCTATCTCAACACACCGATAGGCTCATTGCTGTATTCCAACGTTTACGCGACTTCAAACTAAAGTTGCAGGCAGAAAAATGCCATTTTCTTCGGAAGGATATCATGTATCTGGGACACTCAATTACGGAAAACGGCGTCAAACCAGATCCAGGGAAGATAACAGCAGTCAAAACATATCCCAGAACTAAAAATGTAAAGGATATCAGAGCCTTTCTCGGATTTATGGGGTATTACCGCCGATTTATCCCAAATTTCTCTAAGATCGCCAAATTCTTGACCAACCTTTTAAAAAAGGACGTACCCTTTTGCCAGTGACATAGCTCTAGGAGCTGTCCTCTCGCAGCAGGACGAGGATGGAGACCACCCCATTGCATATTCGAGTCATGCTCTAACCGGTGCCGAAACAAGATACGTGACAATAGAGAAGGAATTACTTCATGTGCGTTGGAAGGGGGGGGGGGGGGGGGGGGGAAGCGAGGGGAAAGGATGAAGAAGGAAGAAATGTCAAGAGGGAGGGGAAAGAACTTAAGAATAGTAAGGAAGGGAGGATGCTGGTGTGGAACTGTGCAGGGGTGGGAAAGAAGGAAGTGTAGTTTTGGGACTATATTAGAGAGTTGGATATAGTATGTTTGGTGGAAACGTAGGCAGAGGAATGTAGTAAAGGGAAGGATAGGATTGAATAAGAGATGAGAGACTACGAAATCATTTCAAAAGAGGCACGTAGGGATAGTATGAGGGGAAGAGCGAAGGGGGACTTTAATGCAAGAACAGGAACGGAAGGAGGGGACTGGTCTGAAGAGGAATGTATAAGGGAGTCCAAGGATAGCACCATTAATAAGGAAGGTCGGGAAATGCTTGAAAATCTAGGGGAGCTGGGCATGAAAATACTTAATGGAGGGTGGCAGGAGATGAAGAGGGGGAGTGCACACTGATAGGCCCGAGTGGTAGCTCGGTGATTGATTATATAATCGCGAACGAAAAGGGAATGGAGGAGGTTGAAAGAATGGAAATAACACATAGGATAGAATCAGATCACTCTCCGATAGAGGTTAGATTTAGGAACTGGAAGAAATTGGAGGAAAGTGAAGTACAGAAGAAATGGATAATAAAGTGGGATGAGAAATCAATTAGAGAATATAGGCTTCGACTGGGAAACCTGGAGGGGATAAGTAGTTGGGTAGAATTGGTAGAAAGAATAAAAGGGTCATGGGTGAGAGTGGTGAGGAGAAAGAAAAGACAGGATAATCCGTGGTGGGATAGGAAATGCCTAATATGCAGAAGGAAATTACAGGGAAGTCTCAGAAAATTAGTGAAAACGGGGAAGAGGAGGGAGGGGTATTTTGCACAAAAATCTCAGTACAGGGGGTTACTAAAAAGGAAGAAAAAGCGGGACGACGAAAAACGAATAGAGAGTATTATAAGGGATAGGACCGGAAAAACATTCTGGGAGGAAATAAATAAGAGCAGAAAAAGGAGAGAAGAGGTAGATGTAGGCATTAAGGAAGCAGAGTGGAGGGCACACTTTGAGAGTCAATTAGGTGGAAGGCAGGAGAGATGGGATGTGGGCTTGGAGTTTAAGGATCGTGAGAAGAAGGAGGATAACGATCAGGGTCAAATTACGCTAAGGGTGGTCCAAGTAGCAGTAAAAAAGCTTAAGAAAAGGAAGGCGCCACGGCTAGACGAAATACCGAACGAGGCTTGGTTATATGGGGGACGCATTTGGAGAAGGCTTTAACCAGGATCCTGAACAACATCTTTGTGGAGAGGGATCTCCCCACAGAATGGAGGACGGGTTTACTGAAGCCGATATTTAAAAAGGGGAGCAAATGGTAGGCGGAGAATTATAGACAGATGACGATGCTGGATTCTGGTTACAAGATATATGCGGAAATACTGAGGGATAGAATAGAAAGGGTGCTGGGAGGAGGGGTGAAGCTGGCAGATACGCAAATGGGCTTCAGAAAAGGGAGAAGCACAATAGACGCGGTTTATTTGCTGAAAGCGTTGATTGATTGCCATCTGAAGAGGGGAAGAAGTTCAATGGTGAATGAGTCGGGGGTTGTTTACGTCTACTTTGCGGATCTGAAAGCTGCTTTCGATAATCTCAATAGAAGGGTGGTGTTGGAGATGATGAAGAAGTGAGGGATAGGAAGGAGTTTGGTGGACGCGGTAGCTGATATATATATAGAGAAACGATCAGTAGGGTGGTGGTGGGTGAGAAAACGGTGGCCGAGTTTTGGACGGGAAAAGGAGTTAGGCAGGGCTGCCCTCTCAGCCCGATGCCTTTCAATATTGCTTTTACGGACCAAGGGGACAAGATGGGAAGGCAACAAGAGACAGGCTTGGTTCTTGGCAGAAGAAAGGTTTGGTCGGTCACTTACGCGGATGATGCAGATTTGGTGTCAGCTTGTCATGTGAAACTCCCGAATGGAATCAAACTCTTTTCTTCTTTCGTTTTAGGCACTTTACTTTAGTTCAAATGATCTATCTACAAAACTTCTACAAAACTCTAACTGCTGTCCAACTTCCAACTGTCTTCTAAATTTAATCACATACATTTTTATTCATTGATCACGGAAGTAAAGCTCGATTTCCATATGCTTTACTTCCGTGATGAACAACTAAACAAATTAAGTAACCTAAAAATAACTTAACCTACTTAATGACGTAAGATATAAACCTAAAAAACTTAACCTAATGATTTTGGGCGCTGACTCAACAATTGAGGTGTTTTCGCTGCGCGCACCTCAATTGTTGTATCAGCGAAATCCACTTGTGAATGTGAACAATTTCCGCCGGTAATGTGGGTTACTCGGAAAATTATTCACATTACACAACATTTCCTCCCCTTTTTGAAGAGTCGTTTTTATATATACAGATTTTTATCTTTTACAATTGTTTTCCCATTTTAATGTCTAAATTACATCATATTAATAAAGTATTTTCTTTATTTATATATATAATTTATTTATTACGTTATTTATAAATTTATCTTTAGGTGGTTTACCTTTATTTTTAGGTTTTTTTCCTAAATGATTAGTAAGTCAACAATTGGGATAGATTATCAATTAATACTTTTAGTTTTTTATAACATCATTAACTTTAGTTACATTGTATTTTTATTTACGAATTAGTTATTCATTAACTCTACAAGTAATTACCTTCATCTTTTTTTGTGGTGTATTCAAATACTTCAAGTTACAGATATGTCATATAATTCCTAGATGACGTAGCGTGGAGAACACTAAACTATTTGAGCCATCTCCAGCGGCTCTACACATTTTTCGGGTTATGGATTGCCTATCGGAGGGTTTTGTTCGTTTTTACCATTGGTCGTTATAGGTTGACTTAAACCCCGGGGAAGTCGGGTTGTGATTGGTATAATGGCTGACTTTCGCAGTTGTTTTATCTGCGGATTGGCAACCGTGGTTGAGGGTTGATTAATTGTTTTACGGTATCTCAGGACTGTGTATCGAATTAACATGAATAGACCTGTGACGGTTAATATTGCGGAAATGGAGATGTTGATGGCTGGGTGTTGTAAGTAGGATATAGGGGATTCTGTCCTTGCAATTTCTCGTTTTATTTGTTGGGAAATGTTTTGGATGTCCCTTTGGCCTTTAGATATTTGATTACGGAAATGCTGATAGGAAACTACTTTAATTGGTATGGATTGTTTAGGGTTAATTTGTGGGGGTAGCAGCGGTACGGGATATAGTTCGGGGATCCGTGGCTGAAAAAATTCTAACTCTTTGTCGTTCGCTTTTTCGTAGTGCATTTTTAAATCATCCAACTCGGCATCGCATTGTGAAAATAGTTGAACGATTCCGAAACCTTGGATCTTCTGGGTGAGGGTTTTTTCTGGATAAACGATGTGCAATGGATGTGACTGTTTCGTAAGGAAAAGCCAAGTGTTCCTTGCCTCCAACTTCACCAGATAATCATTCTGATACGAAATGACGCTCTGCTGGCAATTTTCTACAGTTTGGGAAGGGTTGAAGAAAAGATTTATTATACATTTTTTTGAAATGGTCCCTTTTATTTGTGGATTTCGTTGTCTGCAGACAGCGACTTGCGTACTCAATTCGGTGTGTATGTTGGTGCAATGAGTTAGGTCCGCTTCACCTAGTTGGTAAAATAATTGTTTATTGACGCTTGACGCGAGATAAGGTTTTTCAATGTCAATGATGGTGGTTTGTCCTGACTCCGTGGCTATTGGTAGCGAGTAGACTTTCTGTAGTGTGTATAATTCCTTTTCAGGAAGGGGTAAAACGATTCTAACGAGTAACTCGTTATCCCCGGTCATGAAATATGTGCTTGCTAATAATTCCAGTTGAGAGAAACTGTTCAATTCCAGATTTTTTCCCAACTGTGTCGCTGCTTGAGTGTAGATGTTTGACAATTCTTGAGGTGATATTAGTAGAGGGTGAATTTTTCCCTGCAGTAAGGCTGCTGTGATGTCCATCATGTCTCGTAGGTAACTATTTATTGTGTTTAGTTGAAAAACAATGCGCCCAAGCATTTGGTCTTATTTCATTTTCTGTTCTGTATTCATCTCGTTTTCGGTGATATCCCTCAGTTTTACAGCTAATTCTTTCTGGTTTTCCAGGATGTCCGTCACTGGTTTCTGGAGCATGTCAATTGAAGAATTTAGCACGGTAGTCTGGTGTTGTAGGAGTTCTAGTGACTTATGGTTGTTGTTACTTAATTCCTGGAGCTTCGTGTAAATTTGATTTCCGTCGTCGGCGTCTAGTACCCCGAATAGAGATTTTAAACCTTTCCCTATACCGTCGAATAGCGATCGTCTACTTCGAATCTTGTGAAATATTCTTCGTAATATCTGGTTATGCCGTCTACTCGTCTCAGTTAACTCCTTGATTTTTTCCATAAGAAGAGAACAGGAGTTATCTCCGGTCTTACTTAGCAGTTGCTGACAAGAGGTTTGTGCTAGTTCTTCTGCTTTCAACAACGTTGCCAGATGAACTGATTCGTCTTGGAACCTAACCTTCGTAAAAATTTGCCATTCGTCGTGGTAAAAATATATTGGGTTGCGTTTCTCAAAGAATATTCCGGTATTATTTAATGGAGTTATCTTAAAAAGTTCATCTGCTATTGATGGCTGTATCAGGCCAAGCATGAAAAATATGGTCCATTTGTTTATCACGGTACTCATTTTGTTAAATATGGATGTCTGCGAGTAGAAACAAAGTATAAATAAATAAAGGCAGAAGAAGAGTTTTTATTGTTGGTAAGGGAACTGATAGGAAAAAATTACTAAAAGATGTTTATTCCGTATATTTTAGTAACCGATGGTTATGAACACGCTATTTCTTTTTTCCCTTTTGAATGATGGTATTTACCTCGTTTACGACTTCAAATACTTCGAATGGTCCTAACCAAGAAGCACTGAATTTGTTGGTTTTACTTTCATTTTTCAAAAGTACCTTATCTCCAACGTGGAATATTACGGGGTTTGATCTTTTGTCATAGTACTCTTTTGATTTGTTTTTACTTTGATGAAGATGTTTCCGCGCAATCTCATATGTTTTTTGTAATTTGTTTCTTAGCTCGTAAAAGTAGTTTTCATGGTTGTAGATTGGCATAGCTTTCTGTTTTAACGGAGATGGTAACTCTGCCGTGAAACCGAACAAACAATCGCTAGGTGTTAACCTTGTACCCAGGTGTGGTGTGTTTTTATGGACAAAAGAAGCTTGCCGTAACCAATTGTCCCATTCACTTGGAGTATTGTCGCAGAACATCTTTAAATATTCTACCAGCAGACCATGGCTGCGCTCAAGCGATCCATTCGATTGTGGGTGAAATGCAGTGGTTTGAATTTTCTTAACTCTAAGTAATTTACAGACCTGCTTGAAAAGTTCGCTTGTGAAGTTCGCACCTCTGTCCATTATGAGTCGCTTTGGAATTCTATATCGACTGATGATCTCATCGAAAAAGACTCTAGCAACTGTGGAAGCCTCACAATTTGGTAGTGGGTAACAGTCCATGAATTTACTCAGGTCATCTTCGAAAGTTAGTATATACTTATTCCCTCTGTGAGTGACTGGTAGGGGACCCACAATGTCCAGATAAACCTTTTCAAAAGGCTGGAAGGCCGTATCAGTTATGACCATTGGCATAAGCGTTGCTTTTCTCCTTTTTGTCACCTGACATTTTGGGCATTTCTTAATGTACTTTTTTATGTCCTGGAACATATTCTTCCACTGGTAGAATTTACGAAGTCTTAGATATGTCTTTAGTACACCCCGATGGCCACCTAAAGGTGAATCATGATACGCTCTTATGACCTTTTGCTTATCGCTTCCTTCGCTGACAGTTTGTTTTGTTACCTAAAGCTGGGCTTGGACCTCCTCGGGCAGGTCTTCTTCCTCTGCGTTGTCTGTTTCTTGGTTTTTGTTGTCTGTGTCGGCATGGATTACCGCTTGTTGCTCATCCTTCTTTTTCGCTTGAGCTCTTGTCATGGCGAATACCTTGTTAGTGGGTATACGACTAAGTGCGTCGGCGTTTGTATTGCCCTTACCTGGTACATATTCATTAGTATAGTCGTATTCCGATAACTTTTGATGGAATCGCGCAAGTCTTGAGGAGATATCTTGCATATTAAACATACCCTTAAGAGGTTTGTGGTCTGTGTACACGGTGAAATGTCTCCCGTAGAGGTAACATCTAAAATTCTTCACCGCCCACACTATGGCCAACAATTCTCTCTCAATAGTAGAGTAATTCCTCTCTGCCTTGTTTAACGTGCGACTTGCGTAGGCTATTGGTCTATCCTTTCCTTTTTCCCCTTGCGATAGGACGGCTCCTACAGCATCCATGCTCGCGTCTGTAGTGAGAAGGAAAGGTTTGGAAAAATCGGGATAAACCAATAGCGGAGGTGATACTAGCGATTCCTTGAGTTGCTTAAAAGCCTGGTCACAAACGTCGCTCCAATGGAAGTCGACGTCCTTCCGTAGTAACCTTGTCATTGGGGCTGCGATTCGATAGAAGTTGGGAATAAATTTCCTATAATAGTTGAGTAGACCAAGAAATGATTGCAGTTGTTTTTCATTCTCCGGAACTTGAATCTCTCGAACACAGCTGGTTTTCTGTGGGTCTGGTAGAGCTCCGTCCTGAGTACATTTGTGTCCTAAATAAATTATCTCTCGCCTGAGGAATTGGCATTTCGCTGGTTGTAGTTTAAGTCGATATTCTCTTAGTCTATCAAAAACCTTTTTCAACTTTAAATTGTGGTCTAGCAAATTTTTTCCGTGGACTACTATGTCATCCAGATAGACAAAACAATCAATCCCATTTAATCCCGTCAGAATGTGATTCATGGCTCTCTGGAATGTTGCTGGGGCTCCTGTTAATCCAAATGGCATTCTTTTAAACTCAAAATGTCCATCCGGAGTGCTGAAAGCCGTTTTAGCTTGATCTTTGGGATCGACGAGCAATTGATGGTAGCCACTTGCTAGATCTAATGTTGAGAAGTATCGAGCATGGCCTAGTTGATCCAGGATGTCTTCTATTCGTGGCAGTGGAAAAGCGTCGCCTGTCATAATTTTGTTCAATTTTCGGTAATCTATTACTAATCTCCATTTCTTGGAGCCATCTGGTGCTGATTTTTTTGGTACTAGAAGGATTGGGGCGTTCCAGGGGCTTTTACTTGGAGCCACTATGTCTTTTGTAAGCATGTCGTTTACTTGATCTTTTATTATCTCCTTATGGGCATGCGGCAGCCTGTACATTCTTTGGCGTATCGGGGCGATTTCCGGCTTTACAGGAATTTCATGTTTTATGACGTCTGAGAAAGTCAGTGCATCCCCGTCCAAATAAAATATGTCATTATAATCTCGATAGAGGTTGGTTATGCTTTGCCTTTCTTCATTATTAAGTGAGGGATCTAGTATAATTTCTTTGTCTAGTAGCTCTAAGCGATTATTAATTGAACGTACTGAAAAGATTTTATTTGTGGTCGTGTTAAAACTTTTTCCAGAAATTGAATTATTGTTTATGTGGTAGAATTCGTCGAAGGGGGCGACCCTTGGCGTAAAATGTTTAAGTGTCACATCTTTTGTCGTTGAGTTAATTATACTCGTTTTGATATACTTATTTTCTACTGAACATAGTGGGTTAGCGAGGTATACTCCAGGGCTTATTTCTTGCGAGAAACAGACTACATCCTGGGCAGGCGTATCAACAAACAACTTGACTATTACCTCCGTGCGAGCAGGTACTAGTATTTCGTTTTGCATATTGTCTTCATTAGGTGTTGTCTCGCGTGGAGCTTCTGTGCGAAGAAGCCCTATGCTGGACAAGGAAGTACTCTTTTCCTCCTTTGTTGAGGTAGTTTGATCACATACTAGACGTTGTTGTTTTTGTTGAAGCCCTTCTTCTGTTGACGAAAGTTCGCTATTTATGGCATATTTGTTGTTATCTGTGCGAAGATTTTTCCCCACGCCATCTGACAATGGGGATCGCTTGTTAGTTTTTTCATTTGATTTATCCTTAAAAGTTATTTTGTTTTGGTCTTGTTCAGTGTTATTTTGGATAGGGAGATTTACTTTATTTTCGAAATGAACCAGCTGTCGGGGGCCATCTATAATTGCATGTTTTGACAGAACGTCTTGTCCTAATAGACCGTCTGCTTCGAAATTTAGGGAAGAATCTATAACTGTAAGGGAATTGTGAGGGAATTGGAGTTGGAAACAAAATTTTCGCAGTAGTCGAACCTTCCGATTCTTTTTGCTGGTATAATCCACTTAAAACATGTTTATTTTCTTTTTCTATTTTTATGGATGGTTTTATAACATTTTGTTTTAAGAGGCTTACATCAGCTCCTGTATCGAGCAAGAACGTTGTGTGGGGTTTCGTGGTTATGTTAATCGGGAGTTTAACATGGCCATTAGTCATTTTTAGAGTGTGAATTTGTCTTTGTTCCTGTTTATAGTTACACCGTTCTTCCTTCTGGTCTCTAGTACGGTGTTTTATAGAGCCCGAAGCTAGTTTTCCGATGGGGTCTGTTGGTTTTTACTTTCCCATCTTCGTTTCGTATAGCAATCTTTTATGTCATGTCCTACTCGTAGACAGAAATCACACTTTACTTGGTTCTTTTTATTTCGAAAAGGTGGGTGATTGCTTTCATTATTCCTTTCAGTTTTATGGTTTATGTATCGTACGTTGTGTTCTGGAGTTCTGTTAGTGTAATCATTATTTTGTCTGCAAGTGTTATACTCGTGGCCATAGATTTTACATTTGGTGCAGAAAGGGGTGTTTTTCCTCGTTAGACAGATATCGTAGGTGTGATTTGGTTTGTTGCAAAAACTGCAAACCACTTTTCTTCTGAAAGGTACTGGGGCCGAATATATTGGTTGGCCGGTATGGTTTTGTGATGGCAGTGTCATAGTATCTTGTGGATGTGGATAGGGTATTGGGGGGATGTGTGTGTGTGTAGCAGGTTTCAAAGAACTAATCGATTCAATCACCGATGCTGATGGTGTGGGGGACTGACAGTTGGCATATGTTTCCATAACCTCGTATTTTACCGCACTTTTTATCATTTCAGTTAGTGATTTTTCATCACTACTGAGTAATACTTGACGAATATGTGGATTAGCAACCCCTGTTCTAAATGAAAATAAGGCTGCATTTTCTAAATCTTTCACGATTTCCGTACACCCTGTTGGATATTCGTTTTTAGCAAAAACCTTACATGTGTTAAGAAGTTGCTGGATTCTTACCCCGAATTCCCCTAGAGTTTCGCCGGGCCTTTGCTTGGCCTGACGCAACTCGTTGGTTTGTTGAATATATGTTTTTCGCGGCAGGTAATTATATTTCAAAATTGTTTTAAGCTCTTCAAAATTAGAAATATTATGTGAGCTGACTAAGGCGTATGCGTCCCCTCGGAAACGCGTCATAACTAATCTATTAAAAACGCTCTGTTCATCTTCCGATAAACAATCAAGTACCCGTTCACAACAACCCAAGAAATTTTGAACCTCCTGGGTCACATTTCCACCTGATGTACCCGAAAAAGTCGGAATAAGACTTGCCACCAAATTTGTTAATTTAGTAATATCCATCGCTACGTCAGTCTTAATAATCCTACTTTTTAAATCTTTTATACTATCCCTAATTGTATCCTCCGTGTAATAGTTTTGGAGGAATTGCTCAAAACCGTCTAAAGTCCTATGTAGGCTATTACTTAAGCTCACCGTTCTCCTTGGTGTTCATGTGGCTGATGGTTGTTCTTGTCCTGATGGTGCTTCTGGTATCGATGGTTCTTCTATTTTCTGGTTGACCGGTGAGGGGATTTGTTGCTGCTCTTGCTGTTCTTCTGTTGTTTGTGCTGCTGGTGATGACGCTGCTGCTGCTGACGTTGTTGGTTGGTTTGGTGGTACTACCGCTGCTGATGATGCTTCTGCTGCTGGGGATTGTGCTGTGTTGGATCTCAAGCGACCTCTCCAATACATATGCGAATGCCTTGCTTGACACTGTCACTTTTTTTTTTTTTTTATTCTTTATGCGACTGTTTTATTTTTTTTTCTGTTCTTTTATTTTCAATTTCGTTTTAATTTCTTTGTTATTTTTCCTTTCTCAAATTTTCACTTTGATTTGAAATTTCCAAATTTCAAATTTTCACTTTCAAATCTGCACTTACTTCTTGCCTTTCTTACACTTTTGCGAGTCACTTAGTTATTCATAACGGTTATTACCCACTTTGATTATTTCAAGTTTCAATTTTTTCCTCCTTAATTTATGTTAAACAGGTTTTTACTTGCATCTTGTTACTTTCACTCATCAATACCACTTTTATGTCACTTTTATGTCACAAAACGATTTCTCACTACTTCGCGTATCACTGTTCTTAAACCGGCTGCGCCACTTTTATGTCATGTGAAACTCCCGAATGTGAATCAAACTCTTTTGTTCTTTCGTTTTAGGCACTTTATTTTAGTTCAAATGATCTATCTACAAAACTTCTACAAAACTCTAACTGCTGTCCAACTTCCAACTGTCTTCTAAATTTAATCACATACATTTTTATTCATTGATCACGGAAGTAAAGCTCGATTTCCATATGCTTTACTTCCATGATGAACAACTAAACAAATTAAGTAACCTAACAATAACTTAACCTAGTTAATGACGTAAGATATAAACCTAAAAAACTTAACCTAATGATTTTGGGCGCTGACTCAACAATTGAGGTGTTTTCGCTGCGCGCACCTCAATTGTTGTATCAGCGAAATCCACTTGTGAATGTGAACAATTTCCGCCGGTAATGTGGGTTACTCGGAAAATTATTCACATTACACAACAAGCTACTGTAGAAGGGCTTCAGGGTTTAGTAAACGGCTACGGCAGGTATGTTGAAGAGAAAGGGCTGTGCATAAACATAGAAAAGTCGAAGGTGATGAGGTTTAGGAGGGAGAAGGGTAGATGGAGAGAAATGAGGATCCATGGGAGGGGAAATAGTTGAGGAGGTGAAGGAATTCCACTACTTGGGGTATATGCTGGAAAGGAGTAATAGGGATGAGGCACATATCATATTTTTAGGGAAGAAGGCGAGAGGGTTGATGGGCAAAGTTTGGAGTTTAGAGGAAAGGAAGCTAGGAGAAAATTGGGATGGGAAGATGAGGCTCTTCGATGCACTCGTAGCAAGTTCTCTGTCCAACGGAGCGGAAACCTGGGGGTGGAGAGAAGGACGAGATGTCGAAAGATTACATGAGAGGTACCTTAGGTGGTGCCTCAGGTTGAATAGGTCCACCCCAGCACACATACTGCTGGAGGAAACGGGAAGGGAGAAGCTGGCAGTTCGACTGGTATCAAGAGCGGTGAAATTTGAGGAAAAGTGGCGTAAATTGCAGGAAGGGTATTTAAGAAGGGACTATGTTATGCTTTTGGATGGAAAGTTGATAGGCTCAGAGTTAGTACAAGACAGAAGTAAGATTCTCAGGGATAGAGGGTGGTCGGAAGAAGAGTGGGGGCGTAAAAGAAGGGACGACAGGGAGACTTGGAGAAAGCTAGAAAGGGTGGGGAGTGATTTAGGCAGGCAGAAAAGGTTGGAAGATATAAGGGTGTCGAGATTCGCGGAGGAGATAGAGACTCTGGCATTGGAGGAGGAGAGTGCTCAATATTTAGGAGGGGCCAGGAAAAGAAGGAAAGGAGATATGGCTACAATAGCAGGGTTCCGTTTAGGAAATGAGTCAAGGGCATGCAACTATTGGTTAAAGGGGGAGGAGCAAAAGTGTAGGGTGTGCCGCAGAGATAGGGAAACGTTGAGGCACGTCTTGGAGGAATGCAAGGTAACGGGGGACAAAGAATTAAGGTGAAAGAAGTTTTAGGGAAAAGAGTGAGGGATAATCTTTCGACTCTGCATGGGGTACTGTACAAAAGAAGACTCCATTTATGGAGCTGCAATAAATGAAGCCTTTTTTTTGGTTTGATATAAGTTTGTCCTTAGATACCCCCTTTCTAGCTTCTAACCTTTTAGAACAAGTCGTGCGTTAGTTAAAATTATTTAAGTACAATTTTGTAAACCACCCAATTTCCGTTCCGTTGACGATTAAAGTAAATTTGTTGGGAAAAATAATTTTTTGTAAATCACTTTGTTGATCATTGTTTTCTTTTTTGCACATATATCAGGATAGTTAGGTTAGTAAAAGCGAGGCTACATTGTACACATTTGTTACCTAATATATGTTTGAATAAAAATAAGAAAATAAGATAAATAAGAGAAAGAATTACTTGCTATCGTGTACGCCGTGGAACAATTTCGTCCATACGTATATAGAAGAAAGTTCCCCATTATCACTGACCACAAGCCTCTAGTTTGGCTCATGAATCTAAATGACCACTCGTCAAGTTTAGAAGAGTACGACTACACGATAACCCGTCAGGCTGGGAAACTTAATACAAACGCCGATGCCTTAAGTAGAGTAACCGCGGAAGTACAAGAGAACACTCCTGAGACTGATAAATCGGAAAAACGAAATGACCCTTAAAACACCACCTCCCTATACGCGATAACAAGAAGCCAAGCCAAGGTCACTGATAACCTGGACCAGAATGCACAAAAGAAGGCCAGAACCAATAATGACAACTACTTATCATCATCCCTTATTGAAACTGACGACTCTTTATTAGTTTCTAAACCTGTCCGTGCCAAATTCCTTATCTTGCCTACAAGGGACAATAATCTTGAACGGCGTTTAGCCGCCATGCTAAGTATCGATTTGAGCGAAATCGATTTCTCCTCGAACCCAAAATATTCCCTTTCAAGGAATCCGATGACATTGTCAAAAGATTGATACTTCCCCTTCGTGCCCCTCAGGATGAGGGTAACCTTAACACTACCCTCTCTAAATTCGTATCCCTTGCTGTAGAAGGGAACCTGAAGACCATACACATAAGTATTCCGAAACTGAAACTACAGACCCTAATGACACTTAAGAACAAAATCCGTTACGCGATTAAAACCGACACAATACTCCACGTCGAAACAATTAGGTACTTAGATGACCCTAAGGAAAGGGAGCAAGTCATAAAAGATTTCCATTTGCTACCCACGGGAGGTCACCAAGGTGTATCTCGGACCTTGAAGAGGATCAAGAAACTGTTTTATTGGGAAGCAATGACCCAAGATGTTGTAACATTTATCAGAAACTGTAAACAGTGCCAAATAAATAAAGTATCGCGAAATCCTAAGATCCCTATGAAAATAACTTCAGTGAGTTCCTATCCTTTCGAAAGAGTTTATTTAGATATTGTGGGGCCACTGCCCGTTTCGTACCTAGGAAATATATACCTCCTAACTTTCCAGGACGATTTAACAAAATTTTCGGAGGCAATCCCTGTTCCCAATGCCGAATCAACCACGCTCGCGGAAGCGTTTACTACTACAATCATATGTGGACACGGGATACCTGAGAGCATCTTGACTGATCAAGGTGCTAACTTAATCGCAGGAGTGTTTCAGGAAGTCTCAAAACTCCTAAGGATCAAGAGGCTGAAAACAACTCCCTACCACCCTCAGTCTAACGGAGCCCTAGAGAGAAATCATCGAACTCTAGCGGAATACCTCCGTTCTTACATAGAAAAGGATCCCCTGTCGAAGGACACCAGAGTTCCTGACGCCATGTTCGTGTACAACACTACTCCCCACTCTAGTACCAATTATTCTCTACACGAACTCCTTTACGGTTTTCCCGCCGAAGTTCCAAACCATCTAAAGTCCTCCCCCAAAATTGCGTACAATAACGACAATTATGTCCATGGACTCAAGGCGCGACTGCGGCACTGTCACCAAATCGCCAAACAAACCTCGTTGGAAAATAAAGAGCAATCCAAACAATACTACGACAAGGGAACACAACAAAAATGCTTTGAAATCGGAGACCTGGTCCTTTAAAAGCGAGAACAAAGGACAACAAATTCTCACCCTTATGGCAAGGCCCGTACGTTATAACTCAGGCGAATACCCCTGAAAATTCAGCAATAAAAGTAAAAAACAAGGAAAAACGCGTACATAATAACGACCTTAGAAAATTCATACATCCATAATTTCTTAACTAAGTTCTCTCTCACATTAAAACCTCTTCCTTTCGTTCCCAGGGTAAGGGTTTATCTGTTGACGGTCCTGAGCGTAACCGTCTCAGCTTTCTTTCGCGGAGGCTGGGAATCCAAATTACTCCTCTCACCTCCACGGTCGGCTTATACTTCGAAGAAATAGGAAGGACGAGACAGTTCACAAGCGAATGGAGGATAATAACTTACTACGACCTAGCGGCCTTCCAGGAAGAATACCTCTCAACATTAAGAATCACGGGTAAGCTTCAGCAAATGTGTAGCCAGTTGGCCTCTGAGACGCCCTTAATATCGATCTGTCTCTCTTCTATCGCGCAATTAGATATCCTGGAGGAAGCGATAGAAAACAAAAATCGGATCATATTTCCCCCGCTTAGAAAAAGTAGGTCCCTTTTTAGTTTTGTCGGAATGGTTACCAAGCCCCTTTTTGAAATCCTAAATGAGGACGACGCTCAAAGATACGACGAGCAAATACGAACCCTTCAACGAAATAATCTCCACTTACATTCCCTATTGAAAAATCAGACCTCTATCTCGGACGCGACCATCAATCTAACCAATAAAACCCGGGTTAGCATTAGGAAAGATCGTGCCGTAATCTTCACCAAAATAACCACCCTCGAGTCCAAGGTCTCCAAAGTTGAAATTTAAGTACATGTAAATGAATGAGCAACCGAAATAAACTCTCTTTCCTCGTTAGTCCTTATTATTATAAATCAATACCTATCCACTCGATCCGACCTGATAGATCTCCTAGCAGATGTAATACACGGCCAATTTCACTCTACGCTCATAACTCCTTCTCAGATAGAAAACCTTCTCTCCACCATTCGCCAGGAAATGGACCCTCGAAAAACTCTCCCATTCGTCCCTCTTCCCAATATGATTTGGCAAATTTACAGGCTCTCCACTATGTCCGCCACAATAATTAATTCAAAATTAATCATCGAATTAAAATTACTCCTACCTTTCAGAGATGCATTTTTTATAAAATGAGCATTAGCGATTTTCACGACTGTCTATCCTCAGACGCCTCCCAATTCTTCTGGCGAGCGAAATTCCCTATTTTTAATGCTCAGTCAAGCCCGTTCGAATGTGAAATTGCCCTCATAAGGAGTGGCGTAGATACATCCCAGTGTCAACTTACTTGTACCGAGCGTACCTCTTACTGGATTTCCCTTTCCCGCCCTCACACATGGATCTACGCCACCAAGACACTCCGCAATGCCGACGTCGTGTGTAACAACTCTGTTAAGTCCTTTGAATTAAATCAGACAGCGTTACTCCAAATCGAACCCACTTGCTTTCTCAGAACCAGTAACTTCATCATACATGGCCAAAACGAGAGGAGGAGCTCTAGTTTCCCCCATACCATACGTCACATAAATGTCACGGCTCTCTTGGCAACTAAGCCTAACATTGAATACACGACTCTACTCCCTCCCGAGGACCTTTATATCAAAGAATCCCCAGGAAAACCAGAGAACGAATTGGACGAATTGGCAGCAAAAATTTCACAGCAGACGGAGGAGGAACGGGTACACCTCCTGAGCTTGAAAACCTACCACATTCACCATTACACTATGTTATACGTAGTCTTCTCCCTTATTCTCGTAATCGGAATTATCCAATAATGTAGAAAGGAACGCCAGCGAACCCTGCCTCTTCAATTCGTGGCAGAACATAGAAGCCACATTCCTCCAACCCCAAACCCCAGACTCTCGTTGTTCCAAATACCATCTTCGCCCCAAGATGAGGATTCACTAAATGGATTAACGTCCTAGGCACGACGTTTAACTGCTCCCTTCAAGTTCTTCCCCCTCTCAGTAAGGACCCTTTTCGTTCATCCGAGCCATGACGTTGAAATGTTCTCACTCTCACAAAATAAAAGCCTAGTTTCTCTTCGTATAATTCCCCTTTTTCTCCCTTTCTCCCTGGTTTATTTTCGAATACGTTAAATACGTTTTTGTCTCTCTCAAAACCTCCCTTTCTTTCCTTCCCTTCTCGGTCTCAACCGTTGGTTTTCTTTGGGTGCATGCCAAATTAACATCCCACTCGAAATTAACGTCTCACATCTCACTACACACAGCTTAACGATCTCCATCGTCCTAAGCATGACATTAAACTGCATCCCCTTTTGTTGTCCCTTCTTTTCTCTTCGAACTTCGTTCTCCAGCCGCATTTAATCGTCCTAAGCATGACGTTAAACTTCCCTGCCCTACCCCTTTTTTTGTATAGTTTTTTTTCCTATACGTAACGTGAGCAGCCCAACGATTTCAGTCCAACGATCTCCATCGTCCGAAGCATGACGTTAAACTGCTCTCTCTTTTCTTTACTTCTCTCTCTCTCTACTCCTTGTTCCTTGGTATACCCTCTGGATTTCGATTGACGATATTTTTTTTTGATAGTCCAATCGTTTTCCTTCATATTTTTTGTGGTGCTTATGTCGAGATTTAGAATATTTTCGTTTCAACCTACATCCATTCTAGCCCTGTTGATCATTTTCCACGTTGGAATTTTACCGTTTCTTTCTTTCTCTCTCCCTTGAAACTTGAAAGAATGAAGTTCTAGAATCTGAGTTCCCCGGTTCCGAATGTTTATGAGTGGTACTTGGTACTTTAAAATCGTCGAGAGCAGTCTCCTTGATACTTATTCATAATGCGTACATGCCCGCCCTGTCTGTTAGGCCCTTCCATAATGCATGGTGGAACCTTAGAAATCGCGTCTAGATGAGGAATTACTTGATGGTACTTGTCTCCTAACGAAATTTTTTTTCATTTGCAAATAACTACGAGACTAATACCGCGATAACAACGGTTGATATCACAGTGGATAGATGACATTTATATGTATGTATCGTATGGCACTTGTTTTTCCGGTGACGTCATCGGGCTAGTGTAAGCACCCACGCGTGATTGTTGTTATTTAGCATTGTGTGAGGATATTTATGAGTGTAGCGTGAGAACACGTTAGGCTAGGATATTGATTGCGGTATCATCATTAAGCGCATGAAAAGAGATACCAGGACCTAAAGTGAAACAATAAAAATATCCTGCGAAATATAGGCAAAAATCATTACGAATTTGAAAATGGTATATATATGGAAGATATCGTCTCAAATGAGGTGTAAATATGCACCGAATTATAAAAAACTGAAATCGGAGAAAATCTGCATAAAAACAAATATTTAAAACCAAAAATGTTCAGTGCCGAACAGCTACAGCGGCATAGAGGAAGAAATAAAAAACGGCGGCAAAAACTTGTGATTTATCTATTCTGTAACCGTACTACTCCGTATAACCATTGTAATTAATAGTTTGTTAATTAAAGTACACATTAGTACAAAAATTTTGTTGTAATTTATTTGTCGTTAAAACGTCTTTGCGCCCGTTAAGTACACTGATAGCCAGTCAAACTTTCTTTCGGTACAATATACCGTCAGAATTCAATCACCAGTAGCTACGAGGCTAATAATGCGATAACAACTGTTGAGGTCACAATGGATTGAGTATTCCTATACGTATTTCATTCGTTTTGCGCGTGACGTCATCGGGCTAGTTCACTTACGCGTGAATTGCTGATAATAAGCGATGCGTAAAATTATAAATCAGTGCAGCGTGAGAACGCGATCATGTAGGACGTCCTTTCGGGAGTCGCTGTATGGAGTTTGAGGAGAACTACTAGGACCTGAAGTTAAACAATAAAAATAGTAGCCGAAGTATAAGTGAAAATCGGTATTATATTGAAAATTGGAAAAAATTAGAGATATCTTTTCAGTCGTAAATATGGGCCGAATTGAATAAAACGCAAATCAAAGAGATTTTGCATCAAAACGAATAAAAAAAACTTAATGTGTCCAATGTCCAGTAAATGTCAGAGCTACGGCAGCATTAAGGAAAAAATGGAAAAAGGCGAGAAAAAATAAACATGCGATTTATCTTTCCTATCATCGTATTACTCTTTATGACCATTGTATGGGAAAAATTGATTTTAGAACATACTTTTAAGAAACACTTATCATAACTTTATCCCGAAGTTTTCACGGAAAATCTACGGCGCGGACCTTGACTGGGCCTTTCGTTTTTTTTTGTATATATCCACGCTTCAATCGTCCCAGGCACGACGATAAACTGCTCTCCCCAAATTTTTGTATTGTGTTCTTCTTGTTATGCGAGCTAGAAATCTAATTGTCCCCCCTTCTTTTTTTTGAAAAACTGTACAGTCGGTATACTGTTAACTCTAACTGTCGTTATTGTTTGAAGTCAAATAACTCACTTCGTTCCTTTAATACGACATGGACCCCTTTTGTCTCCAATCTGCCCTTACGCAGTCCAATATCTTTCATGTCCTAAGCATGACGTTAAACTGCATTATCGAAATCCCCTTCTTGGTAGTTCTGTGTTTTTGTTTCCGGTCAAGCTGAACGTAGTTTAACGAACCCCATCGTCCTAAGCATGATGTTAAACAGCATTATCGAAATCCCCTCCTGTGATTTTTTTCTTCTTTCTTTCTCTCTATCTCTCTCTTTCTCTGGTTCTAACTACGAGAACAACGTTCTCTTCTTTTTAATAACAATTAAATATAATAATCATAATATCGAATCGTAGACAAATTATGGACAACAAGTGTGATGCCTGCGAAAGGGTTTTTATAGCCTCATCAAAACCCCACGCTTGTGAGCGATGCTCAAACAAATTTCACAGCACCTGCAGCAAGTTCATGAGCGTTAGGGACAAAGATAGAATCGTGAAGGTCTGCGCATCCTGCATAGCTGAAGCAAACCCCACGTCGGCTCACACCAGGTCAAATTCAATCAGCTCTAGTGGCTCTGCATCTCGACCTACTACTCCAACATTAACTCGACCAGTGACTCCTGTCAACACTCAGGTTGGCAATGATTTTTTAACTTCTGTCCTGTCCAAGCTCGAAAAACTGGATAAATTAGATTACATCGAAGCGAAGGTTGAGGGAATAGTCACCACGGTGAACTCCATCGGTTTTCGCTTAACCACTATTGAGAATCGAGTCGACGAGATATATACTCGTATGGGTACGGTAGACAGTCGTCTAGGGGCTGTAGAGTTGGAAGCGAGTGAGGTCAGGAAGGACCGAAATCAGCATACGGAGACAACGACTCAAAAACTTGAGGACATTATCAAAACGCAAATATTACTAGAACATAGTTTGAATGAGAAACTGGATGAGCGACCATTGGATGACCAGGGAAACGAAAGTCTCCAAAATATGGAATCACAAAACAAAGCTTCAGCAACTGAAATTCGTCATTTGAAAGTGAAGCAACGCCTATTATCTCATGCGACAGAAATAGTTATCAGCGGTGTACCACTTCTAAGAGTCACAAATTTGAAACTTGCTGCTATTTGCTTCCTTAAAACGATAGAGCCAGATCTTAGCGAGGTCGATATTGAAGATGTCAGACGACTGCAGAAAAAGACAACAATGACACAGCCCTCAACTACTCCAAGTACATCGGGGGCTGCTACGTTGGTACTAGTCGGGAACACAATGTCAAGTAAAGAGGACATCGGGTCGTGAGTGGTAATACCAAAGACTGCAGCAATTGCAAAGAGAATTATCACAGCAGAAATCAACTTCAAGAAACTCACAACAGCACAACTCATTCCTTACCTCGTGCAAATGGCAGGCATGTCACCTCCAGAGCGCCCAAGGACAATAAACGTCAATGAGTTTTTGCCAAGGGACCAGTTCAACCTTAGACGCCTTGTCTACAACAAATCAAAGGACAAGGAGCTCTGTTTCCTAACTTTCAAGCGGGACGGCTGAATTTACGTCAGGAATAAAAAAAAGGAGATGCTGCAGTTACTATATACACCGAAGATGATCTGTACGATTTTTTAGGAAAACTGCGGGAATTAAGGGACCAAGATCGAGGCCTGCAGGGCAACAACTTAAAAGTACGACACTCTTAACCGCTAATAAGGACATTAGTCTCAGCGTGTGTCATTTCAATGCTAACTCGCTGAGGGCGCGCATTGAAAAATTACGCTATTTCACGTCTAACCGTCCTTATTTCCATCTAATAGCTATCTCTGAGACCAAGCTTGGACAGATCATGCCAGACTTCATTATTTCCCTAAAAGGATATACTTTGGTTAGACAAGATCGGAACACCAATGGAGGAGGAGTGGCACTTTACGTACATAACACTCTTACCGTAACACGGCTCTGCTCTTCATCGGGCATGTGGACTAGTAAACCAGGACTGCCAGAATATCTTTTCTGCGAAGTCAAACCCCCGAATACTCCGCCATTCTTTGCTGGAATTGTATATCGCCCTCCTCATGCACCTTTCCGAGCCGGAGAGGTCAATAATTTTATTGCTGATTTGGTAAGTTTCATGCACAATTATAGTACTAAAGTTATAATGGCAGATTTCAATGCCGATCAACTGTCCACGTCTCCAGATGCCAGCTTTATCAGAAATTTAATAGCTGATAACTCCTTGAGCTCAATACCATATGGAGCAACATGCCACAGAGATGGATCCGATACTGCCCTTGACTTGTGTATAGTTGATTCTGAAGATCTAGTAGTAGAATTCTCGAAGACGGAAGTACCTTCCGCGGATGGCCATGATCTTATCATGGCTGTATTAAAATCATCTATCGTTCCGCCACCTCTACATGATGTTGTTTATCGCGATTATAATGCTCTCGATAAAGCTGGTTTACTAGAACATCTCGGCACTTGTGATTGGACACCTTTTGATGCTGTGACATTAGTTCACGAGGGAACATAAGGCACTCATCGCGGAGAGAGATAGGCGTTACAGACGGTATAAACGTACCCGACTCAGGGAAGATCTACTGCGCTACAGATCAGCGCGCGATGATGCAGACCAGGCGATCGAGAATGCAAAGCGTCTGTATTATTATGACGGACTGAAGGATATTCGCGATCCCAAACAAATCTGGAAAGAGTTGAGGAATCTGGGGGTATGCTCGGATAAAACGGATTCTCCCTCTATGTTTTCAGCTGCGGAACTCAATCAGAGGCATGTCTTTCGATGCAGAGGCAGAATCAGTTGAGGCCTTTACAGCTCAAATATGCAGTGATATAGAACAGTCGCCGCTATTCTCATTTTCAGAAGTTACTATTCCCGAGGTGGCTTTGGCAATAAAACACTTCTCCTCTGAGGCGAGGGGATATGATGATATACCCAAAAGTATAATTAGCGCAGCATTTCCTGCTATAGGCTCCTATATTTTTAATATTTTTAACGAGTCAGTGCGAGAATCTATTTTTCCATCGACATGGAAGAAGTCGCTTGTATTGGCTCTCAACAAGGTAGCCTCACCGCAGACACCAAGCGACATGAGACCAATCTCATTACTAAGCTTTTTATCGAAAGTGCTGGAGAGACTGTTGCATCAACAACTGAGCGACTACCTCGAGTCAAACAGCTTGATGGATCCTCATCAAACAGGATACAGGGCTGGACATAGTACGCAGACCACCCTGTTGAAACTAACGGATGATGTAAGATCGGGAATGGATCGCAAACATGTAACAATGCTCCTGCTTTTCGACTTCAGCAAAGCGTTTGACTCCGTGTGTCATGCAACCCTGCTCCGTAAGTTGAAAACGATTGGGTTAGGTGCATCAACTATCAAGTGGATTGCCTCTTACCTCACAGGGCGTGCGCAGGCTGTACTGGGCTCCAATGGAACACGTTCGTCCTTTGCCTCGTTGAACAAACGTGTACCTCAAGGCTCTGTACTCGGACCACTATTGTTTTCAATATATGTTGCTGACATAAGTAATGGTTTTGACTCCTGCGTCCAACACTTAATATATGCAGACGATCTGCAACTGTATGTCAATTTCCCGCTTGAAAAACTGCAGTATTATGTTGACATAATGAATTTCCATGCACGGATTATTGCTAACTGGGCGAGTCACAATCGATTAAAACTCAACATATCTAAAACGAAGGCTACAATAATAGGCTCTTATTACTATATCAACCAACCAACCAACGAGGAATTACTGCGAAATAGTCATAGATCAAAAGCGGATCAAGTTTGAGTCTTCTGTAAGCAGCCTTGCGGTTGCGATTGATGAAATGTTGAACTGGAAAAAGCAGGTGGGAAACATGTGCAGAAAAGCTTATGCAGTGCTGTACCGTCTGAATTACTTTAGGAAAAGTACAGAATTCAGGCTCCGTAAATACCTTGTAGAAACACTGCTCTTTCCCATAATCGACTACTGCTCTTCGGTATGGTGTGATCTTACACAAGAGCTGGAAGACAAACTCCAGATTATAATGAATTCGGGTATCAGATATATCTATGGCATAAGAAAACGAGAGCACATAACAAAATACCGCTTATCCCTTGGATGGCTCAGTACGAAGAGGAGACGGGACTACTTTAGTGCCTCATTATTGTATCGCATCCTAGCAACCAAAACTCCAGCATATCTCTATACTCGCTATATTGCTAACGAAAGCGTAAGACCTGCGCGAGGACCCAAACCACCGCTTTGCATACCACCGTTCAAATGGGAGTTCCTACAAAAGTCGTTTTAAGTAACATCTTCGTATCTGTGCAACTCCATACCACCTCTGATAAGGAGTTGTGATACACAGTGGACTTTCAAGAAACGCTTATATGCACATTTTCTCTCTTCAGAGTCAGACCAATCCCATCTGTCATAGCGATTTTCGTTAGGACGTGGTTTCTCTCTCGCTGGCATGCTGACGGACAATGAGCTGTGGCTCTTCAAGCAACGCTGATGATGATGGTTTTTCAGAGGCAAAGGCGTATTTCACATCTACATCCTAATTTCTTTTTTTTTCTTTCTTTCTTTTTATTACTTTTAAATCGTTTTTTACTTTTAATTTTTTTAAATAATTTTTGTACTTGTCATGTTATTACCGTAAATTTTTCTCATTTTTTTTTTACTTTATCCTTACTTTTTGATTCTACCATGTATATAGTATTAATTAGCGTTTTGCATTTACATTTAAGATTAGTTAGTTTTATAATAGTTAGAACCTTTATATACTTTTAAATTCTCCCGTAAACTGTGCTGGATATTTCAGCAAACTTCAGTTTAGCTTGTACTATATTATACAATATGTATAATTTTTGTTTGTACAAATTGTACACATAATAAACTTATATCTATCTCTCTATCTATCTTTAATATCTTTGAAATCTCTCGCCCCATTCATTCGTCCAAGGCATGACGTCAAAACTGCTCTCGCAAAAACCCAAACTTCTTTTGTTTTTCCCTCCCCTTTTGATGTTTTACTCTCTTTGCTTTCGATCAAACTGCATGTAGTTAATTTACCCCTTCGACCTTAGCGCTACATTACTGCCAATCTCCAACTCACTTCCATTAGCCTATTGTCATTTTAATAACTCCACTAACGCGTTATTTTACTTCTCTTCATCCCTAAGCCGTTTGTTTTGACGTGAATACGTCTTTAAATTTGCTACCATACGGGGGCAATCCAAAAAAACTAATGATAAAATCGGGGGATACAGTTTGGCGTTGTAGCTTCGAATCTCTGCACTACATCCGAAATTTAATTATACCACTGGATAGATAAAGGATCAAAGAAATCACTAAGATAAGCGAGATTAGTGTCGCATCGCGGGCGGCGGAGGGGGAAGCGCCGAAAAATGGGGTTATTTTGTACTAAATTTTGCCGATTTTGAATTTAAAAATCCAATTCAAACAGCCAGGCTTGCAGAATCGCCAGCAACACAAAAATTTCGCCTGTACATGTGATTGTGCAACCGAACGTCAACGATCGGTGTCACCCCATCGAGAGAGTGTGTGTGGCGCCCGCATGCGTTTCTTTCTCATCGAAACAAACACATGCGAGCGTCACATACGCTCCCTTTGTAGGGTGTCCCCGTATGGTCAATGTTTTTTGCACAATTTTATGCCGTGGCGAAATTTTTGTGTTGCTGGCGATTCTGCCAGCCTGGTTGATTGAATTCGATTTTGAAATTCAAAATCGGCAAAATTTGGTGAAAAATCCCCATTTTTCGGTGCCTGGCTTTGATTTGACTTCATATTGTAAAACCGCTAAGAACAGACAAATTGCTACTACCTTATCGGTAGCGGTATCATCATCATCAAGTCAAAGCGGTTGGAGTCGCCATATATCGCAACATCAATAGCTTCACTGATTGTAATAGAGTTGACATTGACATTTCGGAAATTTATTTAAAAATTAAAGACCCAAAAGCAGGTGATGTCTGTCTAGTAAACATAAAGGCCAATGGCATCTTCAAATTCATACTCGGGTGTGTGTATATCCACCCGGGCACAGCGTTAGCAGATATTAAACTCTTAATGATACGATCGTTGTTAAAATATTCCAAAAACATCGCTAAAATTATACCCTATTACGAGCCTGATCTTACTATACCAGTTATGATAGTTGGAGACTTTAATGTTGATGTCTCACAAAACTGTTCATTGCCTGACTTCATGCTCAGCGGGTTCAATTTGTTTTATATTGAAACTTCTCTAGCAACGTTAGGTAATACCTGTATTGATTTAACGTTTACCAGAAATCTGGATGTATCTTGTATGCCATTTGTGTCGAACTTGTCGTATCACATACCTATACTTAATAAAGTTATGTTGTAACAAAATACTGATTTGTTTCCTTGCTTTTGTCCTAAATACATAAATAAAAATATTTTATTCAAGAAATATTACCCACTACATAAACGTATTCACGTATAACACACGGCCGTGTCCATGACACAGCCACACCCCAGCTTTTTTAAACTAAATTTTAATTAGCCACCGTTTGTTTGGGATAATAACCATTGGCTCAAGTGAATAAGGCATCTCGTCCTCTTCATGAGTTGTTTTGTAATGGTTCCTTAACTGGGTTACTAACTGGCCCTCTCACGACTGTCAAACCTACGAGGCTGGTCATTCATTTGTTTTTCCGTTCGTCCCCTATTAAGACGTGAAACTGCATACATATATGTATATATCTGCCATATATAGTAAGGAAATGAATTCATGTACGCTTATTTCCATGGAAATTTTTGTTTTTCCAAGGGGGGTGGAATGTTGTGACTGAGCCTAGGGTCAGCCACACATGTTCATTTTCCGCCGCCATGCGCGACTTGCCGAAAATGCGCGTCATCAATTTTTATCCCGATTCAAGGGCCGCATAATGACGCGCATTTTCAGTCGCGCTTTGGCCGCTGACCTGAGAGGTCGCCCCTTTTCTTTTGTAAATTCAAACGGAGTCATTGAGGGGACCCCGGCTCGAAACTTAAGAAAGTTAACGTGAACAATTGTATTTAGAATTTTGAAAAGTTATCAAAATTGAAATTCAAAATAAATTCAAGAAAACTTATGAGAATTATTAAATTTTGAATCTTGAGATCTTGCTTGTTTAAGGAAATTTAAGAAAGTTAACGTGAACAAGTGAATTTAGAATTTTGAATCGTTATCAACAGTGAAAGTCAAATAAATTCAAGAAAGCTTATAATAATTATTAAATTTAAATTTTTGAGATCATGCTTGTTTAGTTTTAAGGTGTCGACAGGAAAGAAAAGGGGAATTTAAGAAAGTCAACGTGAGCAATTAAATTCAGAATTTTGAAACGTTATCAACAGTGAAAGTCAAATAAATTCAAGGAAGCTTATAAGAATTATTAAATTCAGATTTTTGAGATCATGGTTGTTTAATTTTAAGGTATAGAATGGAAAGAAAAGGGAAATTTAAGGAAGTTAACGTTTATACAATTGTATTTAGAACTTTGAAAAGTTATCAAAAGTGAAAGTCAAAATAAATTCAAGAAAACTTATGAGAATTATTAAATTTTGAATCTTGAGATCTAGCTTGTATAAGAAAATTTACGAAAGTTAACGGGAACAATTGAATTTAGAATTTTGAAACGTTATCAACAGTGAAAGTCAAAATACATTCAAGAAAACCTATGACAATTATTAAATTATGAATTTTGAGATAATGCTTGTTTAGTTTTAAAGTATGGAAAAGCAAAAAAAAAAAAATTTAAGAACGTACTGTGGACTTTTAAATTTTGAGAACACAAAGTGTAAAGTCTATGTAACGGCAAATTAAATCTCTCAAGCCACAAGGTGATGTGAATATACTTCAATAAACTAATTTAAATAAGACGAATTTTGCCTTGCTTCACCGTGAAAGAAAAGCACTCCCTGCTCTTTTCCGGATAGACAAAATCGGGATTAAACATCGTCGACAAAATAAAATTCGGAATAAAATTCATAAATGTAAAATCTCACGATTTTCGGAAAAATTTTGTAATTTTTTTTATTGGAAATTCAATTAGTATATATTTTCTTCAAATAAATAAAACATACTGTTACACACAAAAATTTCCGTTTTCTACACAGACTCCTGTGCGTCGTTTGATGGTTACGTTGGACGGAGGGGTTGGACGGTTGGCCTCTAGTTTGGCAGAGTTCCTGGCGCGGTACTCTTCAATCGTGATTGGCCTAGGACCTGCCCCCGAATCACGCAGCGCCTCTGTCAACGTCTTCTTGCTGGCTTCTGGCACTGGCGATAGACCAGAAGGTTATTACGGTGAAATAGGGGCCTAGTTGATGGGTTTAGACAACCACTTTCAACTCGGGAATTCCCCAAAAAACCGATAGGTTCCAGGAACCGTGTTCGGGTGGGACGTTAAACGATGGGCTTACTAACCACTTTCGTTTGGGACGTCCCCAAAATGCCGATAGGTTTCTGGAACCTTGTTCGGCTCAAAAATTAGAAATTTTTGGTGATGGGTTATGTAACCACTTTCACCCTGATTTCTGGGTTTCACCGATGGGCTGCACTAACCGCTTTCGGTTCCAGTCGTACTCACTTTTCCTGTTGGTTAGGTGTAGCTTTCCAAACTGAATGCTGTCCTTAGCTTTTCGTTGGTTTTTTATATTTGAAAACCGGGAATTTCGTCCGTTAATGCGCGGTTGCCATATTTCACAAAATATCTTCCACTGTACGGTGGCTCCATCGGGTGGTGAGCATTTAAGTTTTTTAGAACTTACGTTCCCACTTGTGTTTGGCTTTGTGACGTGTTAGTCAAGTGACAGTCGATGAGCGTGCGCGTTTGTTTACATTTCGTTTAGGTGTTCTTATGTGTTTTTATGTGGATTTATGTGGTTCTATGTGGACGGCGATGTTGTGGTAAGTATTACAGAACCAGTTTACTATATATTGATTTTTTCCAGCGTTGTTTTGTGTTGAACGCTTCGGGCTGGTGTTGTTTGTTGGTGACACGTGCCTTTTGTTTCCTCCGGTGCCGTATGCTTTTATGCTCGTTGTTGGGGAGCGCATAATACTCTTGGTGAGTACATACTGGTTATGTTGTTATGTTTTTTGTGAATTTGTTTTGTAGGTTCCGGTATCCTAGGTATGGTGAGTGTCTTATGTTGACTTTATTTTGTTGTGTTAATCTATTTTATGTTTTGGTGGTCTGACGTCTCACAACATTCCTCCCCCTTTTAGAAGTTCCCCCCCAGGGTGAATGGTATTTCCCGGGGTAACAAGGACGAGTACCAGTTTTGTTTTGCGGAGTGTGATGGTTTCTGTGGTAAGAGTGGTTTATGCTTAGTATTAGTTCGTAGTTCTAAGTAATAGGCGTCTAGGGGGTTCGCGCGATTTAAGTTTAAGTATAGTGTTATTGTTATAATTAGGGTAGTTTTAATCTTAGGTGGCTAGTTTCATAGCTTTTGTATCCGGTAGTTTCCTTTTATTTCATTTTGTAATTTACATGTGCGTTTCGTCTTAAATTAGTTGCTTCGGGTTTTCTGCCTTGGGTTTCGTCCGCGAATGTTTTTCGCTCCCTCCTGGGGCTGGCAGTATTTCGGGTCCTCGGTTTCAGGCTCGTCCAGTTGTAGTTGTTGAGACATCTGGTCCGTCTCTCGCAGGGTGATGTTAGCTTGAATTTGCTGATACAGCTGGTCCGCTTCCTGTAGGATGTTGTCCCACTCGGCCTTGGTCAGTCCTAGGTCATCGACTTCAACGGGTGTAGTGTTTTGGTCCATTTTGAAACTAGTAATTATTAACGTTAAAGTATAATTATTAACGATGGTCGGTCTATAGTGGTTGTGAGGAGGCGTTCTAATGTTATTTATACAGTTTTAAACGGTTGTTATGTACGCGACGTTTCTTATTTTTTATTAGAATAGTGGTGTTGACCGGGGTATTTATTGCCGTGACTCGGTAGGGCCCTGTCCAATGTTGAATCAGTTTGTTTCGTCGGGCCGTATTTCTTAGAAGCACTTGATCTCCAACATGGATTTTGATTGGATTTGTCTTCAAATCATAATATTCTTTAGACTGGATCTTACTCTCTTCCAAATTCCTTCGCGCGGTTTGATATGCTCTCTGGAGTTTATTTCTTAGTTGCAGGAAATAATTCTCGTGATCGTACACTGGTTGGGGAGCTTTCTTTAGATTGTTGGGAAGGGGGGCTGAGAAGCCGTATAAGCAATCCATAGGCGTTAATTTTGTAGTTGTGTGCATACTATTGTTCCTGACGAACATTGCTGCTCGCAGATGCTCATCCCAGTTAGTTTGGTTGTCGTCTACAAAATTTCTTAGATACTCAATTAGAGGCCTATGTGATCTCTCTAATGCTCCGTTGGATTGAGGATGGTATGGTGTTGTTTCGATCTTCCGTATCTTAAAAAACTTACACACTTCCCTGAACATTTCGGAAGTGAAATTGGCTCCTTGGTCGGTGATTAGTTTTGCTGGTATTCTGTATCGACTAATTATTTCTTCTACAAAAGCCTGTGCCACAGTTTTCGCCTCCATATTTTGGAGTGGTATCACGTCCATGAAGCGCGTCAAATCGTCTTCGAAACTTAAGATATATTTGTTTCCGCGTGGTGTTTCGGGGAGCGGACCCACTATGTCCATGTAGACCTTGTCGAAGGGTTTTTTGGCGGTGTCTGTAATGACCATCGGTTCTCTGTGCTCTCTACTTAATTTATTTATTTGACATTTCCTACATTTTCGTATATATTTTTTAATATCCTTCATCATTCCCTTCCAGTAGAACTCTCTCTTTAAGCGGTGATATGTCTTAAGAACTCCTTGGTGTCCTCCCAGAGGGGCGTCATGACAGTCGCGTAGTATGGTCTCGATGTCCTGAGGGTCTTTCAAGATTCTTACTTGTGGTTTTTCTTGTACGGATGGGTCGTCCAGTGAATTCTGTTTCGTGGACTCTTTTCCTGGAGCAATCTCCTCCCCGGTTTCTGAGGTTGGTTCTTGTTGTTCTCGTGTGGTGACCATCACCTCGTATGGAATTCTGCTAAGGGCGTCTGCGTTACTGTTTTTCTTGCCTTCCTTGTACTCGATTTCGAAGGTGTAGTCGGACAGCTTGTGCCACAACCGAAGTATTCGGCTTGTCGGGTCTTTGATCCTAATCGCTCCTTTTAGGGGTTTGTGGTCGGTGAATACTTTGAACGGTCTGCCGTATAAGTAACACCTGAAATTCTTAACTGCCCATACTATGGCCAAGAGTTCCCGCTCTATTGTAGAATAGTTTCTTTCTGCTGCGTTTAATGTCCTACTAGCATAAGCTATGGGTTTCTCTTCTTTATCCGGGCCTTGTGCTAGAACTGCGCCAAGTGCTCCTCCGCTCGCATCCGTGTACAGCTTCAATGGTTCTTTAAAGTTTGGGTATCTAAGTACTGGTGGGCTTATTAATTTCTGTTTGAGAGTGTTGAAGGCGTTCACACAACTTTCATCCCATTTGAATTTCACATCCTTCTTCAAGAGATTATTTATTGGTGCTGCTATCTTGGAGAAGTCCGATATAAATTTCCTGTAGTAATTGGCTAGTCCTAAGAAGAACTGTACTTGACGGATTGTTCTAGGTGTCGGGAAATTTCTTACGCTATCTACCAAGCTCGGATCCGGTTCTACTCCTTCTGTCGTGCACTTGTGTCCAAGGTATATAACTTCTCTTTTGAGGAAATTGCATTTCTCCGCGTTCAACTTCAGGTTGTGTGCTCTCAGTCGTTGTAATATGGTTCGTAGCTTCGTTTGATGATCCATTAGGTTTCTACCGTATATTACTATGTCATCCAGGTATACGAAGCATTGTAGACCCTGTAATCCGGTCAGCACGTGATTCATGAGACGCTGGAACGTCGCCGGTGCTCCCTTTAGGCCGAAAGGCATACGCTTAAAGGCGTAATGTCCATTCGGGGTACTAAACGCCGTTTTGTCGCGATCCTCCGGTTTCATAGCTATTTGGTGATATCCACTGGCGAGGTCGAGTACCGAGAAGTACCGAGAATTTCCTAGTTGGTCCAGGATATCCTCAATCCTGGGTAGTGGATAAGCGTCCCCTTCGGTGACTTCATTTAGTTTCCTATAATCGACCACTATTCGCCATCGCTTCTGTCCATCGGGGCCGGGTTTCTTGGGGACAACTAGTAGTGGTGCGTTCCATTGACTCCAACTCGGCTCGACTATGTCTTCGTCCAGCAATCTCTCTATTTCTTCCGTGATTATCTCTCTTTGCGTCTCCGGCAGCCGGTACATCTTGCACTTGATAGGTTGTTTCCCTTGTTGTATCTGTATCTCATGCTGCACTGTAGCTGTGTGTCCCAGTTTCTCTCCCGGTAAATGAAAAACGTCTTGGAATTCTTCGATTACTTTATGCATTTCCCTCCTCTCTTCAGTGTTCAAGTTAGTTTCTAGATTTATTAGTTTTCTAATCTGGATTTCTCTTTTTCCTGGTTCCCATTCCTTGGTGCCAATACAGTTGACTAATTTTTCTTCAGATTTATTGGTTGCGTTTTCGTTTGGTACTGTCGTTTCCTCGTATTTGCTTAATTTCACTGTCATATTGTTTGCTTCTACTTTATGATTGTTGATATTTAACACACTCAGTTTGATTTTGCCCTTTGTTGACTGCACGAGCGCATTACTAATATATTCTTGATCCATGATCATTTCCACCCATTTCACTGTCCTTGCCGGTATTATGACGTTCCTGGGCTCTGTGGTTATAAATTCCTCCGTTGGGCAACCTTTTGCGCAGCTTTCTTTGTTTTCTCCATACGTGCGAGTATGAATTGGAAAACATTGCAGATTACTTCCCCCGGTACGCATCCCACTCGCGTAGCTTTCATGCGTTATACCTGTCTCGAAGAGTTTTCCCAGATCTTTCAACACTTCCGCCGTAGGCATTATTCCCCCTGTGTACTCACATGTTTTCGGACTTTGCCTGACTTTGGTGATGTTCCCTGGTTTCTCCGCTTGTCGGGATTCCTTTGGCTGCTCTGCGTAATCTTTTTCCAGTATTGCAGGTTTTGCATCACCCCCCATAGTAGTTTTACTTTGGAATTCTCGGGTGTTTTCCTCCCTGGCATGAATACGCTCATGATTTGCTTTTTCGGCTGCTATGACGTCCACAAAATAAACATCATTCGTACTTCGATTTTGGTTGTCCTCGAATTTGATAACCGTTCTTTGTCCATTACTTGTGGGCAAGAACACGAGCTTCTTCGCGGGGCCCTCGATGTTGCAATGTCTGGACAAGAACTCATTGCCCAGCAGGCCCGTTATGCCACTTTCGTTTCCAGTTTCGATGATATGGAATTTACATGGATATAACTTCTCTAAACTTATGTGTCCTGTGATGGTCCCTTTAGTGGAAATCTCCCCTGAAATGGTGTTTAATCTGATTATCTCCTCCCTATTTATGTCCTTTTTTATTGATTCCTTAATTTCTTCTTCCTTTATTAGACTTATTTCGGCGCCTGTGTCCACTATGAATTTATTCCTGCTACTTCTTGCAATGTTTAGGGGTAGATTTACTATAGAAACGTCTGGACATGTTTCACACCGCTTCCCATTTCTTATTAGCGACGACTCGTGGTGTGCCCGGTCGTCTCCTCATAGTTTTCCGGCTGTATGTGTGCTGCTTGTTTTTCTCGTTGTATTCGTTCCCACCTTTCCCTTAAAAAGCACCGGTCTTCTGTATGTCCTCCTTCCAAACAGAAGTTACATTTCTCGTTTGCTATGTTTGCGGTGGTGTGATTCACCTGACGCCCTCTATATCCATTTGAAGGTAGGTTTTGTTGGTTTCTGCCGTGCGCGTTACAGTTCTGAGTCGTGTGTCCATACGTCTTACAGTTCGTGCAGAATGGTGTCATTTGCTTTGTACGACACTCGGCTATTACATGTCCTGGTCTTCCACAAAAATGACATTTTATCTGCCGTTTATCCTGTTTCTCCCGGGGTGTATTGGTGTTGTAGTTTCTTGGCGTCTCTTGGTACCCATTATAGTTTCTCGCCGACTGGTATTGTGGTTGTTGTTGATTTTGCGCAAACGTTCGAGGTTCTCTTTTCACTTGATTGTGAATCTGGTTCCTAGCCGCGTCCATCGTGGGTAATCCTGGGATTACGGGTTGCTGACTAGCTAGGTGTTGATTCATACATTGCTCGGTCTGCTCAAGCCTTGCTATTTTCCTCCCCAAGGATTCTAAGTTGTTATCGCAATCTTGGAGAAGGTAGAACTTGTAGTTAGAATTTGTTATCCCTAACTTGAAGCAATGTAAGCCCACTTCCTCGATTTCTATTTTTAGCCCCTCACCACCGTTGGCGTATTGTTGTTCTGCTGCGTTCTTGCAAGCATTTATTAACGATTTAACTCTATTGAAATAACCCATTAGTGTTTCCATAGGTAATTGCTGCACGTTTCTTAATTGGGTGTTCAGTGTTATGTACGAGGTGGTCTGGATTAGGTTTGATTTGAGGGTGTTGAATATGTGTTCGAGTGTATTGTTGACTCCAGCTTGTGCAACTTTTAGGGCTCTTCCTCTTAGTCGTGTCGGTAACAATCTTATAAAAAGCGCCTTATCTTGTGCTTCAGTGAGCGTCTCGTATCCTAGGCGTGCGCAGCTAATGAACTCATTCACTTCGTTTTGTTTTCGGGGGCCGTCTTCCCCTATTAGTATGGGTACGTTGTTGTGTAGTACGTTATTTACCAATTGTATGTTGGCCATTTTCTTGCTTTCTATTTCTTTTGTTTCCCCAATTTCTTTTTTCTCGATTTCTGTTCGTGTGTTTGCTGTTGGCCCCTGTTGGTTGCTGGCGTGGTCGTCTTTTCCTTGGTCCGAGTTTGTCTTACAATACCTTCTCCCGTGTCTCAGCTGCACTATGTCTGTTTCTGGCTCTTCTGGTGTTTGTTGTATATCTTCTGTTTCTATATTTCCTTCTATCTGATTTTCTATTCCCGGTTCTGTTATCTGATCAGTTTCCTGGTTGCTTGACATCAATACGTAAGTTTTGTTATTTGTTCCTTCCTCGTTGTCCTTCTTTTCGTTAGATTCTTCACCTGTGTGGGTTTCCTCAGTGCTTGTAGAGAATTCCGGTTCCGGATTATCAATTGAGAAGTATTCTAGAAACCTCGAAAATCTAGTTATAGATGATTTCAGAGACGATTTCGGGGTTGACTGAGCCATATACTGTGTTTCTCGCTTGTTTTATCATTTTGTTATGACTAATTTTTACTAGCTAAATATTTTTTCCTTGAATATTTTTAATTTCTTTTTCTATTTATATTTCTTTTTTGAGATATATATATATATATTTTTTTTTTTTCTATGTATTTTTTTTTTTTTTTTGGTATTTTTGTGTTTAGTATTATTCTTTTATTGTATCCTTTTTTAATTTCGTATATCTTTGTTTTTTGTTTTTTCTTTTTTCAACTTGTAACAATTTAAATACCACTATTCCTTAATAAATAACTTATCCAAACAATCCTATTTTATGTCTTATATTCTACAGCGTACCTTCAACATTTACCTTATTTAAATTTAATTTGATTAATTTTGATCAATATTATTTTCTGTGCGTTTAGGTCCTTAATGCGGCTGCGCCAGTTGTTGTATGTTACAAACATAAGTTGTTATACGCATACATTAGTAGTTATAAACATAAGTTAAGTTGTTACATGTTTATTTTCTCCTTGTTACAATATGTTCTCGTTCATTCGAGTTAGTTAAATGTTGAAGGTTTACAATATAAACAATATAAACTGACTTAATAAC